>CAXKWD010000009.1:120991255-121566255 GCA_964059195.1 Ectobius pallidus | reverse complement strand
CCAGGTTGAGTTTTTTCTGGGGTTTTTCCTCACCTGTGATACAAATTTCGGGTAACATTAGACCCTTGTCGTCCCCAGATATCATCTGGCCGTCATTGTCATCTTCATCCCATCCTCGCCTTGTTTGGAGTGAGTGTGTGTGTGAATGTTGTGTCTCGTCCTATGTGTTCGTGTTGTCTCGGAGGTGGCCCCGGCATTGGGCTGATCACTCATCCGGGGAGGCCCTCCATGTCCTTGTCTGGTCAAAAAAGTAAGTATGTGATCCAAATATAATCCCTCTCCCAACAGGTCGCGGCCCTGTAAGGCCCGGGCGGCTTGGGTCGCTTAAATCCTAAAATGGAGAGGTAAAACTAGGATAAAGAAATAAAGAACACTTACACGAGTATCATTCATAGATTAAACGATTAATAATTATAATGAAACAGCTAAAAATCCGGCTTTGGAATGCATTCCACGATTAGAAAGCGCCAGATAGTAGAGTTTTTCATTACATACCCAGGCGGGTTCAAAGGAATAAACCATTAAGTCAGTGTTTCTTTACGTTAATTGATCTGACCGATTCTCTCTTGGTTTCCGCTTTTCAAAACACAAACAACGTTGCAATATTCTCTCATTGTTATCATTCCTCAGTTCTTCCCTCGGGTTAATCAATTCACATGTGTTATCAAGTGCCAGAATGGTACTTGATGAGATTGTGTGGGGGAAGGGAAAAAGTCTGGCCGTCTGTCTGTCTGTCCATGTGCCTGTAGGCGCGATAACACAAATACGCTTTATCGGATTTTCATGAAACTTGGTATACCCATTTATAACCTTTCATGGTAAGAAGCCTATTGATATTGGATCAAATCAGTTGACTGGTACCTGTAGGCTATAATGTCCAATGTAATGCCTATTTTATGGTAATGTATTAGAAAGAATTTATCAAATGGAAATCAGTTCTCATGACAACATATTATATTACAGTGTTCATATACGGCTTTGGAAGTTGCAATACAGTTAGCTTTGACAAATAACACTACCCAAATATTCCCTAACATATACTTATAAAACTAGAACATTAAACCGAGCAAGATGGCCGAGATGGTAACGTCTTAGACTCTCATTCTGGAGGTCCATGATTCAAATCCCGTAGTCGGCCATTTTGACATGATTGTTTTTTTTTTTTTTGTATTTTTATCTGAGAGTGCGATTGTCAAGATATAACAAATCTGTATAGTTCTGCTGATGCTGGACGATTTTAATCTGATTAAATGAAAAAACTATACCTTTGTTCTTCCGTAAGCTCTCCTTAATGAATGAATCTGTAGCTTAACTCGGAAATCGATTTTTAAAAATAACTTATTTTCTGCATGTCATAATTGCAATTATCACTGATTAAACAAAAGCATTCTGGCACTTTGTTATATCAGTTTAACTGATTTTATTATAGACTGCAATCCTATTGCTTATTTCCTGTCAACGATCTGGAAATTTAAGTTAACAATTGAATGAAAATAATTAAAAAATAAATCAATAAAAGTAACGTAATGTAAGCCTAACAATTTATAATAAAGTAAAAAGAACCAAAAATAACTAAAAAAAAAGACATATTCCTTGAAAATGGCAAAATAATGCCCAAAGAAATTGTCATTATTTATTCAATTAATTCATGACGCACATTTATATATATTTTACCGGCAATGTGTGAAATCCCGGTATTGTATAGAATGCCTAGGTAATGTATAGAATGCCTGCTGGTTTTAGGCAAACTATGAAATATAAGTTTTTTGTTGAATATGTTACATACTATTCCTAGTCATTCTATACAATTCCTAGGCATCCTATACAGAATGACCAGTGCCATTTACGCAAAGTGTTAAAAGGGCACAAGATGAGAAGCCTTAAAAAAATTAATACTCATTTGAAACTGAAAGAACAAAACTACGAAATAAAGCACAGGATATTCTTACCGGAAAACAATGAAAGCAAAACTGAGACTGAAGTACTTGTTACAGTAAGTACTCACTTACCAATGAATTTGCAACCTAATTTTCTCAGCAGCCTGTCTTATTCATACAAAGAAGTCCTACTACATAATCACGGGTCATTTTTCATTACACCATATTTCAAAATAGAATGTTAATTTTAGAAAATGTGTGTGATTCTTTTTACGAAAAAGTACTTTATCAGAATATAGTGTATTTTATCAGAATATAATGATAACGAATCTCGCATAGCAAATTTAGCAGACTATTTAATTCTCTTATTTCAAAAAGTCTAAATACATTTTAAAGATGTGAGTTATTCCACACTAAATATTTGTGACATAAAGTAGAAATTATTTCGTACAAAGTGATTTTGTTAATAATTTCAGTTCAGGGTATTTGGTTGTTTGCATTTTTTAAAATAAATTTATCCTCAATTCTACTCCATCGACAAATTAGTTCCTCTTTATGCGTTTTTTTCTATTTTGTCCTTCTGATCTGAGTTCAATCAATTATCAGTTATCATCATTGTCTTTATTATTATACAGTGGTAGCGGGATTAGCCGTATTATATAGGCTACTTTGCCGGCAAAGTATACAATGCCTAAATAATGTATAAATGACCAATCATTTCATACTTTGACGTTCGATTTTAGGCATTCTATAGAATATCGGATTTCATACATTGCCGGTAACAAAATTATTAAATGTCTTGCTCTATATATGTATTAGGCTAGCATAGAATAATAGAGCAACTCATAGATCGATTACAACAATTTTTAACAAAATACGAGTACATGTGGATTATGCTACTGACTGAACGATTTCTTTCCAGATTAAGAATACAACGTGAGACTTCACCTGCGAATTATAGACATAAACTAAAAATTAGCAGATTTATTTGTTGTAGACAAGAATAGTCTTTGTTACTAGGAGACAAAACACATTAATTTAATTTAATTCTTACAGCTTTTTTTATCCTTTCTTTCAGAATGATTGATAGCAAAACGCAAAGACGCGGAATATTATGTTTGCATTCCGGGAATTCTCTAAAATCTGACTTGATGTACTTAATATCTTTTCTCTACCGTAAGGACGGGCAATATAACTTCCTCGCTTTACATTCTGTTATACCCAGAGTATTGCAAGGTGAGCCACCTCCCGGGGATAAAGACTTACCCCTCATACAATTTATAGAATAACTGTTCAAAAGGATACAGAAGCTGGAAATCCCTCAGCACAAGACGGCCTGAAGAATACAGCAGGTCGCACGAAGACAGGTAGACTGGCTGCGAAGCTCTCTTCTTACTTCTCAGGCAGCCAGAAGGAAGCGAACTGAAGTACCCGCCCACAGGGTACTTATCACTAACGTGCCCACCCCAGGGGATTATTAAGGACAGCCCACTAGGAGGTTACCCAATTAGAAACATGCACTTTCATCTGTGATGAAATTGCATGGACCAATTAAAATATACATAATTATTTACAAAGAAAAGAGTGGAAGTACCTCAATAAGACTGCTTTATTTAAATTCTATTGTTGATTTTAAAATAAACTAAAATGGCACTTCATATTTAAAAGGAATACATAAAGAACAGGCAGTTACATGTATTCTTATACCCTACAACCTAAATTAAAACACAGGTATGTTACATGAAAATAAAAGAATCCCCCAAAATAAATTACATTTATTTTAAATTAAAAGAAATACCCTACGGATGGCCTATAAATTTTGATTAGGTACACCTAAAAAGCCTTTCAACTCCCATCCATTGAATTGAAAGGGGGGGGGGACTGGCTTATTTCCCGCCATGACGGACACCCTATGTCTGAAGACAAAAACAGCTATCTGAAATACAGGTAACGAAGCACAAGGAAACAGAAACTAAATTAAAGTGAAAAAAACAAAGGCAGAAGTAACTTTACATGTCGAAAAGGGACCTGAGGCACTACATTATAACTCGACGCTGATGGCGTCTCCACGCCGAAAGATGCTACATTTCGAAATAAAAAAATATGAAATAAACAAAGGGCAAAGCTAAATTTATTACTCAACAAAAGGAGAGAAAGAAAATCCAACGCTTACCTGTGTTTCAGAAGCAAAAACAAGGTTTTAAACCTATTTACCAGATTTAGAAGCAGAGCTTCAGCATAGTTTGTCGTCCGCCATGACTGCCAGAAGGGAGAGAGAGCGCGTCCTGACGCCAACCCCTCTAGGCGACTATTCAAGACTTCACGTGACTTAACCAACCAATACACGCACACGAGACATCCACTCATTCACTTGACACCAATACTAAAGCCACGGCCGTAACAGTCACTTTCAATGGAACACAGTTTATTATAAGGACCAATCCGAAAGTTTATAACGAATCGGCCGACCAATACGTGCAAATATCACACTGCATCTAAGAAAATCATGTCAACTCATAGTCCGCCATATTGTCTTCAATCAAAACACAGCCGAGTACCGCCGAGATCAACCGAAGTATAGACATGCGAGACTGGCGAGCACCTGCCCTCTGTAGGCCAAGTTCAGAAGTTCACAGTTCTAGAGAGCACTCGATAGATGGCGCGCGTGTTCCCTTTTGCGAGATAAACTGTCTATTAGCGATGGTTAGCGGGATTTAAAGAGTTCATGAGAGAAATACGAAAATACACTGTCACTGTTTATATAATTTCGGGAGAGCAATGTTTATACCCGAACAGAGTTTCCATGGCAAGCTGAAACTCGGTTCACACTCCCACACCCGGAATTGAAATATGGTCCTTGAGCTTTATTTCAATAGTTCAGAATAATTTTAGACTTGACCAAGTATATATATGAAGTTCATGTGGAAACGGGCGCACAGCACAGAATTTACTAATATTATAATGAGTTCTAGGTTATGTAATTCACTGTTGTGTAAAAGACTGTTGGTTAGAAAAGTTGTTGTCCAAAATATGCTTAGTAAACAACACCATACACAGTAGTACCAGCAGAGATGGGTAGACATCAAGGAAGATCGAAGATTACCAGGGAGACAGCCATCAAGCATAGGAAGTGGCCAGGTTCCATGAAGAAGGACACAAGTCTCCAGACATCAGCTGGGAAGAAGGTCATTGGCTGGCATCAGCTGATCAGGACCAGAATACATCAGCTGTACTGGAATAGACAGGCATCAGCTGATCAAGGTACCGCTCGGCTCCAACAACAGCTCACAACCATGATTCAGCAGGTCAGCTGCTACTCAGGAATCGGTTGAGCAAGATTCTGCTTGGCAATTGACCATAGGCAGCTAGGAGACATCAGCCGAGCAAGGTACTGCTTGGTTCCACGTAATGGCAGCAAGTCAGGCATCAGCTGTGCAAGAACAAGTCCCGT
This sequence comes from Ectobius pallidus, assembly GCA_964059195.1. Taxonomy (NCBI): domain Eukaryota; kingdom Metazoa; phylum Arthropoda; class Insecta; order Blattodea; family Ectobiidae; genus Ectobius; species Ectobius pallidus. The sequence goes on along the minus strand of CAXKWD010000009.1, from coordinate 121,560,927 downwards.
CCACAGGTCAGAGGTCATATAAACAGCTCAAAACATCTCTGAAACATTGGATACAGCGGCAGAAATATTTTTCTCTTAATACAGTGTCTCTCACGGTCTTCTTCTTTTATGCAGAGAAGGGAAGCACGGCGAGTGTCAAGTGAATTTACAAAATGTTAATCATACCTCATACGCATACTACATTCTACACATGTTAATTGCACGCATACCCCATACCTTATTTTTAATAATTTCATTTCTCCATTATCGCAATATCACATAACTTATCCTAATTTTAATATTTCATAATAACAGATCATAAAATGAACACATTTTCTTTAACATTTGTTATAGTAACTCTAATAAATAATACATATTTTTAATCATTCTTATGCCCACAATTTCAATGTTAATTGTTATATATTAATAAAACTATTACTCATTAAAATTCTCTTTATGCTATTCTCTCACAGGCTAAGTCCTTTCTGTTACTTTGACTAAATTCATACGGTCTATAGAATGTCTCCACTGTAATTCATTACATTCTCTTTTGTTATTCTGTCTCTATATATGTCTATTTTGGGATTAGCTTTACCAGTTCCTAAGATTCCATATTTTCCTTTACAATAGTCACATTATTAGTTTAAGGAGAGTATTTAAGTATTTATAACATCCTACCGTTCCTGACATTCCCTCAGCCCGGAGAGAAAACTAGGGAATCCTGCGTCCTAGCAACTGTCGGGGAATTCACTTAAGACTTGGCCGTGCCAAGAGTGTAAAATGGGAGAAAGGGGAGGAAAAAATATAAAACTCTAACATCTTCGCTTCAAGAAAATACTACCTATCACTATAAGGTTGACTCGACACTAGGAATACTGTACATTAGGACTTTTTTACATTGGAAACATGTGCCTTAACGGTCTTATTTGTTCCAATTTCTTTTGCCTGTATAGTTACTGGAGTTAGAAACTTCTCGAGGAGATACGGGCCCACATATCTCTCGGCAAGTTTAGCACAGAATCTTTCCGCAGCATTGCTCTTGGGAAAGTTCTTTATAAACACCTCGTCGCCTACCTTAAAATCGACTGGTCTACGATCTGCATTGTAACGCCTAGCCGTTCTGTTATGTGCCAATCTCAAGTTTGCGGAGGCTCTGCGCCACATTTCTTGGACTTGTGCAGCATCTTTGGCTTCCGGCAGCAGATCATTAATTGACCACAGATTTGATAGGGGATTATTTGGCGTGAAAGCGAACATCAGTTTTAGAGGAGTCTCTTTGTGTGCCTCATGCCGGGCGGAATTAAAGGCAAACTGTAGCCAATATAAATCAGAATCCCACGACGCATGATCACTAGAGTGGTAAGCAATGAGCGCTGCCCTTAGGTTCCTATTAAATCGTTCACTGTGATTGGGTTTCGGGTAGAACGGAGAAGTCTTGATATGTCGTACTCCAAGATGGAAACAGAAATGCTTAAACGCTCTTGATACGAAGTATGAGGCGTTGTCCGAAACAATCGCCCGCGGAAACCCTACTACAGCAAATATCTTCTTTAAGCATTCAATGGTAATTTTGGTGGTGGCTTCCCTGACGGGGAACAGCCAGACAAACTTAGTGAAAGAGTCCACCGCAACTAGAATATATGAGTTTCCTGCTCTTGATCTAGGTAGTTTACCGACATAATCTATATGAAGCTTGTCCATAGGAGCACTTGGTACTTCAGAAGTTAAATATCCTAACTTCGTGCAGCGAGCTGGTTTTGAACAGGCGCACTTCTGGCAAGCCTTAACCATTGCTCGAATAGTGTCATCTATACCCTCCCAAGTGAAGATTTGTTTAATTTTGCTCTTAGTCTTCTCGAATCCCAGATGCCCTCCTACTGCAGACTCATGATAATATTTAAAAACCATATCAATGAGTGCAGCAGGCAACACTATGCGGGATGGGGATCGACGAGAAGGAGCACTATATAAGAGGTTATTTTTGAAAACATACTTAGGTACGTTTTCACCTCCTTGTACACGAATAATGAGAGGAGCTAACGTGTCGTCGCTCAACTGGTGATCTTGTAAGGACTTGAATGCTAACGGGAAATCCTCCAGAATATTCCCTACCATACCAGATAATTCTACCGGGTCTTCCAAGTTCGGCACACCACTACCAAAGATTTCCTGAGGACTGAACATACGCGTTAAGCAGTCGGCCACTACATTTTCAGTTCCTCTAATGTGTCTTGCTTTGAACTTAAAGGCGGACAGACGTACGGCCCACCTAGCTATCCTACCAGTGGTTCTAGGCTTAGCTAGGACCCAGCTTAAGGCTTGGCAATCCGTCTCCAGCAGGAATTCAACATGCTCCACATACAAACGGAATTTCTCGACTGCGAACAACACAGCCAGAGCCTCCAGTTCGTACATGGAATACACGCGTTCAGGAGGAGTCAAAGTACGAGAAGCATACGCAATCGGCCTTCGACCCTCCTCGAATTCCTGCAGTAGAACAGCTGCTACTGCTACAGGCGAAGCATCGGTCTGTATGAGGAACTTTTTACTGAAATCTGGCATGGCTAAAACAGGGGGATTCATGATAAAAGATTTTAGTTTCAGAAAAGCTTCTTGGCAAACAGGAGTCCAAACAAATTTAGAATTCTTTTTTCTAAGATCATTGAGGGGAGCTGAAATTTGGGCCATGTTGGGGATAAACTTTCTGAAAAAATTTATCATCCCAACAAACCTTGCCACACCCTTGGCATCTTTAGGAGGGGGAAAATTTTGAATAGCTTGAGTTCTTTCTGGGTCGATGGAAACACCATCGGCAGAGATCAAGTGACCCAGAAAGGACAGTCTCCGAGCAGCTATATTAACTTTATTCGGATTGACTGTGAGCTTCGCGCTTCTGAGGCGTGAAAGCACTTCCCTGAGGTGTTCTAAATGTTCCTCGAAAGATTCAGAATAGACTACTAAATCATCAAGGTAGTGAAAGACAAATTTGAACTTTACATCAGAAAAAATGTGATCTAACAGGCGAGAGAGGACTTGGGCTCCTGTCGCAAGGCCAAACGGTAAAGAATTAAATTCATACAAATTCCATGGATTTGCGAATGCTGTATATCTTTTAGACTGCTCAGAAAGGGGAATTTGATAGTACGCCTGATTCAAATCTAACGACGAGAAAATTTTGGCGCCGTGAAAGAAACTAAAGGACGAATTTATATCAGGAATAGGCACAGAATCAATTTTGATCTTCTCATTGAGATGACGATAATCGATCACCGGCCGGAACCGACCCTCAGACTTAGGCACCAGAAAAATGGGACTTGAGTAATTTGATTTTGAAGTCCTAATGACTCCAGAATCAAGCATCTCTTCAATATGTTCTTTCAATATTGCCATTTTCGGGGGACTGAGCCTGAAAGGGGGCCTGCGGACTGGTTGCGTATCCATCAGCTCAATATCATACTCCAGAATATCAGTGAGACCTAACTCTTTGGTTAAAACATCGGGGAATTGGTCGAGCAGAGAATCTACCTGGATTCTATCTGAATTACTCAAATGTGATAAATCAATGTCAACAGTATTGATACAAAAATCTGAATTAAGGGGTTCGAAGTTCAAATCCACAAGTTCTGGGAGAACTTTAACTTCGCTAGGTTTGACAAAGCCAGGACCAGAAAATAAATCAATTTTAACAGACTCGGCAAATTTAAAATGAATTTGTTTAGTAGAAAAATCCATAAATAAACCAGAGTTAGTCATAAATGGGGATCCTAATATCATAGGCATCACTAGTTCATCCGTAACAACAAACGGCAAAGACCAGGTAAAGTTTCCTATTTTAACCTTTAACTTTACCTTCCCAACTGTTTTAAGAAGATTATCACCAGCTGATTTATATTTCGCATCACTCTCTATAAGTTTGGGAGTGCGTTTATCTAACAAACACATGCTCCGGTATGCATCACTTGATATCAGATTTACCACTGCTCCACTGTCTAGCAGGGCTGACAATGTGTGCTTGCATACTTCGACGAGGACCATAGGCAACTTGGAGTCGCTCACTCCACTTACATTCTGCGGCGGGAAATGGTTTTCTCTTTTCACATTTTTCCTGCGCCTCTTTCGCTTTACCGTACGACGCTTACCACTCATGTCAATATTAGGTTTGTCACATTCAGGGTTATGTAACTCATCCTGCTTGAGGTTAGGTTTCTCTTTAATAGGTTTAGGCTTTACTTTCTTCTGGTTATGTTGCTTGTTCCTAAGGTTTGGTATTTCTCTAGTAAGCTCCGGAGCTTTTAAATGTCTTTTCGGTAACAAATCTGCAGGAGTATGTTGGTGAATGTAGCCGTGCCTCCGGAAAAGTCTGTTTACAAAAATTTTGGTGGGAAAAGTCTTGTCAGGCTCCAGCCTCTGGTCTGTAACGTCAGTCTTCATCACAGGTACAGTCGGGATCCTACGACCAGCGTGATCACCCAAGTCAAAATTGTCCGTAACGTCAGTCCTCCCCACCAAACTTACTAGTCTAGGCCTTTTGTCAAAGTCACCTCCCTTGGCACCACTACACACACGAACAGCACCACCCCGACGTCTAAGGTGGGCCACTCCTCAATCAGCAGCACGATACTGCCCTCTACCTCTACTGGAGCCTCTCTGCGCTCCACCGCGTTCAACAGTACGAGAGTTGCGCACTCGGCAATCTCTCTTAAAGTGACCAGGCAGTCCACAATTATAGCATGACGGCCTAGAGTCACCACGATTAGCAACATAACCTCTATTACTCGAAGCGCCTCGTGGCGTCTCAAAACGTACAACTCGGGTATCGTATTCATTGCCACGAAGAGAATCAGAGTAAGAAATGGCATTAATATGGGCACAAAGCCTTTCTAATTGTATGAAAGTCATAGGCCTAGCCTCAAAAGCTACCTGACTCCTTGTTTCAGGTGCCATACCTTCCAAAATGCATTGAATAACTTCGCACTCAGACAATTCCATTCGGAAAACATTAGCAAATGTTCTAATTGATTTTACATAGGAAGAAAAGGGTTCGCCAAACTTTTGTGTTCTATAAACGTACTTGTTTACAAGAGAAGCTTTAGCACGGATGGGAACATAAATGCTTAGAATTTTACAATGAAATTGGTCTAAGCCAGCACCGGAATTCACAAGCTCTAATGCTAAGTCCTTAAGGGAACCGGAAAGTTTAGATGAAAAGTATGCCAACAAATTATTCTCATTAAAACGGAACACACTGATTTGGGTTTTTAATTCACACAGAAATTCAAGAAACTTAATAATATTGTCTAGGGAATCATCAGAAAATTTGTGTAACATTTCAAGACTCGAAGCAAGGGGATGGGGAAGACTACTAAAATTAATTAAACCACTTTCAAAAACTTGCGAAGCATTATTCATATCACTGCGAGGCCGACCAACACACCTAGGCTGCGGTACCTCCATTAGATGCCTATTAACCTCTTGAGACTCAACTGTTTGAGTTACATAATTACTATTTGAAACTAACTGAGTTAAGCGCTCCTCTTTGTTGGGTTCACTGACCGTGACTGTCTCCAACAAAGAAGTAGCTAACTCCACTGCTTCATCATCTGTCGCATGATCTACCATGGGCGAGACACGTCTGGTGCTCGTTTCTCCCATACCATGCTTATTTGAAACCTCCATGTTCACCTCGTTCACTTTCACACTCAAACGCCTAACGCTTTCCTGCAACTCGTGCCATTTAGTTTGTAAAGGGGAATCACTAACAAAAGCTTTCAAATCAGTTAGCCTGACTGCAACATGCAGTAAGCGATTCTTAGTTCGCTCTACTTGATTAGCTGATAAGCTTGAGAAATCTAAAATGGTGTTTAAGTTCTCAAGTTTTTCTTCAACTTCAAGTAACAGATCAGAAGGAATTAACTCACCGATAATCTCCGTTTTTACCGGTTCATCCTGATTTTCCTTGAGACTCGCCCTAAGACTTGTCACTGAGTCTTTTTGGTTAACTATTATTCCTCTCACTTGGAGTTCATAAAGCACATCATCCTTGAGAAGGAAATCCGCACTCACTTTAAGACGCTCCATAATCTCAGTTTTACATGAAACATACAAAATAAGAAACTTTAGAGAGAGAATAGCATAATAGACCTAACACACATAAATACACTTCTATACAGAGTTAATTTCCTAAAATCATTTGTTATTACAACTGGCACAAATTCATTAGTCAAGAATATATGTTTTATCATTAACTTCCACTCTATCAATATTGCAATTAAAACACAGGTGAAAACAGATTAGAAAACAGACGGTTTTCACAAAAAATCTGTCACCGGATCAATGTTTAAAATCTTATTTTACACTATATATTTACAATAAAGAACCATGGAACTTGAAGAGAACCATGCGATCCATATTTATGAGTAGTATAATAGACAAAGAAAAGAACGTGTTTCTAGAAGAGAACCACGGTCTGACTAGCATTAATTACTTTCTAAGAAGAACAACAGAACATGGATCTTGAAGAGAACCACGCTCTGCTACCATTAATTGAGCCACCTCCCGGGGATAAAGACTTACCCCTCATACAATTTATAGAATAACTGTTCAAAAGGATACAGAAGCTGGAAATCCCTCAGCACAAGACGGCCTGAAGAATACAGCAGGTCGCACGAAGACAGGTAGACTGGCTGCGAAGCTCTCTTCTTACTTCTCAGGCAGCCAGAAGGAAGCGAACTGAAGTACCCGCCCACAGGGTACTTATCACTAACGTGCCCACCCCAGGGGATTATTAAGGACAGCCCACTAGGAGGTTACCCAATTAGAAACATGCACTTTCATCTGTGATGAAATTGCATGGACCAATTAAAATATACATAATTATTTACAAAGAAAAGAGTGGAAGTACCTCAATAAGACTGCTTTATTTAAATTCTATTGTTGATTTTAAAATAAACTAAAATGGCACTTCATATTTAAAAGGAATACATAAAGAACAGGGAGTTACATGTATTCTTATACCCTACAACCTAAATTAAAACACAGGTATGTTACATGAAAATAAAAGAATCCCCCAAAATAAATTACATTTATTTTAAATTAAAAGAAATACCCTACGGATGGCCTATAAATTTTGATTAGGTACACCTAAAAAGCCTTTCAACTCCCATCCATTGAATTGAAAGGGGGGGGGGACTGGCTTATTTCCCGCCATGACGGACACCCTATGTCTGAAGACAAAAACAGCTATCTGAAATACAGGTAACGAAGCACAAGGAAACAGAAACTAAATTAAAGTGAAAAAAACAAAGGCAGAAGTAACTTTACATGTCGAAAAGGGACCTGAGGCACTACATTATAACTCGACGCTGATGGCGTCTCCACGCCGAAAGATGCTACATTTCGAAATAAAAAAATATGAAATAAACAAAGGGCAAAGCTAAATTTATTACTCAACAAAAGGAGAGAAAGAAAATCCAACGCTTACCTGTGTTTCAGAAGCAAAAACAAGGTTTTAAACCTATTTACCAGATTTAGAAGCAGAGCTTCAGCATAGTTTGTCGTCCGCCATGACTGCCAGAAGGGAGAGAGAGCGCGTCCTGACGCCAACCCCTCTAGGCGACTATTCAAGACTTCACGTGACTTAACCAACCAATACACGCACACGAGACATCCACTCATTCACTTGACACCAATACTAAAGCCACGGCCGTAACAGTCACTTTCAATGGAACACAGTTTATTATAAGGACCAATCCGAAAGTTTATAACGAATCGGCCGACCAATACGTGCAAATATCACACTGCATCTAAGAAAATCATGTCAACTCATAGTCCGCCATATTGTCTTCAATCAAAACACAGCCGAGTACCGCCGAGATCAACCGAAGTATAGACATGGGAGACTGGCGAGCACCTGCCCTCTGTAGGCCAAGTTCAGAAGTTCACAGTTCTAGAGAGCACTCGATAGATGGCGCGCGTGTTCCCTTTTGCGAGATAAACTGTCTATTAGCGATGGTTAGCGGGATTTAAAGAGTTCATGAGAGAAATACGAAAATACACTGTCACTGTTTATATAATTTCGGGAGAGCAATGTTTATACCCGAACAGAGTTTCCATGGCAAGCTGAAACTCGGTTCACATCTTACAGCTTTTTTTATCCTTTCTTTCAGAATGATTGATAGCAAAACGCAAAGACGCGGAATATTATGTTTGCATTCCGGGAATTCTCTAAAATCTGACTTGATGTACTTAATATCTTTTCTCTACCGTAAGGACGGGCAATATAACTTCCTCGCTTTACATTCTGTTATACCCAGAGTATTGCAAGGGAGCGTCCTTTTTGGCCGTAGATGACAAAATATCTGTAAGAATTAAACTACATTAATATGTTTTGTTTCCAGGTAACAAAGACTATTCTTGTCTACATCAAATAAATCTGCTAACTTATAGTTTATGTCTATAACCCGCAGGTGAAGTCTTGCGTTGTTTTCTTAATTCTGAATGAAATCGTTCAATCATCGGACAATTGAGAGACAATCATGAGTCAAATTTTTGTAATCGATCTACGATTTAAGCTCTGGATCGATTCATATTGCCCTTCATTGCTTTGGGGATGACAAGTGTTGGCGATTTTTTTATATGTATATAAATGGCCCGGCGTCACCCGGGTTTTGTATTTTGTAATAAGAAATTTCCTTATGGAGGACTTTCGATTTTAAAATTCTAGGGCCTTGTATAATATGTAGCCCTATATAGAACTTGAAATGAGGAAGAACGCGACTTATCACACTTAAACTATAACATCAGAAAACGCTACATACAGCTTTTTATGGCTCACAGTGGATGTCGAATGTTGCATTCCGTTGCTTCTACACACCATACCTGGGAGGGGTGGAAATATGAAACATATATTCCGATTACATAAGATTGTATTGTCTTTATGGAAATGTTTATTTCTCACTCTCATGTTACCATACAACCAGTTCGGAGAGGAAATTAAAAAAGAAAAAATCATTATCACTTTCATACTTTCCTTCCCCAAAACCTAGGACATAATACACTTCGTGCATAGGACTGAACGTTTTCCAACCTATTTTGTCTTCTTGTAGATGTTTAGGGCCTATGATAAACATCCCTATACAAAGCCTACAGCTATGAGTGACGTATCAGTGGATAGGATTTTTTACCGACTTCTGATATAGCTTACTCACTGGCACACACTTAAGCTATCCCTGCAATACGAGCGCTTATTCTACATCAAAATTTGAAGTGAGAAAATATTTTCCATATCGAGGGTAGAGAAAGTTATGTGACTGCATCACATTGTGCTTTATTTTCTTGGATTTCATTCTTCAAGAATTATTTTCACAAATATATTAATTAAATCGATAGCATCAGAATTTGTTAAACCCCAGTATTTATGTATTTCCCAAAACCCTATGTGAACATTGTAAACAATACACTGTTGTATGATAACTGAATTGCATTTCATTTTTCAGTATAATATTTACAGAAATCATATAAATTTTCAAGGGAATGTGTGGTTTGTTCGAATTTTAGTGTTCACCGCGTTACTTCCCGGGCTTAATTGGGTATGTGTACAAAATTTCGTGCAAATTGGTCGAGAAATGTAGATTTGTATACGGAACATACATACCCACATACATACATACACACTTTCGATTTGGTTTGGTTGCAAGACTCACACTTCTTTTTTGTTTTGTTTTGTTTTGTTTGTTTTATTATGAAAACATGTGAAAGCGGAACTCTCAAACTGTGATATGGTCACACTTCTTTTGTCACACTTCAATTTTTTAAATCTTTTTAATGTAAACAATTGACAGCAGACTCTCTAACTATGCCTCATTTCAAATTTCCGACTTTTCCTGTGAATTTTCCAAAAATTTTCTTTCATACAAACCTTGTCCTGACAATTACAAACACAACAAAAAAGAAATCAGCCAAATCGGTCGAGCCGTTCTCAAGTGATGCGGCAACAACCCTTTTGTAAATTCATTTGTATTAATATAGAAGAAGATAGATAGATGATCGATCTAACTTGCTCAGGGAGAATACTGTTGTTGGTATGGAAAAAGGGAAGTCATTCTTGTAATGTATTTCGAGTTACTAAATTGATTCACCCACTCTGGGAATGAGGAATGTGTATCCAAATTTTCTGTATTAAATTAATTGTAAAGTATAAATATAATACTTTCACTTTCATCCCATAATTTACTTTAAAAGTCATATAGCATTTAAATAATATTAAAAGGTTTATTAACTTTTACATTTCCATAGTAATTATAACATGTTCGGTATTTACTGTAAATATCATTAACTCATATATTTCTATGTTTGTAATTCCATTTCTGCATAATTGTAAATATTTTAGTGTAATTCAGTGTACGGATCTCAACCGCCCCCTAGCATGAGCAGGTGGCGTTAGAATTTACATTCGTAAAGATTTTATATTATAATATGTGATGATGATGATGATGATGATAATAATAATAATAATCATAATCATAATCATAATCATCATCAACAACAGTATCGGTATATTGTCCGCCCTAGAACCGTCCCTAAATTAGACACGTCTGTCTCACTCTTAAGTGGATTTGGGTAACATGATTTGTTAGATAAACCTACTTGTTCTCTTCAAGGGCGGTTCTAGAGCGTTCACTACGTACTCATCCCACTGTCTAAAACATTTACGCGCCAACTATAGGCGAAAATTAAACCGTTATTAGCATTCGGTCTTTTAATTGCGCTTTCACGGGAGAACTTTAAAAAAAGTACTGTACTTCAGTCTCCAAATGGAATTTTTAAATTGCCGATAACTACTCCGGAAAAGAAAACATGAAAAGGGTGTAACGGTATCTCGTTGTGGTTAAAATTTTAGAATGAGTTTCTACTTTTCTAGAAAACAAGGCGCATTGTTGCATGTATAATTCTTGTTTATTACAGAGTCTCGTAATGTCCACTTTAATGAAACAACACTCCGTATAGTGGATTGTTTCTGCCTTCCAGACGTCTCTGAGAGATTATAAGCCAGATCCTGTGACAGCGAAGTACCATTAGACAAAATGAAGACGTCACGATAAACAACTACCCCCACCTTTTCAGGAACAACCAGTTTAAAAAGTAGAGTTCCCTTTGCCCTTGCGGATATGCGCGTTTTTATTTTTAAATTTAAAAAAAAATAGAAAATTATGTTGTTCAACCTTTCCACTGCTATATATATATATATATATATGTATATATAGTAGGCCTATGTTTGTATACATCCACAGACTTCAGTTTCATTAACACGGGTCCTGAATTACAATCACCACGCAAAGCTGTATAGAGTACACAGGTTTACAATAATTGGGGATTGGAAAATAATAAAAAAGGATAAATACATCACAGATCATAAAGAACATGATTGCTGATGACTTGAACATTAATGCTGAAAGAATAAGTGAAGATGTTGTATACTCAAGGAATGCTTAATTATATATATATATATATATATATTCATTCCAGCTGTGTTTATACTCCTTTCAGTTACAAGGCTATATCAGGAGTTCGGGGTCTGTGTCTGTACAATAGGGTATGCCATGGAACTATTGCTTGTCAATTGGTTCTTTTGTCGGTGTATTTAATGGATATTAATTTAAATGGATGTGATACAGGATGAAATGGCGAGGTTGATTCATGGTATGTAAATATCCAGTTCGACTTTTGCCTTTCCCAATGGGGAAACCATGAAAAAAAAACCATGTCAAATTGGCCGGCTACGGGATTTAAACCTGGGACCTCCCGAATGTAAATCCAAGATGTTAACATCTCGGTTTAATGATATTAATCAGAAAGTATTTGATTGTTTCCTGAGTGGTCTGAACTATGTAGGGTATTCCGTATGAATTTAATCAGGCCTCCTCGACTTCCATCCTTTCTAGTTTTCGGGGATGATGATGTATTTTTGAGTGAGGTTAGGAATGTATGGTTCATGTGTCACTTCCGGAAATTGTTTGAAACACAGATATAAGATTATTATTAAGTTATTATTATTATTATCATCATTATCATTATTATTATTATTATTATTATTATCATTATCATTATTATTATTATTATTATTATTATTATTATTATTATTGTTGAATTTCCAAAAGTACAGAATCCTATTTTACCAGTGGCGTATTAGGGTTATAGATTCAACACACGTACAGAATATACAATACACTACATATACATATTACAATTTTGCAAATACACTATTCCTGAAACATGAAAAAAACATTATAACTTTGCTTATTTAAGAAAAGACGATAGATTGGCGTAGTAAAGTCAAAATTAATATATATATATAATATTAACTGATAACGTTCATGCGCAAATAATGGACAGTGGCTTTCCTCTTTACATTTAGAATTTGCAAAGGTACAAATTTTAAATCTATATAAGTATTCACCAAATTTGCCATGCCATAATATAGTATCTAAGAGTAATAGTGTAATGTGGTGTGTAAAGTGTGAGGATTTTTATCCATATTTTTATTTACGAAAGCCAGCTGTTCAGTAATTTTTTCCATTGAATTCAAACTTAGAACCCACTGATGTGTTCACTTGTTAAATTAAAAAATGCAAGTTTCGAAAGTTTTTTACCATTAAAGTTAAATACTGTAAAATAGAGTCTCCTTTGTGTCAAGTGCGAAACTATTAACGTACAATCACTGTGACTTGGATTTCAAATTACTGTCGGTAATGCCAGACCGCCTGCGTTGTCATATCTTATCCGGTCATATGCAGCTTATATACCTAGTCGCTGTGTTAAAAAATTAGTTGTTTTATATCAAAGAAGCTAAAGCTATAAAGATGTTTCTGTGTTCTCTTCTTGTGAATTCACATAAAAAGGAATTGCACATAGGTGCAATAAAATGATAGTGATAGAAATAAAACGAATAAGTTATGACGACTGACAATAATTGCGATTGGTAAAAAATACACATATTCTTATATTGGATTGGTCACTTATAAATTCTTAAGCGAAATAGTCTGATAAATATAGTCCCTTGCTTTAAGCATTATTTTCCCAAAATATCGCACAAAAGATAAAAAAAATACTGAATTTAGCGAGAAAATTTTTATTTACGAAATTCCATTGAGTTTTCCGAACCTAAATCCAATTATGTTGTTATTCACAATATTAAATAGTTCAATAAATAAGGGCTTCTTTATCTTTATAAAAAAAATCGGGTGCATGGAAAGCCACGCGACAGAAGTAAAACTTGGATTTTTTAATTTTTCGATTTTTTCAATTTTGGATTATTGGATTTTTTCAATTTTGGATTGTTGGATTTTTTTATTTTGGATTTATGGACTTCTTTAATTTTGGATTTTTAATTTTTTAAATTTTGAATCTTTGAATTTTGTATTTTTCATTTTGGATTTTTTATTTTTTAAAACTTCATTGAGTTGATTGTTTTCTGTGCATGTCCGTCACAGCCCCACTATTTTCGTGACGATTTTCTTCGTAACGGAACTTTGGGTTAGCTTTCGATTTACTCACTTCAAAAAGAACTTCTGTTGTAAAACTGCTACAAGAAAGTCTCCCTCTGTAGTCAATGCTAACGGAGTTATGAAGGGCACTGATGCAAAGGTAATGCCATTGGGTATCGAAGTACGTCATATCACTTTAACGTGGAAGTTGCTATTACAGTATTCGCAACAGGCTAGGGTATGACCGCCTGCGAAGTCTTGGTTAGAGCACACGCAACACACCTGTGCTGGAGTAGTTGCCGCTCTGTGTAGCAGACAGGGGGTCTCAGCCGCCGTACAAGCTACAACAGAATAAGGAAGGGGAAACGGAATAGCCTGTCTTTATAATGTTAAATACAATGTAGGCCTACATTTTCTCGGCCTGGGTGGCGTATTTAGTATCGCTGGGTTTGATCCTGGCCCAGGTCGATGTCGTTTATGTGTGTGCATAAATGTGACAGTAGATTTACTGGTATGTAAAAGAACTCCTGCGGGACAAAATTCCGGCACATTGGCGACGGTCACAGGCCTAAGTTTCAGTACATAACCGTCGTTAAATAACCTTATACAACCACCTACCTTTTCTCAAAATATACTATTAAGCTAGATACTAGATCAAGATACCCATCCTGTATTAGTAGGCCTACTAAAAAAAGGATTTTTTATAATTTCTTTTTACTGAAATGTGATTTTTTATTTAAAAAAATAATAACTACGTTTTGAAGTACATTATGACCTCAAAAATGTTTAGAGATTAACCGATTCAAAAAAAAAAATTCAGTGTAGTCTATGTAAAACATCTACGAGTAAATAAACAAATGATAAAAATTTCAAGATTGTAGGTGAGAAAATGTACCTCTTACATACAAGAAGTAAACTTTAATGCAAATTTAACCACTGCTGTTTTTCTGTTTTCTTGAATAAATTTGCAAAGAAGTATCTCGTGTGGGTATTTTCTGAAAAAGCGCTCAATGAGCACTATTCAAAATATAAGGGTGTTCCATTTAAAATAAGAGTTCATGACAGAGGCAAAAGTTTTGCGTCTCATTATAATAATATTTTTATTTTTTGGATTTTTTAAGCGCGGTAATGAACCTCCGGGTTCCATAAAATAGATAATATTCCTTTAGCTTGCTTAGGAATTGTCTATTGCCATTGAGCAAGTAAGTATTATTATTATTATTATTATTATTATTATTATTATTATTATTGTTATTGTTATTATTATTATTATTACTATTATTATTACTATTCCCATTTGCAGGTCCTCGTACTAGGTCTGAAAATTTTCCTTTCCATCACCTTCTATCGTTAGTTTCCCCTTTGAGTATTTTATTTTGTCCTTTAAATCGTATAGCAGTTGATTACTCCTAATCATTGAGTTGATTGTTTTCTTGCAGTTCGTTCCGTTACACCTCACTAATTTCGTGACGATTTTTGAGCGTGACACAAGCTCTGGATTTGCCCCTACCGCGGCTAAAGAAGTTTCACTTAAAAAAAAAAAAGTGCGTGGAACGCCACGCGACAGAAGTAAAACTTTATTTTATTTTTTCAATTTTTGATTATTGGATTTTTTCAATTTTGCATTATTAGACTTTTTAATATTGGGTTTTTGGAGTTTTTAAATTTTGGACTTTTTAATTTTGGATCTTTGAATTTTTAATTTTGGATTTTTTAAATTTTCGATCTTTGAATTGTTTATTTTTTATTTTTTTATTCTTTTATTTTTAATTTTTTAATTTTATTATTTATTAAATTTTGGATTTTTGGATGTTATAATGTTTAATTTTGTTTTTTTAAATTTTGGAAATTTGTATTTTTTAATTTTGGATTTTTAATTTTGGATTTGCGCGGTAATGAACCTCCGGGTTCCATAAAATAGATAATATACCTTTAGATTGCTTAGGAATTGTCTATTGCCATTGAGGAAGTAGGGTCTGAAAAATTTCCTTTGATTACTCCTAATCATTGTGTTGATTGTTTTCTGTGCAGTCCGCACCGAAACAAGTAAGAGTGTGAATGATTTCGTGACTGATTGTGACTGATTTCGTGACGGTTTTAGTGTGACTGATTTTCCAGATTTACCCTCTACCGCCACTAAAGAAGTTTTACTTCAAAAATTCGTACAAAACACCGTTCGCAAAATTTTAGTTTCTCTAAGCATGGGATGTTGATTGAAGCCTCTGTTAATTTCACAGTCGGAAATGACAGCGATTTAAAAATTGCTGTAGTAGGAATTCTCAAAGGGGCCGTGAGTTAGAGCAAGAGGATTAGTGTGATGCTTTGGAATTAATTAATTAGTTATTTCGCGAGCTTCGCTTTGAATGCGAATTCATTCCCTAGTACGAAATATGTATATGAAGTTCTGCTCCTCGCGTATAATCAAACGCAGTCTGCTAATGAATGCTATTACCATCCAATTTATGTGATGTAGTAACATTTTATTTCATATTAGTTGTCATAATTGCAGTCAAGTACTAATAAAATTGTAAAACCATCAAGAGGAATGCTATTCGTGTATGAGCCTGTAAAATAAAACGATGTAATTAAAAATGTGTCCTTTATTCATGGCTATAAAGAAGCAGCTTGGCAGTTGCCAAACCGAAAGTAAAATGATTTCGTTTAGATCAGAGCCTTTATTTAAAAAAATTGATGTGAAATTCACATCTGGCCAAATCAAGTTAGCCTCTTAATACAGAGCCGTTTTCGAAAAAATTGAGTCAAACGAAATTTTCTTCATGTAAAGTCCCCTTAAAACTAAGAAAAAGTCGTCACCAATCTTCGTGTCACATCCCCGAAAGGTACCTAACCCACATACAAATTTTTGTTTTCGTACGATTTTATGTTACAAGAGGCCGTATTGCAAAGAGCGCGTATTCAGAGTGGGTGGCTTATAATTTCCTTCAGAAAATTTATTTCGAAAAAATGGTTCAAATAAAAGTTTTAGTAAAAACAACCCATGTTCAAAATGTAAAGAAAATCGTTAGAGCCGTTTTCGAGAAAATCGCGAAAAAATAAAATTTCTTTATAAGAGAAACTTGTCGCCAGTCTTCGGGTCACATCTTCAGACCTAAATACAAAATTTTGTTTTCATACGATTTTCCGTTACATACTAGATCATTTTGAAAGGTAGATTCGGATTCTACACACCAAAATACATACCGTACTAATTGATATACTGTATCACATCTCAGATGCAAAATGCTCTTGACTAGTGTTATAGGTCTCCCTGTACAAAGCATTCAGTGGTAACATTGTGGCCTTCTGTAAATGCATTGCCGAGTGTGTTTGTAATGTTGTGGTCTACTTTTAGAAGTATGGCATGCTTCCTTTTCGATACCCAGACCCTTTCCTATTTAGAATGTAGAGGGATACATGGTCAATAAATGTGTCCTACCGGTCCAGTGCTTAGACAGTCTTGTTTATGTGAAATCTTGATTGTGAATCCAGTAGCTTTACTGTGTTTTCTGTGCAGATCAGGCATAAGTGCTTTTCAAAAGAAACACGGTTATTTTACAGGAGGACTCCTATTTTATGGTAAACTAGCAGGTACCCGCGACTTCGCCCGCGATTATTTACTCAACTGCTACATGTTTTGTTTAAATCATTTTTGCACGACATAACTAATTATTGGTACTTACGAATATTGTTGCCGTGGATCGTAACTTGACATTCCCGCACGCAATCTGGTTGCTATGAAAACAAAAGAAATCTCCGTGCGGTAAAAATTACAAAAAGCACAAGTGCCGTAAGTAAAACCATCATAATACAAGCCTTTATGGAAGATCGGAACCAAGGCTCCCTAGTTTGTGGCGACTTTAACAGGACAAATATTCGGTCCCCATAACAACTAACATATGCGAATCACTTTCTGAAATATAACATCCTTCTTCAATAGCCTAGTGTATAAACATAATATTTTCAGCTAATATCTCAATTAATATAAATAAATTGATATAAATAATCATCGTGCAAAAAACAGCATCCAATTCTCGTGCCGTAAGCGCATAACGGATCTCGGAAATTGAAAAAACTCTTTCCTCGATCCGTATGCACCGCTTACGGCACTTGTATCGCAATATATTATTTTCAAATGTTTCTCAAAACTATTAGAATGTTTTTGGAGGCATGGGTCCAATTCCACGTATTCTTATACTGGATTGATTCGTGAGCTAAATAGTCTGTACAATATCTTATTTTCACCAACAGTTAGCACTGTGACTGGCTTTAGAGCGTTTTTCCGTGCAGTCACGTAGGTACCGTGGAGTTTTCAATAAGAGAAAACGGAGTCTAGTTTCCCTTATCGCACTGGACTAAAATATAAGAGCTACTATATCTTTTGTCCCCTTCAGTAAGGAATTGAGTTTTCGGAATGGGGCCTTATAATGAGACTAGTTACCTGGCAAGAAGAGCAGTAACTGCCTTGTAGTGATCACCAAGCACGATAAAATGTAACCATAATATTCAACACGTTTGAACTTAGCCTTTCGTATTTGTTCATTAGTCAGTATTTATTGTGAAAATGTTTCTCTTAGTAGGTATGCAGTTTTTCTTTCGCTGTCATTTAAATGTGTTCGGTGGAAGCGCTAATGAGATTGACTAAACTCTAAAGCATAGACCTATGTATATCAAATTTTGCGAGGTTTGAAGCCCCCAAGCATTTTGATTGGCTCTCGAGGACGCCAATCAGCGAACGAGTTGCCACAATTCCGGTAAAGAAATTAAAATTTTCAAAGCGAATACTGATACTAGGTAAATAGATAGATATTTTATTCCAAAAGACCAAATGCTCAAAGCAAAGCCAATTACAATAGTAGACAGGTAACAATACAACTTAAAACCAATTTACATTATAAAACTCTCGTACACTGTAAAGAGGATTTGCCAATGATGTAGTACGAATTGCCTTCTTAAACTGTCTGATAGGCAAGTTCCTGTGATAGAAGGGAACAATATATTTTTTTTTAATTCTTAGAAATATAATCAAAATTATTTCGTGTCAAAGTAAAATTGCAATTATAGAGCATCGGAGGCCTTACAGTTTATTAAGTGCCAAACTGAAACTTACTAAGATCTTATGGCGGAGGGGAAAATGTCTGTCTGTCTGTCTGCCTGCATCTCCATGTGTCTGTAGCACGATAACTGGAATACGTTTTTTCGCATTCTGACGAAACTTGGTGTACGCATTTATAACGTTCATGGGAAGAAGCGTATTGATTTTGGACTACATCGGTTCACTAGTACCGAGTAATGCCCAATTTAGCGCCTATTTTATGGTAATGTATTAGATAGAATTTATCAAATGCAAATCAGTTCTCATGACAATATATTGTTTCTCAGTATTCATATATAGCTTTGGAAGTTGCAATACAGATAGCTTTGACAAATAACACTACCCACATATTCCTTCACATATACTTAACAAACTAGACTTTTGTTCTTCCGTTATAGCCTACCTGCTTGATGAATCGATCTGGAACAGAGAATCGATTACAAAAATAATTTATTTTCTGCATATCATAATTGCAATTATCACTGATTAAACAAAAGCATTATGGCACTTCGTTACATCAGTTTACCTGATTTTATTGTAATTGTAATTGTAATTTTATTGTAATTGTGGTGAACCACATTACCCCTCTTAGTTTCAAAGCAGTGTGTCTTATTGCTTCTGAATATGCTGGGTAGTGGCAAATACGTTCGGCGTGTAAAGGGTTGTGAACATTAAGATACAAGGCAATCAGAGCCGATGGTGTCGAAGCAATCAAACGTCTTGATAATAGTGCTGGGGAGCTTTCTTGTAACGTCCTCCTGCTCTCTGATTGCTCCGGGTGGTCACGCGATTCGTTTCCATGATCGCCCTAATCGAAGCCTTTCACATCGGACATTCCCTCTTGAATGGAATTCACATTCATCAACATACCGCATTCAAGAATCTGGCTGGGTTAGTTCTATCAGATTTACGGGATGGGTTAATCAATTTTGTGGCTTCGGCTTTAGCTTGGAATGACAGCGTGAACAATGGGTTGACTTAGAAGCTATTACTGATATGTTATACCCATTATGTTTTATTATTTTTATTATTTATTTTGTGGGCCAACAAAACGGTGGCAGTGTTGCAACTAAATATTAGCTATACATATATACATACAGTGACACACTATACATACAATTACACACATTAAATAACACAAGTTATTTCTACACCAATACCTTATCAATAGGCCTATATGTAATAATAATTTTAAAAAACTCTGTCCATTCAAAACCATAACATATGAAAATATTTACGAACATAACTACATACATTCTTATCAGTTATCACATAGCCTATTCATTATATTCTTAAAAAAATTGGCGTTAGCAGAAAACGTTTCGAAGGCTTCTGCAGGTAAGTTATTCCAATCCTGAATATCTCAATTAAAAAAATGGCAATAATTGTTCTCTGATGTCTGTCCCTGATTTCGTGTTTGTGATCCTTCCTACTTTTCTAATCTTTTTCTTTAATTTTGCTGTGAAGCCGGTTGTTTCCTTTACACATAATAGGCTACATTTTATTCTATTTATTTCTATTTGATGGAATGCCTCTCCTATGACTAATTACTAGGACAAGACATTTGATGATTTTGCAACTTTTTTATATGAAGGTTAAAAGATAGCTCGAAAAATTATATATATATATATATATATATATATGTGTGTGTGTGTGTATCATTAAATAATTGATTAAATAAGGGCAATTTGTTTTTGCATTTTTTTGCTTTATTTTGATGACATATTTTGGCAATTTTTAGGTCATTTTCGGCTTATTAGGTCATGTTTCAGTGAAGGTAGAAAAGAGCTTTCCCATGTATAAATCATTACTTTCAGACAACATACAGTCGTTTTTATTTCAGAATCTCCGCCAAGTGTTCATGGTTCATTTTAATTCAGGTTTATTGTAAACACCATAGCAGTTTGTCTTGTAGCAATAAAGACTTTTTTCTTTCTTTTCAAATGGCAGATATTTGCTAGTACTATAAATTTACTTACTTCTTTATTAACAAAATAAATATGTTTTATATTGTAAATTCATATATAACGCACTGTCATCCATTAAATTGCTTTTAGCAATTCATTACTAAACACGACTAATAATAAAATCAGGTAAACTGATATAACCAAGTGCCAGTATGTTTTTTTTTTTAATCAGTGATACACGCAATTATGATAGGCCCATGCATAAAAGTTATTTTTGTAATAGATTACCGAGTTAACTCCAAAAACAAAATGTGCCGGCAATAATAATAATGATGCAATAGACCTACGATTCGCTGATATCTCTGTTTCAATTTAAAGCAGCCTTAAAGGTTATGAATGAATAATAAGCATATGAAATCTATCTGTCAGGAATTACATTAGGTATATTGCTGCACAGGAACGATAAGAAAAATACTCACAGTAAAATATAGCCTAATGTAAATATCGGTAGTCTACATAACCGTAGAATACACATTATAATATCAATATTCAACGGCTAGTTGTTATAAATCGTTTATTTAAGTTATTATTTAGCCACACTAACATCGTTATGAAGAAACAAATCAATGAAGGCTGCTAACAATATGAATAAACGATTGGCAATTTGTTAAGTTTTTTTAATAAGCTTACATTGTGGGCCTTGAAAGAATATTGATTGCAAAATTAATATTGATATACGCGTTACTTCGGTACCGATCAACCGATTTGGCCCTAATTCAATAGGCTTGTACCCAAAAACGTCATAAATTCGTATACCAAGTTTCAAGAAAATCCGATAAAGCGTATTTGAGTTATCCACGCCTTTGTGATATATTACCATAAAAAGGCACTAAATTGGGCATTATTCCGGTACCGCCCAACCGATCTGGTCCAATATCAATAGACATCTTCCCATGGACATTATAAATAGGTATTCCAAGTTTCATGAAAATCCGATAAAGCGTATGTGAGTTATGGCGCCTTTAAAATATTCACTAAATTGGGTTTTACTCCGGTACCGGTGAACCGATTTGGTCCAATTTCAATAGGGTTCTTCCCATGGACATTATAAACGCGTATACCAAGTTTCATTAAAATTCGATAAAGCGTATTTGAGTTAGAGCGCGTACAGACACACGGACGGACGGACGGACGGACAGACGGACAGACATTTTTCGTCCCCCACACAATCTCATAAAGTACCATACTGGCACTTAATAAGTAATAATGGTAACTTTATTGGTCATTTATTTAACATTTTCTGTAATTTTTTCATTATTTTTAGGTCTTAAATAATAATCATAATCATAATCATAATAATAATGTTTCATTTTGCCTGGCAACCGGGAAGAATACAAAATACATTAAAGGAATACCTACAAAAAACAAATACAATAGATACCATACATAATACTAACAAATGCATTTTTATTTTGCATTTTTTGTTACTATTTTACGGACATTAAGTGCCTTGCCCTACTAATTACCCTTAATGGTCTATCTCACTGAAATACATTTATGCCATATACAGTATTGTGAGGCACACTAATTTAGTGGTTTTGTGACTGGATTTCCGCTGCAATTGTGGAGTAATATTGAGGATGTAGGCATCTATTAACGAAACCGCAGAATATTGTTTCTATTCCACATTACATGTTCATCTTAAATGTTACATTAAATGATATTCCTAAGATGCTGTGCAAAACCTATTGTACAACAATCTCATGTTTAGGTTTACATTGTCAAGGTAACTTAACAGTTTCGAATTGTGCGTGAATCAGGTTGTCAGTTAAATGTGAAATGTTGTATAGATAAGAAAGTAGGTATCTTGTATGAGCCCTGGAGCTGTTACGGAACGGTATCTTCGTCTCTTGGAATTAGTTTGACATCTGTCGCACTAAACATTCACGACAGTCCCGAATTACATTAAGTTTACGTCTTGCGTTTTAAGCTACAGACAATTACGAGATGCCATTATCATTATTTCTGTCTACGTCTGAAAGACAATCGCATTTGACTACATTTCCATTATAATTCGCAAGCCTTCTTCTCTTTCTGAATACTAGCAGAGGAAAACATGCTGTAATGTATTTCGTGTTAAGAGTATACTTGCTGGCTATAGTCTAAGTCAGAATATGCTTTAGTCTGATGAATAACAGAAGGGCATTTCCTTCTTTCAGAAAAATCAGTATACTTAAATATGAATAATGGGATTACGTATCATATCATAAAATTCCAGATTACATGGTTAATAAAAATATTCTGTCAACGATAATACTGTAGGTTCATTTTTTGTATAAAAATGACGATAATACATTTAACATGTCGATATATAACATCTATCTTATAATAGTAAGAGGAAGTGTTTGTATTTCTGTCTGTCTGTACATCTGTACGCGATGCCCAGCAAAATCTACTGAACCCAGAGATCTGAAATTTTAAAAATAGATGGACTGAAGGGTGACCGAATGCACCTCGATACCGGATTTTTCATTTCCACATTTGTTCGCGAGTTATAAGTGAAAAACTGGAAGAAAACGTGATTTTTACGCCATCGAAGCTTCAGTTTTTGGTACGGTAATCATTTCAATTGTCAAATCAATTGCAGGTGACTTTGCCTTCTTTTGTCATAAGTTGGAAATAAAAGCATCGTGGCATTTTCAATATATCGCGTGGAATTATCGATCGATTCGATTCTGTGAGCTCATCCTGGTCGATTCGTTTGTTTATAATGTCAGAGCACGCAGACGTCTGAAATTTTCAACCTAGACGGAAGAGGGATAATGAATTAGGCCTAAATGGGCAAACATTGTTCGATTTGGACGGATCTCACTATGCAGGGGTTTTCTGGGCCAGGGAACTCGAATCTGAGGTCTTTTTTTCCAAGCGGTGTTTTCTAATCATGGAATGCACTCCAAAGCCGGGGTTTTAGCTGTTTTATTATATTTATTCATAGTTTAGTTTTTGAATGATTCGCGCATAAGTATTAATAAATATAATGTTTTAATTATGTTACTCTTAATTTATAATTTCTGAATTCATTATCGCGGGCGAAGCTGCGGGCACCTGATAGTACCACATATCTTCACTAATTGATAGTGTGACATTTTTATGTCATAATCCATAGAACCATGCTATTCTGTAGTGTAAATAGCTATTAAATAAAGTGATGTTTCACTTTAGGGACTAAATTTAGTAATAATTACAATACATATAATATTGATATTATAATTTTTTCCTTTCATTTGTTTCATTTTAATTTGCTCCAACAATTTATAAATATAATCATACTTGTAAAGTGTTTTTATGTTTTGTTCATTTTGAATTTCCTACGTTAAAATTCTTTTGTAGGAAATGTCTAATTGTTCCTAGTTTATTTATACAAGTATGTAAGTAGCTACATTTGTAAATTTCTCTGTCCTCTCTTAATTACTACATATGCTCATTGCACCCTCTGAACACGACATTTGCTCGTCCGGGTGCTTTCAACGAAAGTATACGTTTAAGGTTTTGTGATGTACGATTATTTTCTTTATTCGTTTGTGTGATAATTTAATTTGGTCAAAAATGTATTTTTGATTTCTTTAAGTCACTACGATAGTTTACTTCTGACACTTTAAGAAGTTATGATGGAGTTGTGATTCTTTACCTCGCCAAGACCCTTAGACGGAACCCAGGCACAATTTAATGAAGTGGATTACAAAAGTGATTACACTTTACTCCTGAGATGTAGTAATAGGCTACTATGTTTTTAGCATGTTTGTCATAAATATCCGGCCCTATAATAAATTATTATAACTATATTCCTTCCGTATGATTTGTTCGGAAAGCTGGAAACCTAAGTATTCCCCATGGTCACTTGAAATTAAACTGCAGGGTAGTGAAAAATTAAGTAATGAGTGGGTTAGAATGATCTTGAAGAGACGTCTCAAACTCCTGCATTAGTGCTGATAAAATTATTCCATCCGAAGTATTTGGTATAACCATTGAAATCTCTTTATTGACCAGGTCTGAACTGTAACGCCTGATGAGTATGACTAGACTTCCCGCGTTACTCTTGTGCTCAAGTAGTTGCCGCATTATCGCCTGCAGGCGAACTGCTTGAAACTGACAGTAGGGGAGGATCTCTAACAGCAAACTAATGTGACTAACACTAGAGCTATTTGTCAATTTAAAATATTACATACAAATTAAAATCATTAATCAAATAGCAAAGCTTTTATCTATAATTATAAGTAAGAAATAGTTCAGAAGAAATCAATTCATCTCTCTCTCTCTCTCTCTCTCTCTCTATATATATATATATATATATATATATATATATATATATATATATATATATATATATAAGTGGTTTCGTCCTGACTGACTGACTTAACTAATGACTGACAGAGAATTAACGTAGAGTCTAAACTATAACAGGTAGAGACTTGGAATTTTGACAGTAGCTTCGTTTCAAAATGTAAGTGCCCACCAAGAAAGAATTTTGCAAAATTTTGATTTTAAATGCCAAAAATCAAATGTTTTAGAGAAGACATAACACAGAATTATAAAATCCAAATCAATGACAACAGTGTATTGTTGGCAGTGTGCACAGGTAGGTTTGGAAATAAATGACACGGGACTTGACAAATTAGAGAAGCTATCGTTATAATTCATCTAATGCACAATGTGATGCAGTCACATAACTTTCTCTACCCTGAACATTGAGAATACCTTACGAGGTATGGTAATATGTATATTATTATATACCAGGTTTTTGGGTAGGGAAGTATGGAAGTGATATTGACTTTGTTTTTAATTTCATCCCCGAAACGGTTGGTTGGTAACATGAGAGTGAGAAATAAAATATTCCGCAAAGACAATACAATTTTCTGTTACCGGAATTTTTGTTTCTTATTTCAACTCCTACCTGGCTTGGTGTGTAGAAGCGATGGGTGGCAAAATTCTACATCCTCTATGAGCCATAAAAAGCTATATCAAGCGTTTTGTGAGAGAATATTATGAGTGAAGTAAGTAGTTCTTCTTCATTTCAAATTCTAAATACCTATATAAGGACCTGTCGGCCGCGGTGGTCTAGAGGTAGCGTGCCCGCCTCTAGATCCGGCCGCGGTCGATGTATTTTTCAGGACGTAAAAATCCTGGGCACGGAGTCCTCCGGGAGGGACTTTAAGCTGGGGGTCCCGTGTCGTATATTTACGGCACGTAAAAGAACTCCAAGCCTAAATTAGAGCCTCTGGACAAAATTTCTCGGCCCTTTCACGTCCTAGAAATACTTAGTTTCCAGAAGGGGGTTGCAAGGCGATGGGCTTACCACCTGTCCCTCTACCCTCTCTCGGAAAATAAGCATATCAAAATTAGTATAGGTAATGAAACCTCCATTGGGGGCCCCTTCGCCCCACCTGGGGATCATAGGGTACCAGACAGATATAAGGACCTAGAATTTGAAAATGGAAAGTCCTTCGTAAGTTAATTTAGAATTACAAAATACAAAACCCGGGGCGACGCCGGGCCTTTTAAGCTAGTTTTAAATAAATTAAAGTAAATTTAAAAATAGGCAAATTTCAGTTCACTCTTCCACTCAATCGGACATTTGTTGATGTAACGAGCTTATACAGTATTTTGGTAATCTCCGGGCTAGAGTTGCCATTAACAGCCCTTGTTGTTTACTGTTCACTGAACCGTAAATCTTAATTCGTTTGAATGAATGAGCCTTAAATATGAGCTGGTAAGGGAAAGGAAGGAGTTGAATCTGAGAAGGCAATAACAACATCGATCCGGGCGTCATTACGAAACAAGTCAATGCAACTGGGGGAACGCACGTGATTTGGAAATGTAAGATTCGCGTTTATCACGCAGGGGGGTTGAGGTTGTTAATTGATACTGAGTGGGAAGCAAGCTCTTTGTACACCGCTATACACAATGCATCACATTTATGGTAATACAAGTGTGGCTGCTCTAAAACCACTATCATCCCCCAACATGAGATCTTCTTTGTTGTCCTATCAAATAATATATTATGAATGCATGTTCCGTACAGGTTTAATGTGGCTATAAATCTCTCACCTTCAGTCTGCTTTCACTCCGTTATGGAGAAATTTTATCTTGTGAAAAGTAATTTTTATTTTATAAAGGTTACACTCGCTGCATTGTCCTTATCTTTGATAATAAAAACTGTCGAATATAAATGATGTTGATAAAAATATATGGTCGAAAGGATACATAGGCGTAACCAGGCCGACCAAATGGGGGGGGGGTTATAATGTCTGGGGGGTATGGCATACCCCCAGGGAGAGGGGGGTCCTCCCCTGGAAAATTTTAAAAATTAAGATGCACAATAACGAGTTTTAAGCTTCCCACGCTTTATACTCTTATTAAGTAATTTATAACCAGACTTAAAAAAATTGTACAGTTTTCCTTTTTTTTTAATCAATGGGGGGGGGAAGTTCAAACCCCCAACCCCTCCCTCGTTACGCCTCTGAAAGGATAGAGATATACATGTACAGGTAGGGGGGGGGGAAGCGGAATGACTAAAATATCTAAGTTGCCGATATGAGCCACTGCGCATGCCTAGCGACATTCACAGGGTAGCAGGGAATGTATTGAAATTTGTTCTAGTGTCGATAAATTGCTTGAATTGAGAAATAATTTCACCTAATTTGCATTGCTTGTGAAAACAAACGTCTTCGTTACATCTCTTACATTTATGTACGTATCACAAGGCTCTGAAGTCAGCTACAAGAGTCGGTCCGCAATTTTCCCCTACCTGTACATGTGAAAGAATAAGAGAAAAGGTAGGAAGAATCAAAGAAAGATACTCTAGAATGTAGTAAAAAGGAACGATTGTATGAAGGGAAGAAAGAAGAATATTACATGAATTAGTGATAACAAACATATGGAAAAGCAAGAAAACGAAAGAAATCTGGATGAAAAAGAATAGGCCAGAAAACGAGCTAATCGAATTTCACAAGCAGAAAAATAAACAAAAATACTATTAAATTATAATGAAAGAAGTATCAGAAAAAAAGAGGCAGATGAGAGGTATGAAAACAGAGATGGAATAAAACAGAGAGAAAATAAAATTAGAAATAATTTAAACGACTGCGTGGCAGAAACTGAAAGCAATAAAACAGATCAGAAGAAAGGAAAATATAAGGAAGGAGAGAACAAACTACAGAAACAAAAGATAAAAAATACAGGCTAAGATCAGGCTACAGAAAACGTAGACGAGTATATAATATGCATAAAACGAATGCTTAAACAAGAAGAATGGAAGAAAACAATGATATGAAATAAAAGTGATAAAAAACTAACAAGTGGGCATAATAGTACGATCAAAATAGTAAAGAAGAAAAAAGAAAAAAAGTAATGATTTAATAAAGATAAAATTAAATAAATAAACGAATATTCGAAGAGATAAAGACTGATAGAATAAATTATAGAAAGAAGAAATGTTGGCAGGAAAATACAATAACATTAAGGAGCAAAGAATAGTGACAGATAAAAGAGACATAAGGACAAACAAAATACTGTTTCCGGAAACTATTTTTGACTACTAGATTTTTCTCTCTTCTCGTGCTATGTGACTAAGAAACGTAGTCCTCAGAAGGGAACACATTGTTCTCTAACGATATAATGAACGACAATTGGGTTCTGAGCAGTGGCGTAGCCAGAAAATAATTTTTGGGAGGGTCGAAAGTGGCGGGAGGTGGTTTGGGAGCTCACCTCCGGAAATTTTTTAAATATTGAACTAATGAAAATCACATTTTACGCTATTTTAGCACGTAAAAACTAGTTAGAAAATTTGTTTACTATACTCGAAGAAAATTTGTTTAAGACATGCTAACTTAAACAAGAAATCGTTACCTAATTCATAACATTTATTACTATTTATAAGAAAAGTTAAATAACACATGCAACAATGGAAATAATAGGTCTACATTTAGATAGATACATCTGATACTGGGGCTTGAACCCAGGACCTTTGGCTATCCGTGCCAATGCTCTTACCAAATGACGGATAGCCAGTTGTTAAGGTTCTGGGTTCAAGTCCCAGTGTCTGAGGAATTTTTCTCCTATAATATTATCTACATTTACAAGTTTAGTATTTTATTTTTTTATTATTATTATTATTATTATTATTATTATTATATAATAGTGTTAAAATAACTTAAATAGAATTTTAGGTTATGCTTTCGGGGAAGGTCCGGACCCCTAGTTCATACGCCATTGGTTCTGAGGAGTTAGATGGAACTGCTCACATCAAAACTATTTATTCAAATCCACAGAAAACTACGACAATGAGAGCCGCTTCTGGTCACAAGTATATTCGCGCCTAGCAGAGGCCAGAAACAATCTTGCAGGGAGATATAGTAAAATGTCCAACAAACGCTTTCTTAACATGCGATATTTATGTTGGCCGGGAATGCCGCACGATAAAAGGAAACAGTTTTATTTAAAGCCCACGCTGCACTGACACATTGGTTCCTATGCGTTCCATTTGCTCGCATTTCGTGCAGACGAAGGGTGGTGAAGAATTGGGAGGGAGCTCTGCACTAGGAAATAGAACGGCACGAAAACACGTCCAGGTCTATACTCGGTGTTGAATAACGTTATATACAGAATGTAACTAAGCGCAGCCCTGAAGTTGTTTCTAGTGTAAATAGGAGTGCAGTAGAACTCCAGTTATTCGGATTAATTGGGACCGGACTCGATCCGTATAATCAAATATCTTGATAATTGGATAAAAGGTAATTTCTTGATAACATATTGTACAATACTACACTTACGTAAAGTGTCACATCTTGAACATTTCGGTCAGAGTCAATTATTGAGAAACTGTCGAGTTTGTCGGTTAAAACTTTTGCTTTTTCGCAAATAATCGGCCCCGAAATGCCGCTACTGCAAAAACCACCTGATTACGGCCTCAAAGCGATCCGGATAAATTGGCGATCCGGATATTTGGAGTTCGGATAATATTAGAGTTCTACTGTAGTTGCGAAACCTAGTACCATCATGTAAACTCGCCTTTAGCATCATGTTATCAAAACAGAGGTTCCCTAACCTTTTCTACCTGGTGCTCCCTTTGCAATCCCATACCCACATACCCGTCCATCCACACTCATCCACCCATCCACCCACATACCCTTCCATCCACTAACACACATCCACCCACCCATCCACTCACACATTCACCCACACACACGAATCCACCCATACACATGAATCCACCCACACACCCAACCAACTACACATCCACTCACACACCCAACCAACCACAAATCCACCTACACACCCAACCAACCACACATCCACCTACACACCCAACCAACCACACATCCACCTACACACCCAACCAACCACACATCCACCCACCCATCCACTCACACATTCACCCACAAACACGAATCCACCCACACACATGAATCCACCCACACACCCAACCAACCACACATCCACACATATATACAAACACCCATAAATACAAGCACGAAATTAGCTCTAAATGTTTATATGGGCTATATTTACAGAAAACACTGTTTAGTATGACATGAGATCTTTATGGTGAAGGAGAATTTTTATTTCCTTTTGAGGTCTAGGTTCGCTAATGATGAATATACAGTAGCAATTTTGCATTCATTATTTTTTATGTATATACTTTAGTCCCTCTACGTTAAGTAATGGAGTTCCAAAGCGTGCAAGTTTATGCTCTTCATTTAATTATTCCTGTAAGACGTCAATACAGTTCTGCGAACAAGAGAATAATTCCTCTTCTGAGAAACGATATCGTGCTGCTACTGATCAAAGATATGCTCTTTATTGCTTGCAGTCGTGCTTTATTTCTTTTCGTTATTTATGTCCCTAGGAAGAAGATTGTTTTACCTTAGCTATTTTATTTGCCACGTGCTAAATTAAACTTGCTGAAATATGTTCCACGTAAGGAGATCCTTCCACTTCGACGTTTATCTTTACACTAAAATACACATGGAAAGTACGCTTAAAGGGGCATGTAGGGTTATTTTGAAAACTTTTTTAAAATGATAAACTGCTAAGTTTTAGATAGATGAACTTTCGCCATTGATTTCTCTGCAGTTTACTGTAGTATATTAAGCTTTGGATAGCTATGGGACAACAACGGAAATTTCAGTAGACTGAATTCTGGTTAGAGAAACATATGTAGCCTTAATTGCATTATCAAGTTGTATGCTAATTATTGCAGATTTCTGGTCACGGTAAACCGTAGTTATTTAATTAAGTGTGTGAATTCATAGATAAAACCTGAATGCGGGTTTCTGTGCAATTAGATTTTTTTAGGTTATAGTACTTATATAATTCCCTTTTCCGTTTATTAAGTACCAGAATGGTATTTTATGACGGATTTATAACGTCCATGGGAAGAAGCCTATTGATATTGGACCAAATCGGATGGCCGGTACCGGAGTAAAGCCCAATTTTAATACCTATTTTATGGTAATATATTTGAAAGAATTTATCAAATGCAAATCTCTCATAACAACATATTGTTTTACAGTGTTTATATACGACTTTGGAAGTTGCAATTCAGGTAGCTTTGACAAGTAACCCTACCCACGTATTCCTTCACGAGGCCTGCTTTAATGAATCGATTTGGAGCTTAAATCGGAAATCGATTTAAAAAATAACTTACTTCCTGCATATCATATTAATTGCAATTGTCACTGATTAAAGAAAAGCATTCTGGCACTTTGTTACATCAGTTTACCTGATTTCATTGTCTGTGTAAATAATTAATCGTTGGTTTAACAGAATTCTTGGTTTTAATTTTCTCTATAATTTTACTATACCAAGTAGGCTATTCATTTTTCTCTACCGTGGTCGAGATAGGCGAGGATAATAAAGAGCGAGCAACACTAAATTAGGCCTACCTAGGCCTATTTGAACCCATGCATATGTTTTATTACTCATAACTAGGGCTCGGATGTTTAGGTTTGTATAAATCCGTTATTAGTCTTTTAACATTTTCAGTTATCTTTTGGAGAATATGCCTTGATTATCCACAGTGCGTAATTCACGATATATACAATAGCCTAATATTTATGTAGGTATATGTTACATAAAACAATTTTTTGGGCAAAATACTCAGAAGCTGTGCTCCACTTTGTCGCAAAAATTGTTATTGTGGGAGATATTATAATGTCGCGATCGCTTACTACGATCCGGAATGTGGAGCGAGAAAATAGCAATATCCATGCTTAATAGTAGAGAAATTCACGTGAGTTTCTTATATCACACATTTTCAATTTCCTTAAAGTTTTCTAAACAACTATTGCATTTCAAATTTTGTGACTCAATACAGCAATTTTCATTAATTTTACGCCAGACAGAAAATATTTAAAGTAAACATTTTAGCTGAATTTAGCTCACCTAGTACATAACGACAATGAAATTATACAGTATTCTGGTGATGTAATATCTCGGAAATGCATTATCTGTTAGTTCAGTGTAATATTCATTAAAACAGAATGACATAGTAATTTCATTGGGTTAAAAAATGGTGTGGCCTTTTATACTCTCTACATGACGTACTAAAATGACATAATTTCATTAATGGATTAACATAGTGCTCAGCATTCCAGAGCTCTTGTTTTAACCCTCCAGTGTTTTACGTAAGTAACGTGCAAATATGAGATTACACAGAAATGTTTTACGTGTAAAATAATATAAAAATAGGTGACTTTTGATTTTTTTCATCATCAACATATTTATTGAGCATTACTAATACAATATTTTATAATTACAATTCCTATACATTTATACAGTGTGTCCCACGCAAGAGTTGGCCAATGACGCGGGTTCATGCGGCGCGGCGGGCACAGCTCAGACTCCCGAGCGATCGGGTGAAATATCTACGGTTCTACGCTAATAATGCCGCGATGCGTGAAACGATTCAGGTTCTCACATTTATAGTTAAAACTACAATGAAAATAACCATGTACCTCATCACAAAAGATGTTGGAAATGTTCTCCTTTTGCATCCACACAATACTGGCACCTTTTTAGCAAATTTTCTTTCACGCGGATAAGTTCAGCTTCCGAGACAGAGTTCATTTCTCTTGTGGTAGGCCTAGGTGATATTGTCTTTAAGTTCTTCTAACAGTATGTGAATATTATTTATGGGGAAACTTGAAAAATAAAGTGTATAGGTCAATTTCCCATACATTAGAAGAACAAAAAAACAATATCATAAGAGAAATTAACTTTATCTCGGAAGCTGAACTTATGCGCGTGAAAGAAAATTTCATAAAAATTTCCTAAAATGTAAGAGGAGAACATTTCCAACATCTCTTGTGATGAGGTATGTGTTTATTTTCATTGTAATTTTAACTGTAAATGTGAGAACCTGAATCGTTACACTCAACGCGGCATTATTAGCGTAGATATTTCACCCGATCGCTCGGGAGTTGGAGCTGTGCCCGCCGCGCCGCAGGAAGCCGCGTCATTGGCCAACTCTTGCGTGGGACACACTGTACAAAACACACCTAGGATACTTAATAAATACAATCAAACACTACAATGCATACAAATCAAATGTTAGTTAATGAAGCTATTAGGTAAACGGTAAGTCGTATAAAAACCGACTGCACCAACAGTTACGGATTTTGAGAGGTCTACAAGTTTGGTCCTATGACGTTTTGTCGTATCTATCGGTAAAAACTTAGATATACTTAGATTTTTTATTTCCAGTTATTTTTGTATATTTTGCTCATATTATGTAACTGTTTACACACTTGTAGGACAGCTAGAATCGTAGACTTTAGCAGAAATATTAGCACATCAAACCGCCATAATCGTGCAAAATTTGGTGTTTCCAGCTGCCCTATAGGTATGGTAAAACCGACTGGATCATTCACATCTACGACACTCTAAATCATATTCTTTAAATTTTGCACATGGGTTGCTTATCCTAAGAACTAAAACTTTTATTCGAAGCCTTTCTTAAAAATAAAAAAAAAAACTGAAGGGTAGTTATAAGCCACCCGCTCTGAATACCTGCTCTTTGCAATATGACCTATTTTCTATTTCAGAATGTGAAGTGAGAAAAATGTATTGGTCATGCTTAAAGTAAAGAAAAGTACGAGAGTACATGAATAAGATTTTATTTGGGTTATGTAACCTTCGGGAATGCGATGTGACGTGGTAACGATATTATCTTCATTTTTACAACGAAATTACATGAAGAGGATGTCATACATTATACTAAAGGGCTTACTTTTATTTGGGCAGAGGAAGTTGTGTGAATTTTCACATAAGATTTTTTAATAGAACTTGAGGATTAGACTGCTCATGGTCAAAAGGTCAAGTATATTGGGGGCGTTTTGTTGTTCATATATTGGGGGCTTTTTGTTATTATTCGTAAATTTTTAACTGTTGCTCGTGGAATGCTGAGAAGGTATTCCTTATACAGACCGTTTTGCGTTATGTCGGTTAGTCGTGCCTTTAATGGGTAATAACTAGGGTTCGGATGTTTATGACCTAAAAAAGTGGAAAATATGACTGCAAATATGACCTTAAAAATACCTAAATATGATCTCATAAAAGAACGTATTTTCCAAAAATAAATGTTGCAATTTAAAACGTTTATTGACACTAAATTATTACATCACAATAATTCAATGGCACTTTTTAACAGTTTTACAGGCGATTTAGAGTTTTACTTGTAAAGAACTTCTAATCTGTTAATGTTTCCAGAAACTACTGCAAATGTGAACTGAAAATGTTTTTAAAACATGTCTATTGAGAGTCGTTAACAACAAGGAGGAAGAGGTAATTGTGCTATTACTTGTTCCTGTCCCTTCACATTTCAGTTACAGTAAAAACAAAATATTTGTGACTTTCGGGGAAAAAAATTAAGTTGACATTTTTAGTGCACATATTGTATAATTGTGCTCTTTTACCGAATTTATAACTGAAATATGACAAACTATAAATACGATCGCAATATGACCAAACGAAATGAAAAATACCAAAATATGACTTTATATGCAATATAAAAACGGTCCGATTAGGATAACAAACTGCAATTGATGTTTAATTTGTGTTTGAGGCGAGAATGGAGGTCAGGATAAAAATACGACGTGTCATAAACATCCCATCCGATCTCTAGTAATAACTATTTTCTGCCGGAATAGAAAAATACATAGGCTATAATATGTAGTTGATTACTGAGAATTATCACCAGGGTCCGGATTCTAATGACATGTCATCTTTTTATTGATGCTGCATAGACATTGGCAACTTGTAGGTAAATCCTAATCATGGCCTGTAGATTTCAGAAGTACATTTCTGTTTGGTCATTTTTTGTCATATTATGCCATTTTATATTTTTAGGGCATTTATTTCAATTTTAGGTAATTATTTAGTCATTTTCGTGTCATTCTCTTATTTAGTCATTTTCATTGAGTGTATTAACTTTTTTTTCGTCGCTAGCGGTGCTGTTTTTGAAGTGTTTGTTTAATGCAAGAAGGAAAAATTCGGCGTTAAAGTGTTGACATGTCTCAGTCGGAAGTGAGAATCAAGTAAACACCAAAATGTTGTATTATATTACTATTGTTATTAGATTGAATTGTCACCAGAGTTTGCCACCTTCTTGGTGGCAAACTACTGTTTACCCTCAATAAACAACTATATAATCCGGCAGACCACAAAAGGAAATGGCGAATGTTGACTCCTCAGTGCCAGTATAAATTTCCGTGAGAAAAGAACATTCACAACATTACAGGTATTTACAATTTTCCTAATTATGTACAAACTAGTCAATAACTTTGTGTGTACAATAATAATTTTTGAAGTGAAACTTCTTTAGCTGCGGTAGGGGTGTAACGCTGCTTGTGTAACGCTGAAAAAGTCACGAAATTAGTGTCACGCTCAAAATCGTCACGAAATTAGTGAGGTGTGACGGAACGGACTGCACAGAAAACAATCAACTCACTGGTTAGGCTTATCCAAAATTTTAAAAATCCAAAAATTAAAAATAAAAAAATCCAAAATTTTAAAAATCGAAAATAAAAAAATCCAAAACATAAAAAAATAAAAGATAATCTAACTGAACAAAAATTAAAAAATTCAAAGATCCAAAAATAAAAAGTCCAAAAATCTAAAAAAATCCATAATTAAAAAATCTAAGTATCCAAAATTTAAAAATAAAAATTCAAAATCCAAAATTTAAAAAATAAAAATCTAAAATTAAAACATAAATGAAATCCGAAATTTAAAAATAAAAAATCCAAAATAAAAATTGAAAATAAATAAAATAAGAATGCAAAGATCTAGAATTAAAAAAAAAATAATTAAAAAATCCAAAATTTCAAAATTAAAAAAATGAAGATATATACAATTTAAAAAATCCAAAATTAAAAAATCTAAAACCCCAATATTAAAAAGTCCAACAATCCAAAATTGAAAAACCCAATAATCCAAAATTGAAAATATGCAAAAATTAAAACAAGTTTCATTTCTGTCGCGTGCCGTTCCACGCACAATTTTTTTTTATAAATAAAATATCAGTTTTTAGGTCATTTTTTATAATTACTAAGTAATTTCCTTTAAAATTAAGGGTCATTTTATTGGTCATTTTTTTCAAACAATTTTAGGTCATCATAATCCGGGCCCTTATTATCACTGTGACGTATTAATAAGGGGCAGGCGAGCGTTTAGCTGGAACACAAGTAGTAATGTATAGTGGAGTTTTCATTACGGACAAGTCTCTCTGAGGTTATTGAAAGTTTGCTCCCCTCGTAACGAGCCTGGTCGCCATCAGCTACAAAAATGAAGCACATAAACTACACTCTGGGCACACAGTTATTACAGCAGGCCCATCCCTGCAATCAAAACAGAGAAGTACCAGTCCATCTGAGCAGCAAATTAAAAGGAAGCAATAAACAGAGTGTGTGTAACCTGGCTGAGTCATGGGTAACGGTGACGACATAAGCTTTCAAATGCTACAGTTACAGCGAAAATAAAATGTTTACTATAAAATATAAAACTTGAGTATAGGGTAATCTGTGTAGTAGATAGTATGTTCTAAAAATATCGTGACTGAGAGGTTTTGGCACACTAGAACTTTATGCCACATCCACACATCAGATGAAGTGAGGATTGGATTGTTAACCCTTACTTACTTACTTACTTACTTACTTACTTACTTACTTATTTACTTTGGGTACGCCGTAGCGTAGTGGTTGAGGCGCTGCGCTACAAACCGGAAGGTCGCGGGTTCGATTCCCGATGAGGTCGTTGGAGTTTTTCAATTGGCCTAATCCTTCTGGTGGCACTATGGCCCTGGGGTCGACTTAGCCTCCAAAATCTGGGAGTCTCAACCTCCTGGAACCCTCTGGGCCTCCATTGCCTGTATAGGGATCACTTTACCTTTACTTACTTACTTACTCACTGACAACAGACAATTCTTAAGCGAGCTAACGTACTTACTTGCTCACTCAATGGTAATAGACAATTCCTCAGCAGGCTAAAGGAGTATTATCTCTTTTACAGAATGTTCATTGCCGCTCTTAACTGAGCCCGCCATTCAACCCTATTCTCTGTTAACTCCATCCTATCATCCCTCGCAAATCCTACTTCCCTTAAATCTATTCTAGTATTGTCCTCCCACCTACGTCTAGGTCTTTCAGGTGGTCTTTTCCCTTCGAGTCTCCCATTCAATACTTTTGAGATATATCTTTCCTCCCCCATGCACGCAACATGTCCAGCCCATTTCATCCTCCGTGATTTAATTAACCTTACTATATCTGGTGAAGAGTACAGGTCATGAAGATCGTCGGAATATTATCTATTTTATGGAACCCGAAGTTCCTTGACGCGCTTACATGAGCCCCATTCAACCCTATTCTGTGCTAACTATCCAATCATCTCTCGCCAACCCTACCTCCTTTAAATCTATTCTATCATTGTCCTCCCACCTACGTCTAGGTCTTCCAAGCAGTCTCTTCCCTTCGGGTCTCCCAGTCAATATTTTTCAGATGTCTTTCCTCACCCATGTTTGCAACATGTTCAGCCCATTTCATCCTCCGTGATTAATTACCCTTTTTATATTCTGTGAAGAATACCGGTTATGAAGCTCGTCATTGTGCAGTTTTCTCCAGTCCCCGTTTTCATCTCTCTTAGGCCCAAATATTGTCCTAAGCACGCTGTTTTCTAACACTCTTCAGATCATGTTCTTCCCGAAGAGTAAGGAAAGTGTTTGATTTTTACAGTACACCTCCTCACCCTTTCTTTATTTTCAAGAATATACTAGGTTTGCGTTTGCCTTTAACATGGAACACAGAGATACTTGAAATCGTACAAAATCATTCAGTTGAACGCTGCAGTATGGTGGATGCTCTTAATGACTTGTGCACCCTTGTTCATTGTAATATAGCGAACAAAACTTCGGTGGGCAGATTCCATTCCCTGAAAGAAAGAGCAGGAGCACGTGAACAATCCCTTGTGTGAGATCCAATTAACCTCCAACACATACAATCACCTCTGCCACTCTTATTAGTGATTGATGATCAATATGTGCAAACATTCCCCCTCCCTTTACTGCCCACCCTATATCCACACTGGTTACTGCACGCAAATGCCAATATCCATGTTCATCCACGCCATAATTTCCAGAGTTCTCCCGTATACGATATGGAAAAACTTAAAAATTGAATTTAAAATAAAATCAGGTAAAACGACCTAACAAAGTGTCAGTATGCTTTTTTTTTAATCAGTTATAATTGGAATTATGCTATGCAGGATATCAGTTTTCAAAACAGAGGTTTTCAAACGTACTCTATAAATGTTAACAAGAAATCCCTTCTAATCTCCTGGTTAATTATTAAACTTAAAAGTGACTGTAAATATGTTTTAATTTTCCTTGTTTGTATTTGGGTTGTCTGAATGGTCAAATACCTCTGTAATAAATATAAAAATAAATATATTTAGATAACTTACATTATCTTATGTAAGTTATAGGCCTAATTTAACTACGTTATTGCAGTTCAGATACTTCGGTAAAAAGAAATAAACAAGATAACCAAATTAAGTATAATAAATGACAGATTAATTGCCCAAATTTATTCAAACTAAAATCATAAAATCTCATAGCCCGTGTTTGGTCTTAAAATGACCGTGAAAAGACGGAACATTCATTATAAATATTATTAACTAGAAAGAAGGCAAAGGTAAAAAGTTTAACAACATCATTTTAAATAACTATTAAAATGAGATTGCAGTGAATAGACAGAGAAGCTGGGAATTTCCCTAGCAGACCTAGCGGGTGCGAGATAAGGCAATGCAGTACTCAGGTACAATGTATCGGGAATCTCCCAAGATCTTATCACAGAGGGTACTGATCCACTTAAGTAATTCTAAGAAGTCGGCTATTGTGTTTAAGCCTAGCTTCTGATGTTGCTACTGATACAACACGCTGTCCGAACCTTCTTAGAAATCCTAGACGCTAAGTTGTGGGTTTTGAGAATAAGGGAAAATCCAATTGATTTCCGTGGGAAACTAACATATTATTATTGGTCGGGAGAGTTGCCAATAAGAACTGGTCTATAGTACCACGTGCCGGGATTCACGAATAATAATTAAGAAGAGTAGGGATAAATGTTTGTCCAAGAAAGTTTTCCTTAGGCCTACCGGGGCACTGTAAAATCACTCTACTTCAAGGCCCCGCGCCTATAACAGTCATATTCAACTCTACTTCAAGGCCCCGTGCCTATAGCAGTCAAGTCAATTCTACTTCGGGGACTTGTGTCCACCGTATAAAATCACTCTACTTATCTTTGTGGCTTCGTGCCCACAGAATTAATTGGACTTATAAAATTTTCGCTGTGGAATTAATCGACTTAGAAGGATTCTTACTTTCAATCGCGATTAATCAAAATCATATACGGCAGCAATTGTATCACTAGTAACGATCTACCGAGAACTTGCAACAATATTAATTATTCACAAACAAATTTTGTAATTATTGTCAATGACTGGACTTGTATTTCCAACGTTTTGAATAAACAGAATATTCCTTCAGTGTTCAAAGAAACTGCATTATTATTCAAGCAATAATATTAAGGTGTTCTTCGCTTCCTACCCTGAAGCTAGAGGGAAGTGCTCAACGATCGACTGGCAGACCGGAGGCGAGTTCGACAAATAAAGACAGAAATATTTCAGTATATGCATTATACTGTGGCGCCCAGGCAACCATCATTCCACCGAACAGCTGTACATGGCTATTTCCCAACGTGAGGCACGAGTGAAGCTGGACATCAAGGATCACCAACTTCAGAAATCATCCCAAAACGGAAGGAAGACACCGCAGAATTTCTAGAACGTCACCCGTAAAGGCACCGCTGGAATTCAAGATCGTGGTACATCAGTTCCGGAGACCGTCGCAGAAAACATCAAAAATCACCAACAGATAAGAACTTAAATATACATAGAGTTTCAGTAAAGTAAACAATTTTATTATCAATAATTTATGAAACAGTAAATATTAATTAAATAAATTAGTAAGCCTGACATCAAATAATATTTTTTTAAAAAGTTTGCAATTTAAGATCAAAGTAAAATTAAACTGAAACTCACTAAGTAAATTAAAGAATAAATTCAAGTAAAATAAAATCTTTTTCAAATTAAAAGAACTCAGGCATATCGAATATTTATTGTGCAAGGGTATAATTATACATGTTATGAATTATATGTTGAACTTCTTAACCAAAGGTAAGGTAGATCGTAAGAGTGTATCAGTACCCTTATAATTTATGTATGTGGCTTAGAAACGGAAAAAAAATTACTAGGAATAAAATTAATATGGAAGGTGGAGAGGGGCACGACTTGCTTAATGGTGAGGAAATAAATAATTGTAGAATGGAGATTAACAATGAGAACAGTGTCGCGACAGGTGACGGAGTGTTGGAGCAGGGAGTTGATAATAGGCCTAGGGAAATGAATCAAACCATAGACCCGAATTCTATTGCATATTTGATAGCTATGATGAGGGAATCTAAGGAAAGTATGAGGGAATCTAATGAAGCTATGATGAAGGGACTAGAAAAGTCAAGTAGTGAAACTAGGGAAAGTATCAAGGAACTAGAGAAAAATACCGGGGAAAAGATAGAGAAACTGGGAGATAGGATAGACCAATCGGACCAAGAACATAGGCTGAATGTAGATAGGCTTGAGAGGGAGCTTAATAATATAAAAGAGGTCCAATCTAACTTATGCAACGAAATCAGGGGAGAATTCTGTAGGGAACTTAAAGAAAGTGAAAAAGCAATGAGGCAAGAAATTAGTGAAAGTCAAGGGGAAATTAGGTCTGAATTAGAGAATAATATGGCATCGGTAGATAGGAAAATAGAAATTCAGGGCAAGAAATATGAAGAAAAATTATCAAATGAAAGGAAAATTTTGGAGAAAGAAATACAGAAATCGGAGTCTAGCTTGAAAAAGAATATGGAGACTCAGGTGGGAAAAGTAAAAGTAGGGTTAGGAGATAAAATCTCAGAAGTAAATGACAAGGTAGTGCATTTAGAAAATATATTAGCTGAGAAAATAGGGGAAATCTCTAAAGAAGTAAGCACGGTAGCTAAAGAGGTCGAAAATCGTAGGCCTGTAGCTAATAACTATGCTGTAAATTGTAGTGAGAGTATATGCAATGGAATAGGAAATACATATAGGCCTCCTAGTGTTGCAAATGAGTCCTGTAATACAGTACACGAGACGGTAGCCACCAGCATGCCGGTAGTTAGCGATAATAGGATTAATATATGTAATTTAATAGGAAATGAGGTATCACTTCCCAGCTTCAATGAGAGCAACACGAGCCCTCAGAGTTTCTTGAAATCTGTTGAAGAGTATGTTACTTTGCGGTCTATTCCATCTCAGTACAAAATGTTGATCCTCGGTAGAGCCTTAAAAGGAAAAACAAAAGAGTGGTTTGAACTTACAGTACACCCGGAGTGCAACTATGAGGATTTTAAGCAGTTATTCTTAGCAAGATATTGGGGTGAGGCGAAGAGAGCTTTAGCTAGAAATGAGGTCTATAATGGGAGATATTCACCTAGGGGCAACGTCTCTCTATCGGACCATTTCCTAAAAGTTATAGGCCTAATCAAGTTACTAGACCCCGGAATGCCAGAACGCGAGGCCATTCAGCTTGTGACGAGACATTTTCAGCCGGAAATATGTAACCTGCTTATAGTATCATGTCCCCAAACTTATAGCAAGGCTTTGGAGTTATTATCTAGTTTCGAAGTAGGAACTAACAGAGAAGAGCGTAGCGATAATAGGAGACAAAATGGACCGGATAATATGCAAATGAATCAAGATACGAGAGGAGGTCCAAATAATGACAGAGGTAGATGGAACCAAGGACATGCCAACAGAAATGCGGAATCGAACAGAGGACCCCCTAATAATAACTCATATAGAAATAATGGGAACCAAAACTGGAGGGGAAATAATCAAGAGAATAGGCCTCAAGACAGACAAGTAAATAATGTTCGATTTCATGGCAGGATGCAGAACGAAGTAGGAGAACGAATTCCAGAAAACCAGGGGGACATTAACATAGAAGGTGAAAGGAATCAGGCGCATAGCACGGGAAACCACAATGGTATTCAGGGAGACATTCGTCACAGAAATGACGAAAGGCATGTAGCGCAAGACAGGCCTTTAAACTACTAGGAGACGCATTTGGAGGTCGAAATGACGTCACACAGACCGAGGGATTAAAAGGATTAAAAAGACCTGATAATGAAAATAAAACACGAGAGAAGGGGTGCGTAGTAGGATGTGCAAATAGAGAGGGTATAACACCCACATATCCGCCATTAATAAGGGTAAAAATAGACCAATTTGAAGTCGATATGTTGGTGGACACTGGCTGTACTTTTTCTCTAATAAACGAAAAATTCTATGAAACGCTGAAAGCAGCAAGAGTGCGCGTTCAGGAATTGAAAGTACATGGCCTATACGCACAAACTGCAATTGGTGCCAAATCCCATAAAATTGAGCATCAGTGTATGTTGCCGTTGGAAATTGAGGGAAAGAAGTTAGAAGTCTACTTTTTGACAATAAAACATTTAGCACATAAATTAATTCTGGGTTGTGATTCTATGACAGATCAACTAATGAGAATAAATTTTGAAGAAAATTGGGTAGAAATGGAAATAGATGAGAAAGAAAAGTTACGTGTACCGTTTTTATCTAATGAAAATATAATTACTAAGGAATTGGAGTGCCAAAATGAAGATGTATTATTACGTGAACCTTTCGTGGTGGAATCAGTTGGAGTGCTAGAGGGAAATAGTAGTGAGGAATATAGGCCTATGGGAAATAAACCGGCCGTATTCGTATATGAAGGTGATAATGAGGCTGATTGTGACGAAAGTGTCGCAGAGTTACGGGGAATGGAATCTGATATTGTTGGAGAGGACGAAGAATATGGTCATTTGTGCATTAAGGGGTCTAATAATTATGTAGATGAAAATGAATGTGAAACGGTACACGCGAATTTTACTAACATTAGTCAGAATGGAGGAAATGAAGAGGAAAATGTTGATATCGAATTAATTCTCAGAGAGAAAGTAGAAGAAATTGATGTGCTATCAGATGGTCAAAAGTCGACTTTATATAACATGCTTTATAAGAACAAAGCAGTGTTCAGTTCAACTCCAGGCCTATTTCGGGGTTACCAACGCAAATTGAAATTAAAACAAGATATTCCTGAGCGTCGCTATAAGAGTAGGCCTGTACCAATTTCAATGATGGAAGAAGCCTGTAAGCAAATAAATCCGATTTGTAATGTAGTGAAAGCACATGGAAAACTACGTTTAACCTTTGACTCTAGTTATCTTAAATTATTCATAGAAGCAGAAAATTTTTGGGCAGAACCAATAAAGGATATAAATCCGTAAAATGTATTCAGATGATCAGTGATTTTGTGTGACGTCATTTATCGACAATGTATTGTAAATATGAACAAATTAGAGGAAAGCAAGGAGTAACCGAAAGGCATTGTACTGAGCTGGAATAATGTAGGCCTATAACCTGTAATGTATATTTTACGCGGCGAAATAGCTATTGGCATGATAGGTTATCAGTCCCACATAGGTTTAGGATTATAGGAATGTGTGTGAATGAGAGTAAAATATACGTGTGTGTATTGCATTCTTTATAATATAGTGCAAGTGTAGTGAGAACTGCTTGATCGACCTTGTCAAAGTCTCATGGTAAAAGAGTGTTTCTTTGCATTCTTTATAATATAGTGTAGGTGTAGTGAGAACTGCTTGATCGACCTTGTCAAAGTCTCATGGTAAAAGAGTGTTTCTTTGCATTCTTTATAATATAGTGTAGGTGTAGTGGGAACTGCTTGATCGACCTTGTCAAAGTCTCAATATAAAAAAAAGTGTTTTTGTTTTTCTTTATGCATTCAATATATTTTATAAAATTTCAGTGAGAACTGCTTGAGCTTAATTTTCATGGTCTCACGAGGGTATATCGGTAAATTTATGGTGTTTACGTAAAATTTTGTTGTAATGTCTTGGTCGTGCAATAAACCAAGTAATACGTACAAACAACGTAACACTACAGAAAACCGCAAGATGTATGAAGGCATGAATGTGATAGGGTCGCAAAACTTGTACATGTGGGACAGGATTTAAGGTGAAGTCTCGTGTCAGGATAGGAATTAAATTAGTTATGTATTTGTATAAGATAGTTGCAACACTGGAGGAAAATAAGGTATAATATTTTGTGGAGAGATGCAGTATATTCAGCCAGTAAGTCAATCATAGGCTATGATGATTCCTGTCTTAATAGACTGGGGCATATATTGCAGTTCAGATACTTCGGTAAAAAGAAATAAACAAGATAACCAAATTAAGTATAATAAATGACAGATTAATTGCCCAAATTTATTCAAACTAAAATCATAAAATCTCATAGCCCGTGTTTGGTCTTAAAATGACCGTGAAAAGACG
The DNA here is from genome assembly GCA_964059195.1 of Ectobius pallidus. NCBI lineage: Eukaryota > Metazoa > Arthropoda > Insecta > Blattodea > Ectobiidae > Ectobius > Ectobius pallidus. The sequence continues at coordinate 121,516,424 of CAXKWD010000009.1, read as the reverse complement.
GAACATTCATTATAAATATTATTAACTAGAAAGAAGGCAAAGGTAAAAAGTTTAACAACATCATTTTAAATAACTATTAAAATGAGATTGCAGTGAATAGACAGAGAAGCTGGGAATTTCCCTAGCAGACCTAGCGGGTGCGAGATAAGGCAATGCAGTACTCAGGTACAATGTATCGGGAATCTCCCAAGATCTTATCACAGAGGGTACTGATCCACTTAAGTAATTCTAAGAAGTCGGCTATTGTGTTTAAGCCTAGCTTCTGATGTTGCTACTGATACAACACGCTGTCCGAACCTTCTTAGAAATCCGAGACGCTAAGTTGTGGGTTTTGAGAATAAGGGAAAATCCAATTGATTTCCGTGGGAAACTAACATATTATTATTGGTCGGGAGAGTTGCCAATAAGAACTGGTCTATAGTACCACGTGCCGGGATTCACGAATAATAATTAAGAAGAGTAGGGATAAATGTTTGTCCAAGAAAGTTTTCCTTAGGCCTACCGGGGCACTGTAAAATCACTCTACTTCAAGGCCCCGCGCCTATAACAGTCATATTCAACTCTACTTCAAGGCCCCGTGCCTATAGCAGTCAAGTCAATTCTACTTCGGGGACTTGTGTCCACCGTATAAAATCACTCTACTTATCTTTGTGGCTTCGTGCCCACAGAATTAATTGGACTTATAAAATTTTCGCTGTGGAATTAATCGACTTAGAAGGATTCTTACTTTCAATCGCGATTAATCAAAATCATATACGGCAGCAATTGTATCACTAGTAACGATCTACCGAGAACTTGCAACAATATTAATTATTCACAAACAAATTTTGTAATTATTGTCAATGACTGGACTTGTATTTCCAACGTTTTGAATAAACAGAATATTCCTTCAGTGTTCAAAGAAACTGCATTATTATTCAAGCAATAATATTAAGGTGTTCTTCGCTTCCTACCCTGAAGCTAGAGGGAAGTGCTCAACGATCGACTGGCAGACCGGAGGCGAGTTCGACAAATAAAGACAGAAATATTTCAGTATATGCATTATACTGTGGCGCCCAGGCAACCATCATTCCACCGAACAGCTGTAACGTTTGTTATATTGTTAGTCTGTTCATAGGGACCTACTTCCTATTTATTGTGGAAATCGGTTATACTGACATATACTGATGGTGATCCAGGAAATTCGAAATGCATATATCCGTCGATTATTCGTTCTTTTCTGGGCTGTTCACAGTATTGTCCTGGACAGGAAACATATTTTAAAGTATAAAACAGAAATCTAGTTGGGTTACGAAATAAAATTGCGTAAAACACTGGTCTTTCTTTAATGGAGAAGAACACTTTTTTCGCCTGTGCATTGTGTTTATGCTTGATTTCTGGTTTACAGCTGTGTTACGTTTGTGAACATACTCAAAACATTTTCAGCAGCATGATGGCAGGAATGTTGTGTTTGACATGTTTTGTGACACCCATAAACACATTTACTCACGCTTGAAATACATCTTCATTACATGGTATTCATACTCTGCGGTTTTCACATGTTTAGCATGTTGTACTTCTGGCACGAAAGCAATGTGGGGACAACCCGATGTCTTGTAGCTTCTGCAGTTCATAATGGAGTTTGCAGCAACGTAATGTAAGTTCTCATAAGAAGTAAGATTGTGCTAGTTTGTTCATAGGGATTTACTTCCTATTTAATGTGGAAATCGGTTATATCTTATATATTATTCTCAGTAAAATAAAAATGGTAGTTAAGTTTTCAGAAAAATTAAATGTAAGCAAACTGGCTTATTTCATTGTTGTACATATACCATCATTATGCCACCAAATATTACACTTCTAAGTGAGATCTAAATATGTAATAATTTGATCTATCTCAATGTTTTCTCTCTTGTGTAAACCAACGTCACATAATTATTTTTGTGCACAATTTATAAGTCGCGATATTATCACCTAGGTTAAAGCTACTATAAACACCTTACATTAAAAACAAAAGATATATTCAACTAGAGATATTGGAAATAGAGTTATGGGATCAAGAAATGCACTTAAAATTATTTTATGTAAATCCAGAACAAAATTTAACTCATTTCACGTTTCATCGTCTGAAATACCAGAACCAAACAGGCTTACCTCGTGGTAAGTCTTTACTACTTTACTATATGTTCTAAAAATACAACCATAACGAATGATATTAAATTGTTATTATCTAAGCCTGTTACGAATGTTTACATCAACATAATAGAACAGCCGAATTATAAGTTTTTTAACCGCTTAACCCATTATCCCAAGTATTCTCGGGGTTTTTAATTTTACAGAAAACTCGTGAAAGATGCTAAAAGCTTCGAAGTTGATCTCAAAGTATGTTTTTCGATTAAACATGTAGTTCTTTATTTTCTGTAAGGTAAATTAAAGCCCTTAAACCATAATAATTACTCATTTCGATGCGTTTTTTCACAATTGGACAAGAACTGAGGAGTCAAAAAATTTTGAATTAGAGTGTAGTATATTGTTGCCTTGTTGAACTGTAACGTATCTAACTTCTGTTTTCTTTCTGTTTCAGGTAAAATGGTTTACACAATTTTGGCTGTTGATTTCAAGTAAGTTCTTTGAAAAGCCTTACTTGGGGCCATGCTCCCCTGTGAAAATTATAAATACTATGTCTTGAGTTTTGGGAGGGGGGGTCCGGCGGCAATGAGGAATGTGCAGCTGACATTCCATAATTTCTCTGTCGAAAAAATATTGCTTTGGTTTTGAAATGCCACTACTTCTAAGTTTTACGTAATTAATTTATTAATTCTTCTTATTCTTTATTTGCTTGTTTTCGGAATCCAAATTAGAACGAAACAATACATTTTCACACTCGACTAAGCAGACAAAACTGATTTTGTAAAAAGCTAAGGTGTCTTTAATTTAGTCTAAAAACACACTAGGAATATAAATTGTCAAGAAGACAAATAACATAAACTACAGAAGTAACAGATAATGCAACGCAATTTTAAGATTTCAGAATTGATATAAAAATTAAAAATAAATATTTTGAAAGTTTTATTTATACAAGACTATTATAATCTATAGGTTTTTAATAGTTTAAATTCATTGTTTGTTGTATGGAGGTATTGAGTATTAAATTCTATTTCAGGAAGACTTTTTATTTAGAGGTTTAGTCTTCAACCTGCGGCCCGTTAATTTTTGGCGGCCCACAAGCAAATAGTAATTTTAACTACAGTATAATGCTTAAGTTCTGACGGCCTGAAAACAAACAATAGTATTAACTAATGTAAAAATAGTATTCATTGACGACTATTCTGTGTCAGGTCTCACATTAAATTCATGATTGTTATAAGGTGCTTTGTGTTATCCTTTAACATTGCAAAGTGGAAGACAAAACAGAACACAAAACATTGGATGATTTGGACGAAACTCACTATGCGGGGTTTTATGCAACTCGAATTCTGGTTTTTAGTTATTTTAAAATTATCATAAAATTGTTTATGCATGAATTGGGTAAGGTTCATGAATGTATGGTTCATTTTAATCATTCTCTTTCGAACTTGTATGCTCATATAGCAGCATACGATTAGTTTTGTTCGTTTAATTAAGTAGGCCTATTTACATTTTTAACGTTAAACAATACCATTAAGAATAAAATGATGTAATTCCTGCAGTTTATTAAAAAACTATATCAGTGTTAATAAATATAATGTTTTAATTATTTTCTATTAAATAAACGATTTAAACAAAACATCTAGCAGTTGAGTAAATAATCGCGGGCGAAGCAGCGGGCACCTGCTAGTAATCTATATGCTATGCAGAAACGTAAAGTGTAAAAAGGTCGTAGGGAGATAAAGTAATTTATTTATTTGTTTAACCTGACGGAGTTAAGGCCATAAGCAAATTTCATGTGTGTTGGTTTCATTTCTTAGAAGTAAAACTGGAGAAGTACGAAATAATAATAATAATATTATTATTATTATTATTATTATTATTATTATTATTAATAATGGGCTAATAATAGTATAGTTACAACTTTTGCTTTCGGATCAATCGGTTTAATCTCGTCTCCATTTAACTTGATGATAATGCCTATCCTTTCACATTGTAGGTACACACAGTTTGTGAACAGATAAGTAGAGCTATTATATAGAAGGACGCCAAGTCGATAATCAATCAATCTTGTTCGTGATACAGAGCTTGATTGTGACATGTGTGCAGTGAGATCAGTTATAACAATGATGGGGTGGGTGCTGCAGATTATGTAGCCTCCGGTATTGCATTACGCATATTAGATTCGCTGCAGGTACAATCAGTTTATGTCACAATGTCCATCTAATTCCATTTGCATAATTCTTATTCGCCCCCTTTGCGAGCGTGATCAATTAATTATGACACAAATGAAGTGCAAATTTACCACTGGATGGCAGTACATGAATTGGAACTTCATAAGCAGAAAGATATTGTATTTTATTTTAGAATAATATTATAAATTTATAAGATACTATTTCATTCATACGCCGCATATAACTGACCAATAACGTTTAGCAATGCCTCGAATATTGACCAATCACGGTCGTTTTTCTTACAAAATCCCTGCAAGATTCGGGAGGATGCGATTTTATCTGATAAAACATCAGCTCGTTACCGAAGCGTCCCAGTATCGTTAATGCAATGATTACTAGACTACGTCATCCATTTTCGGCACTAAATTGGAAAAAAAAAATGGCAAGCTCAAAGTTTGGTAATGCGTCTGTTGACGAAATTGATATTAACTTATCATAAAGGAAGTTACACCACAAAATATTTATTGAAATTTAAAATGTACATTAATTTAGTTACAAAGGTTCTGTGCAGATCGTAAGTACAATTGAATTGAATTGACTAGGGAATCTCAAACGCTACAGATTGAGCTATCAATATGAAAAAAATCCAACGGAGAAGAAAATTGTGTATTTAACCAATGCTCATCCAAGGAGAGTGGAAATTTACAAATAAATTACGTTCTTGAAAAAAGTGTTTTTATTTTGTTCCGATTTTAGCTTATCTTAATTCTGAGGTTAACTCTTTTGCCACTACTTCGTTGGTAGCATTGCTTAGTATTCCACAATGCAGAACTTTCGTCAATTTAGAATGCCGTGATCTGACAGCTGACGCTATTAACGATTTTATTTTAAACAAACCAGAAATAAATATTTATATTAGAATATAATATTATTCATATAATCCGTTGCATTTTATTTATTGAATACTCTTAATAAATCCAACTCGAGATTACGAGTTTCATCAGATAAATACGCTCCTGTTGCGCAGTCGCGAATCTATCGATAGATTCGTGATCTCTCGTGGGATTACCTATGATAAAGCACTACTCTATATGAGCGATTCTTAGATTTTTGTACACTAGTAAACCCTAGCGAAACTTTCGTATTTCCTCCTTCTTCAGAAAAAATAGGATTTTGATTCAATCGAATCAAATAGAGTAGGCCTACACCATTATACAGTCGTTATAATCACATAAAAAGATCAGAAGAGATATAACACAAATATGCATTAAACATTATAATGTATTATACATTATGCAAAATATGCGTTATAATACAACATATACATGATTTATGATGTAGTTTTACACATTTCAAAGTGAATACTGGGTCAACATATCAAGTTAACTATCAATCGCAAGATTAATTCACTCTGGTTTTACTAATTTTCATACGTTGAGTTTTAGTAAATATGTATGGCTAAATTATTTAATTCAAATTGTTAAATTATAAAGTCGAATAGAATCTTTCGTTTTCATATTTCGATCCAGAGCCCACAGGCGTTTCTTTCAATGAACAATTCATTACAATGAAACAAATGATACATGCTAGCATTTATGGTCAACATTGAAGGCTGAAATTGAAATTAGAATAATTTATATATTTATTTTAGTTTTGTACATATTTATATGTGAAATTTGGAAAGGTGATTAGTTACACTTAGTGTAAAACATTTTTAAAAGATAAAATAACATTTGAATTTGTATCATCTCTGTTAATAGTCTGTACGCTTATTGAATTAAAAGTAGTGACATTTCAAAACCAAAGCAATATTTTTTCGATAGGGAAATTATGGATGCTACGTTAAACATATGTTTACGAATACGTTAACGTATGCTACGTTAAACGTTAATGTGAGTAGCCTGCATTTCATTCTAAACGCTCCCTACTTATTTTGTGCCATTATTGTGCATCTGCTGATGGATGGTTTACAGCTTGTAGAGTAGGATTACCTCCACAAAGTCTCTGGGTTTTTACGTATATACCTTAGGAGAGAGTCTCACCGTTCATAGAGTTGCTGCGTAGGGGAGGTAGCTGCACCCTGATTGGCTATCCCACTCCACGTGTTGTCTGTCTCTGTGTCTGCGGCATTATCCCTCCACTCAACTATGACAGTCTTTTCTACCACTGCAGCATGATCTTTACTCTCTGCCCAGCGGTAGCTTACTGATCTTACGCGCAGCGAATTCGCGCATCTTGGTAACGAGACGTAACGAGAAGCTCGCTGGCTGGGTTAGTCTTCAAGGCCAGAGATTTTGTGGGAGTAATCCAACTCTACGGTATTTTCTTCTTCCTGACTCTGGTGAAACGCATGTAACAGGAAGGACATTCATAGAGACAAGCCATCTTCCCCTCTCGCCAGTCATGACAGCCTTAGCCGTATACCTTAGTTAGCGCGATGTGTCTCCAATGAAGACATGCAAACGAATGTTTTTGTATAAGCTTGTTACAGTTCTTAAACTTGCTAAATATCTATTGCATGGCTTAGTGATTCCAAATAAGTATACCTTTTTCCGTGCGAATGTGCATTGGCCTTTTTATAGATAGTGTCATACATAATGCATGATTTAGGGGTTTTAAGTTTAATAAAGCATATTTTGAAGTTTATATTGCATATTACGTTCATTTTTCTAGTTTGAGGGCATATTTTATATAAAATTTAATAATATATCATTTAGGATATGCAAGTGGGGTTAAGGTAGGGTAGATAAAGATAAACTGGACAAAGTTATCTATGGAAATCTTGGTTATGAAGTTATTTGATCCCTAAAGAAAGATATTTTGTTGTGAAAAATTTGAAGACAAAGAATTGGGTCTCACTTTATCTCAAATATCATATATCAAAATCTTTTTCTGCGTATATAAAAACATACGCATGAACTTGAGTATTAGAAATTTGGAAAGACTGTTGGCAATTGGCCTACGTTGTGCCACTGGAAAATATGTTTGAATGTTGAAAGTGCATATTTCTAGTGTTCTTATTGTTCATATTTGGTTATTTTATAGTACATGGAAAATCCTGTCTTTAGTCATAATGATCCGTATTTCATTAATACCTTTCTTAGAGACTTCAGGAACTTGAGGATGATACAGTAGTTTTATTTCTTACCTGAGGAACTTGAGGATGATACAGGATGATACAGTAGTTTTATTTCTTACCTGAGGAAATCGTACGGTTTTAAATTCATCATATAGCTCTCGAAAGGGATATTTCAAACATTTGCGGATTTTTAATTACTCTCTCACGTGTTTTTCAAGGAATAAAACAGCATAGCCCTTGTTGAGTCGCATACGAGTATATTATGTAGTCTATTTTATGAGCAAAAGCTTTTAAAAAGGGTTGATTGTGATAGTGGTGTATAAATCACAGATAAAAATCAGAAATATGCAAACAATGTTCAGCATACACATAGAGAGCGGTGTTGTTGCGATAGTACTCACGTTTATCCACTTTATTTAATTAAGTTGGTAACCCTGCTCCACCGTGCGTGACGCTACTGTCAAATATTTTCGGTTGAGGTTCACCCTAATAGAAAAACAATTTGTACCAGCTTTGAATGTAAATTATATAATATATACACAATTACATTCATTGTTTCACTGGGTACACCATATCGTTCAATTTAAATTTAAATGAAAGGTGGTGAAATCGTTCCATGAATTATTGACTTCTAGTACATAAGGCAGCCCAATTTGGCTTAATTTGTAAGCATGACTTTACCAACAAGTGAATTGTCTTTGGTGTGGTTTATATTTTTAAAACAGATGTGAATCAAATAGATAACTGTTCTTTGTTTGTGGAGTAGACTATACTATTTTCGTTTCCTATCTTTTAAACCTAGAATGTTATTATTATTAATATAATAATAATAAATTAATATTAATAAATAAATATTAATATAATAATAATAACTATCATTATTATTATTATTATTATTATTATTATTATTATTATTATTATTACTATTTGAAGACATAAAACACAGAATTGTCCATGAACTCAAAACGTTTTGTGCAAACTTTTGATTGTTTTAAACACACTGGAATAAAAAAATATAAATAAGTAATAAAAAGTGGTAAGTAAACCAAGAATGAATTCATTAAAAAAAGAATTTAGAAAAAGAAAATGAACCTACTAAAAAGTATAAACGGAACTTCGATACTGAATACAGTGATGTTAATCCGTACAAAAGAAATTGACTGACGAAATAAAATGCTTTTTAGTACACACTCTCTAAAACAGCTGCTTGTCGGGCTGGTAAAACGCCGAAAAATTGCGACTTAGGCCGCTAAAATGCATTTAAAATGCAGTTTTATCGGCCTAGTAACCCAAAGTCGTCATGGCAATCTATAAACAAATTCCAGATGGCATTGACCAGTCACACCAACTTTAACATGCATTTAAGCATAAAACAACAGATTTAACCAACGTGTTTCTTTATGATAATCAGAAACTTTACCGAGCTTTTTCGCAACTTTTCACATCTTGGTTCACAATAGAAACATTGCTTACCATGGATGCACCAACATTTAATTGCAATAATATATTCCCTCTCATAGTCAACTACTGCCGAGACTTTACTGACAACAGCTCCAATTCGGTGTTTCCGGCTTGAATTGAAATTTTCTCGGGATTATCACTCATCTTTTTACGAGCTTTTCACAAATACTAGTTCGTATGCATTATTGTTTACAAACAAGCTACTCATATTGGTACTGTTCTTTGTTGTTGTGCGATTCAGACGGCTGTGAGAGTTTTTACTAAAAAAAATATTGTAGGTACCACGTACGCAATAACTTTATAGGACTCATCCAGTATTTCGGCCGTGGCGTAAGCTACACAAGAAGCGTTCGTTAAAGCGTTATTTTGCCTACTTGATACATAAATAGCTATTATATAAGTTTTAGAAGTCATTTTAGAAGTCATCTCATTCGTTAAGAGATTAAAGAATGCTTGGTTAAAGATTATTTCTGTCCATCGTTCTTTCGTTGGTATTGCCCAAAATATGTGACTTCGCCGGAAAATTCGACAACCTAAATGTTCAGCAATAATCAACTATGAAGAGCGTTGACATGAAACTCGAAATGAGGGAAATTTGTTTATAACAAATGCCAATTGTTTGCAAGAACATTGAGAACTGTCAGGTACCAGAGAAGCAGCCAGGTAATGCCACTATCTTGATAGGAACAGCGAATGTACAGAATATGTAGGTTCGTGCTGAAATCTTCCCATCCCCAGCGCACGAGTCCAGAGCAACCCCTGGTCACATAACTAATGAGGAAATAACCCCTTGTCTCCCCCCGCGCAAGGGGAGTAGCGTGCAAAGAGCCACTTTATTTGTCTACAGTGAATGTGTTGGATTGTGGGACCATACACTACTAATAACGCTGTCCAGTGACATTGCTACTTTCTGTGGCATATCAATACTGAACGTGCCTTCTTGTAACCCGATAGTCTAGTCTAAACAACATGGATGCATTAATAAACTTACTGGGTTGGGTTGTCTTTCGGGCATTTATCATTTACTGTATTTATATGCAGTAAGACATATTATACTTTTAATGATTTTTTGTCATGACTAGAATTTCTGTAGTTTTTGTATTTAGTTATTGTTTCACTATTATATTTAAGTTATTCTGTATTTTTTACATATTTGATTAATATTATCATTGCTTTCTTTGTTCATTGTATTAATTGTCATATTGTTTTACAAGACACTATGTACTTTGACTATGTCTACCTATACGTTGTATAGCTTACAGACGTAATAAAATAATAATAATAATAATAATAATAATATATCACTGCGGCTTTGTCCACGATAATTAATTGGAAGATTAAAAATTAAGAGCAAAATATTTAAAACATTTTTATTAACATATGCATGCGAAACATTCATAGGTCTAAACTAAACGATTAATAATTAATTAAACATAAAAAATCCGGCTTTGAAGTGCATTCCACGATTAGAAAGCGCAGTTTAACTTACAAATACATAGTGATGTCCACCGCTGTGGCTCAGGGGATGCGTCCAATCCTCTCACGCAGCGGGCCCGGGTTGGATTCCTGGTCGGGACAAGTTACCTAGGTGAGGTTTTTTCGGGGTTTTCCCTCACCTATGAGACAAATGTCAGGTAACTTTAGGCCCTTGTGGTCCCCGGATATCATCTGGCCGTCATTATCATCTTCATCCTCATCCTCGCCTTGTTCTGAGTGAGTGTGTGTGTGAATGGTGTGTTCGTGTTGTCTCGGAGGTGGCCCCGGCATTGAGCTGATCACTCATCCGGGGAGGCCCTCCATGTCCTTGTCTGGTCAAAAAAGTATGTATGTGATCCAAAGGTAATCCCTCTCCCGACAGGTCGCGGCCCTGTAAGGCCCGGGCGGCTTGGGTCGCTTAAATCCTAAAAGGGAAAGGTAAAACTGCGAAAAAGAAAGAAAGAAAGAAAGAAAGATACACAATTATCAGACTGTTAATATAAACTTAAGCTTAAACTGAAGGATATATATTATCAATCGCGGACCCTGATAACGAAAACGTTTAGATGAAATGAAGAATAGGAGGCAGAGCAGGTGCTAGAAACGAAGAATATCAATAAGAAGGCTTATCAGCACAAGGAATAGAGTATCAGCATTGTTGTATACAGGCCAACAAGAACATGCATTCAGTTATGTTGTGGTGTCGTGGTGCCTCCACTGTGAATAGTTTACGGTAATATCCTGGGTATAGTGGGTAATTTGTGCAGGGTAACATGAGGTGACCGCTAGCTCACTGTGCAACTGACTGGTTTATCTGAGGTCAACCCTCACAATAATGGAATTTGCAATGTAAAGCTGTTTGCAACACATCTAGAAATCTGGGACAAGTAATCCTGAAAAACATTACAATGTAGTGGATCCAAAACCACATTACTATCAGCTGGCTAGACTCTAGCCGCTACAAGCAGGGACAAATTTACAAGGATATGGGCAATAGTCTTTCAGAACAAAATAGCTCAAATACAAAGGCTTTGGAGTTAGTTTTGTCTATATAGACCCACTTGACTAATAAATAAAATGCACATGTATTTAATATACAAATTCTGCTCTCTCGCCATGAATAACGGCCATACAGAATATAATTTGCTTCTTTTCTTCATTTATGTAGCCTTATACTTACCCAATGGCAATACAGGATTCCTAAACAAGCTAAAGGAATAATATATATTTTATGGAACCCGGAGATTCATTGCCGTGCTTACATAAGTCCTGTTCTGTGCTAACTCCATCCAAACATCCCTCGCAAATCCTAATTCCCTAAAATCTATTCTAATGTTGTCCTCCCACCTATGTCTAGGTCTTCCAAGTGGTCTCTTCCCTTTGGGTCTCTCAGTCAATACTTTTGAGATGACTTTCCTCATCCATGCGCGCAACACATCGAACCATTTCATCCTCTGTGATTTAATTAACCATATGATTTAAGAGAACAGGTTACGAAGTTCATCATTATGCATTTTTCTCCAATCACCGTTTTCATCTCTTAAGTCCGAATATTTTCCTAAGCACCCAGTTTTTGGACACACTCAGATTATGTTCTTCCCGAAGAGTAAGGGACCATATACCATATTTTACGACCATAAGACGCACTTTTTTACCTTGAAAACAGAACCTTGAAAGTTGGGTGCGTCTAATGGTCCGAAATACAGTTAAAAAATTAAAATCATGGTAAATATTGGCGGTAATACCACAATCATAAAGAAGGCGTCGTAAGGATAGGTTAGTTGCAAATTTTGGCACAGACTATACATGAGTGCACTTGTAACAATCTTAAAATCAGGGTAGCTGGAAGCCAGTTATACAATGCGAAAATAAAGGAATTTTGAGTTCTTTAATACGAAAAGAGTTGTCTCCTCTTTGTCCTGTCATACCTACCGTATGATGAATTCTGGGTTAGAGGGTTTAAATTATTTTCAGTCTTCTATGAAAAATCAATTCAGTTGTTAAAATTTACGCGTTGTGTCATGTACAGATTTTCGTACAACGCTGGTTTTAAATTAGAAGTTATTTACACTGATTCCATTGTACAAGGTTATAATTTGTTTATGCAATGGAGTATTTTATTCCCTTCAAAATTTTTCGTAGAATTACATTAAATTTCTTTTCCTTTAAATTTCCATGCTAAAATGAAGGTGCGTCTTATGGTCCGGAGCGTCTTATGGTTCGTAAAATACGATACTTTTATAAATGCAATTCGTGATTTAGAACCCTTCTAGCGACGAGCGACGAAATGTATTTTTTATCGTTTTCCAAATCCCTCATTTCATGATCTATGATAATAATATTGATCTAGTCTATCTTTATGAAGTGCACGTTAATAAATTGTCACCCACACTCCAAGTTGGTCAATAAACATACTTCAAAAAATAGTGCGCGCGGATTTACTTCCCTCTGCAGATCTCCGGTCCGGTGTTTATATAAACGTTAGAAGAAGTAGAATTACTGTTGTTTCGGGGAATCGCAATTCCCTACAGCTGGCGCAGGAAACTGATGCTGACGATGTCGTTTAGGAAGAAACGTAAAACTGTTTTAAATTTACATGTACCTCGTATTCCATAATCAATAAATGGAGGGTGCCGAAGTTTAAAGTGAACTAAATGGCACTGGAATTGAGCTTTGAAAATTCTACTTTTTTACTTTTATAATATAGACTAACCCCATCAACAGTTACAATCCTAGAAAACATCAACCTAATTGGATCATCGGTTTCTGAGGTATAATCTTACTTTCTTTCTTTCTTTCTTTACCGTAGTTTCACCTCTCCCTTTTAGGATTTAAGCGACCCAAGCCGCCCGGGCCGTATAATCTTACAAATAGTATTTTTAATATGCAAATGGACGATAAGATCAAGATAATATCTATTTGTTTTAAAGTACAAACTAAAGCAAAGAGTTTCGAACAGTAATAAAATCAAAGGATATTCATTAGACAATATGTTTTTTCTTCATATAGCTCGCGCTGCACTTTATACGAACATGATTACATGCCGATTGAATTCGGCAGATGAACGACTGTTGTAGCGATGTTTTATGAAAGATGTGGAAGGGTATAAAAGCTTCTGCATTAAGAATTCCAGGTCCGTGACAGGTTATGTCAGGTTAGGAACATTTATATTAGTTTAGAAGCAATATACTGAATAGCGCGGGGTTTATTACGTCTCACATTGAATCTTTTCTGCGACGGGAAATTTTTCCCGTGCACCGATCGTTTCTCTTTTGTTCCCCGCGGCTCGGAGGGGCACGGTCGCTAATGGCAGAGCATGGCTGGCTATGATATTCTGAAGTAGTTCCCTTTTATGTTAAATTTTAACTATGAAACATAAGTTAACAACTGAGCCGTGATAGTCGGCTCTTGCTGATCTATATTCATATAAACTCCCATTAAAATGTTAAAAAGAAGTGCTTATGCTAAAATTTAAAAATACGCCCACTATAAACGCTCCTTGTTTACTACGCGTAGTGGATCGCGCCCTGGCTATTCCAGAGCCCTCTGCAGAAGTATTGAAACACTTTTCGTCACGAGACGAGAGTCTTGAGCTGTCAGCCGTAACGTGAACATGGAAAAGTGCAGTGGTGAAAAATCTTGTGGGCATTTCCAGCTTTGATGCCATGGCTGTTACAGAGGAAATTCGGTGAGCTTGTTCCATATTCTTTGATATCTTGGAAAATATGAGGTAAAATTGTATTAGTCTGCTCACTAGGTCTTTTGATTCTAAATTCTGTTTTCTCGTATGGTTATAAATTTGTTAGTTTTCCTAATAGTTGCTTATCGTGGTCTTGTTTGGCTTTCAACTTTTCACCCACAAGAATGTAATAGTCATATTTTCGGTGTCCAACAATCCAAGTTGAATTTGGGGTTATGTTGTTGGAAATTCCGCCGTGTTTCAGGCCTCCTGGTTTTAAAAAGCAAGTGAAGTTGTGTTTAATTGTAATAATGATAATGGGGCCCCAATTTAAATTTATGTGGAAGGTAAATGAAAGACATTGGCCATTTGATTTTGTATAATAAAAGGTCCAGTTCAATTTTGGTACGTTTAGACCTACTAAGTTACTACAAATATTCAACCCATCAAGTACATAGTATACTTTTTGTTTATATTGATGTCCTTATAAATACTGTTGTCCTCATAATGTGTATATTCTTGTAATTGTAATTGTTATATATATTAACATTTTACATCGTATATATTATGTCATACATTTAAAAAATCCTTTATTATCTTGCTTAATACAATAATTTGTATAAAACTACCGTGTTTCACAGTTTCGTCACTAATGTGTTCAATTTAACAAACCCTTGCAAATTATATTAATAATCATATTTTAAAACTATCACTGTACACAAAAAATTAACTACCGTGTATCTCAGTGTCTTCCCTCTAAATCAGTTTATCAAATGCTAGCAGATTATGCCATAAAATTATTAAAAGCCTATTAAAATTTCGCACAATAACACAAATAGTTAAAATACTAAGCATTAGGCAAGTTACTCAGTTAGATTAGAAGTTGCTCGTATTCACTATTTATTGTCTGTTGATTATTTCTATTAATGTCCGTTTTATATGTAGTACTGTATATTCTTTTCCTTACTTAAAACTGTTGCATTTATATCACCGTATCAAGATTATATTAAGTAAATATTATATGACAAATGTATTGGAGGCCCTGTGAATGCAGATCACCTTTTAAGTTCTGACGATGATATCGCTTCTAGTATGTTCTAAAGATGGTATCGTTGTAGCAACCCGTTGTATCAGTTGAACTTTATGTAGAACTGTCTTTAGGAGATGCGCATTTCGGTAATCTAATGGACCATCATCAGTCCCTTAATGTGGATGAAAAGTTCGAACATCCGAACTAATATCATAGATGTACTCAGATAGTGGTATACGGCACAAAATCACTTAGGCCTAGCTACCACAAACGGAACAATGAAATTTATTAAATGACCATATGATTTACATTGTAGCTTTTATAAAATGCGAAAGGTACACCACTTTCAGGCTTGTTATCCGGTTGCCTCTTGACTTATGCTTTTATTTCAAATTGATGAACATTTTAATAATCATAAAAGGGGACTAAATGAGTTAATGAATTAAATATTTCACCATTGAAGTCATACGTTAATTCTGGTGTTCTTTAATATGGACTCATCGCACGGTTTTCTCATATAAGGGAGATGCCTGGAAGGAAGATACATTGACATCCGTACAATTTCATTTATACATATATATATATATATACTAGCATGATGGGCCCGTTGCAGAATTCCGGGCTTGTAGATTAAATATAATTTATGACGAACAAAAAAAAAAAAAAAGACCATTCTGCTAATTCACGTTTGTTTGCCCTAGTATGTCAGTTTTGATGAATTTTCATCAGGAGTGCTCGTTGCTCTTTTATTTGGATTGTCTATATTTCCACGTTTACTAACTTCACTCATTTGTCTGTTCTATTTTCAAACAAGTTTGTGTTCTTTCATCACCCACGTTTTTCTTCTTAATTTTATTCTCAACACTTCTCGGGTAGAGCACTATCTCCTTAGAATTGCAATTTTACTCCCTGGAACTTATTAAAAATACATTTATTAAATGTACTTAGGCTACTTTTGTTCAAGAAATTGATTAAGGGTGAAATTTGTAGTTTTTAGAACTTGATCTAGTATTTTTACCCCCTTTCAATCAGTTCATTTTTATTACGCATAAAACACGCCAGCCATATTATGGTTCTGAGTGAAGCAGGATGACCAACTATTCTCCTTGCATTAAGGTACCGGTAAGTAGTGGCAGGTAGATTCCATTTTAGTTGAAATTAGGTTAGGTTAGGTTGGTTAAGTTATGAACAGTGATATTAGTAGTTTTGTAGGGCATACCGAGGGAAAAAATAGTTTTTTGCCGCGCACTAGGCTCCTCTCTAATGGGACCCGTCTGGGAAGGTGGGGTTTAGGGTTTCGTCGCAGAAGAGATTCAATGTGAAACATAATAAACCTCGTGCTATTTAGTATATTGCTCCTAAACTAACATAAACGTTCCTAACCTAACAAAACGGCGTAGCTTGGCTGGTGCGCGGCATATATCTATCTTTTACCCATACCGATTTCACGTGTTTCGAAATTGTGCCATTATTATATCTCCCGTGGGGTTTGTCGTATTTTGTCAACCTGTTTACCCAGATAAGATGGCTGTCAATTATATGTTATTATCATGAATTACGTATTTTAAGGTAAGAGGATTACAGGATGCATTCTTATATATTAAACATATCGGGCCTAATTATAATTCTTGCACCTAGGAACAGATTTTTAACGTTGTTTCGTTTAGTAAAACTTAAAACTGTAATGCTAAGTAGATAAGACTGAACACCTTCTCTCTCTTTCTTTCTCTTTTTCTCTCTCTTTCTCTTTATCTTTTTTCAACGTTCTCGACTTTTTGATCATGATTGCTCAATTCTGCGATGCTTTGCTATGCCAATTGAACAAGGCCACCTTTAATTAATTTCATAATTGAATATTGTCTACACGGAAACACCAGCTCATATTATATTAGATATTGTAGCCATGTAGGTTTAATGCACTGTACTGTACAGTGTGTCGACCTGCTTGTCCTTGCGAGCAGTTAGTTATGCTGCTTCATATGCAGCTCGCACCACACTAGTTACCTTTTATTTTTCATTTTAACATACATGAAACATAAAGTTAACAATTTCATTACACAAGATAAGAGTACAACGAAAACCATGTAAATTGTAACTTTTGCACAAGCAGTGTTAAAACTATGACCTAATTTAACTTACTTACACTAGACATGTTATTATTGTGTTACTGAAATAAGAGTAACTGGGAAAATTTAATTAAAGAGGTTGCAGAGAGGGAGGTTTGAGATATATTGACATGGTTTCATACCAGACTAAGTCTATATTTTTAATTTCACACACACTTTTTTTTTATTTTTTAAACAGGGCGTTGCAAAATTCCTATTACTTAAATAAATTCATTATATATGTTATTTAATTATTTATGAGAACGTAAAACCTTATAATGGTACATTGATGAATTTCGTTCTTCTTTCCTCTAGTGCTGGTAATTATGAAATTTATTTGTGATTTTTTTCCGTCTTGAAGCACTAGTAACGTATTGGATATTGGTAAGATGGGATGCTGACAAAGAGTCTACTAAAATAATTTATAGTAACCTATTTTATTCGTTATATCTGACTATTAAAAACTTTTATAATTACCTTATTGTCTCCCTATGTACAAAATGAATTTTCTACTTCTTCTTCTCGTGTATTGTATTATTCAATTGCAAAATTCACTAGGTTCCACCTTATATCTTAGAAAGAAGAGTCATAAATTACTTTTTAAAATACCATATGTACACAATTTATACAAAATATTTACTCTTCTAGTAGCATCCAACTAGTTCTCAACAGTTATTTATCTTAAGTTAAAATTCTAACATTTAAAAAACATAGTCTGTCATCCTATAAAGTGTTTTGAAGTCACAGGATAATGTCTGCCTATAGTTGGATATATATAGTTGTAGAAGAGTCATAAATTTTTTTATCAAAATACCATATGTACTGAGTATTTGATCTTCTGTCAACATTCAGTTATACATTGAACAGATTCTCACAGTAATTTATCTTGAAAGCCTGGTCTATCTGGTTAAGGATGTAAATAATCTAAAAAAGAACTCTTAAGTGCTAAGGTTTGAGCCGACAATTCGGCTCATGCTCGATTATTCATTAACAGTCCCGAGAAAATCTTTATAATGTAGCTGTATTTTGTAAAGTTAAAGTTCAGCCCACTGCAAACGCTCGGTAATCACAATTGGTTTTAGAATGCGCTCTGGTTATTGCAGAGCCATCTTTCCCAGTCAGGAATACTCGAGCACTCGTCTGACTGGAAGTCTTGAGTAGGATGTCGCAAAAGCAACATACATAGTGGAAGTTCAGTGAAATTTCTGGTGGGCGGTATGGTATACAGCGGTTTTTGGGTGAGCTCTTTCCAATTTTCTTAGTGGATTTTCTTGTAATATATCACCTATTTTGAAGTCAAAATCTAGTTTTCATATTACATTAAAATTTCAGTAATTTTTCTGAATGGGATTCTCGTATATTCAGTTCAGGTTTTGAAGTTGTTCGCCCATCGTGGGTATAATTTTTGTTAATGTTTTCATTCGTCTGTCTGTTTCGGGGTCGGAGCCTGTAAGTTCGTCATTGCTTCAATATCCCTGGTTCTTGGACTAAATTGTAATATTTTGATTATGTCGAAGGCAGGATTTAATGCGGCGAAGTACCGGTATTCCATTTTTCAGTGTTTTTAAATATTACTTTAGAAGTATGTTAGCTGGTTAAAATAGCTTTAACTACCAATTGATTGTCACGTACAATTGCTGTCGAGCATTCTGGCCTGTTATTTTGAAAATCAGATAGTAGCTTTATGAAAACTAGCTGATAAGTAATTAATTTAAATATCTGAAGTATGACTAAATTGGTATTTAGTATAATTATTAATCAGGAAATTCTAGAAGAATCTTGCAAAGGATTCTAGTAAAATAGTTATTAATTCTCCCTTATGGGAAGGTTTTATAGGGAGTGTTTTCACTACGTAATGAGTGTTAAGTTACTCATCTGATTAATCGCACATCTTGGTATCGATGACTAGAGTTTTCAGGTTATGAGATTTTGTTTTGTGTGGTTAGTAGAACATAGAATCGGTTCTGACTAATTTTGGCCATTGGGATCTGTTATCGTTTACCCTTAGTTAATATGAATTTTTTGTTGCGCGTGTTTACGTGGAATTATGAATCATTGTTACTGTGGAAACATATGCTTTTCAAAGGCACCAGAAACAGATTGTGGCTAGTTGTTGTGGTTCATTAATATGAATAACCAGCCAAAAGTTGAAGAACTAGTTATTAGTTGTTCATGAAGAATTTACTGTACCCGAGACGATCTAAGAAAGAAACCTGTCTCACTTTTAAAGTCGTACAAGTAATTTGCTAGAGTAAGACAGATGTACTGGTTTTCGTTTACTTCAGTTTTCCTTCTTAAAACGGTCAGACATTAGTTGCCCATTGCATGTTCAAATAATAATCCATAAGCTCACGAAAGTAGTAAATATTCATCAGTGTGAGCTTGAAGTAATGTTAGGTTAGCGACTGGCCCGTTTAAGCTATGGTTGATTTACATCACTAAACCAAACCTTGAGCTGTTTGAAATTAAATAAGAAACTACTGAACTCGGTTACTTAATGCGTGACGTTCCTTTTTTAAATATAATCATACACAATAATATAACAGAGTATGTTCGTGGAGGTTTGAAAGGTCATTGCATCATTTGAACAATTATTATGGGGTTTCTTTTTTATACACACTGTCATATGTTTGACGGAAGATGCACGGAATTAACTCTTACGAGGAGATGGAAATTTCGGAGGATTTATTAAAAGAAGCTTGTGAGCCGTAGGTAATTTAACACTAGAAACGAACACGCATGTACATGAAAAATGTTTAAATGGATCTTACGCATGGAAATCCGAAAGGAATATATAACGAATAACAGAAGAAGCAATGTTAGGTTACATCATCATTAAAACTTTGAGGGATTAATTCATTTATTCCCTACATAATGTGTTCATTTAAGAATGTAAAGAAAATGGTTAATATTGAAGGTTACAATATTTAATACTTACTTACCCAACGGCAATAGAGAATTCCTAAGCAAGCTAAAGAAGTATGATCTATCTTATGGAACCCGGAGGTTCATTGCCGCCCTTACATGAGCCCGCCATTCAACCCTATTCTCTGCCAACTCCAATCATCCCTCGCAAATCCTACATCCCATAAATCTATTATAATATTGTCCTCTCATCTACATTAATACCTAATACTTTTGTCTCTATTAAGACCACAGGAAAGTAAGTTACGATATTTTGTTGATAACCCTACCATGTCGGTAAGAATAACGGGATCTCTTCGTATTGTAGCCTATATAATATAAAGAACTTTCTCTTTGGTGTCTCAGATGTTTTACCGGAATTTGGCTATAGGCCTACTAAGTGTGCTTATTCCAAATATGTAAACAGTTTTTCTCTACCAGCTCTACTTTTGTCGAGGGGTGGGATTTTATTCGTGAACTCTTAGTCTAGCGAAACAAAATCTTGCTTGATAATATAGCTAGTGAAGGTTCTTGACCATACTTTGGACACACAGGACAAAAACTGTACGAAGTACAGAAAAATTAAAAGCTGGATTATTTTTTGGCCCTCAAATTGACAGCTCATAAGTCATAAATGACAGTACAATATGTGATATCAATTTTGTGATAGATCCCACGTTAAATTATTATTGTAATGTTAATGTAAGGTTAGTGTTTTGCTTTTTTCTTCACATGATTTAGAAACTACAAATAGGCACTGTTTTTTGTTTATATCAAACGTAAAATGGGATAATATCGTATCTCAAAAACTAAAGCTGATAGGCCAAAACTAATGGCACATTTGGCATCAACGAACTAAATATAACCAAGAATATGTATAAATTCTAAGGCACCAAAATGGCTGTTGTTCTGTGTAATCATTAAGAGATTAAAAGGTTATCAGTCAAATATTCATTTACAGAGCAATAACATTGTATATACTTTAGATTTCGTTATCTATTCGGATGTTCATGTTTCATAGAAAGAAGTAGCAACGCATCTCATCAAATTTGCACCGTTCAAGTGAAGGTAGCCCTTAACGTATAGTTCCTGCTTATCGAACATGTATATGAGAAAGTAAGCCCTACTCCCGTCGTAACCTTTATTTTTATTTAACGAAGGGGATGCGTAATAGTAAGGTAAACTGCTTAAGCGTGACATGTAATTAGGAGAGACGTTTTCACTAGCAAGACACGTTGTCTTAACCACCATGTAACATTACGATATCATTTCAGAAAGGCACATTTACAGGCCACTTTGGCTGTCTAAAACAGGGTTGATGCTGCTATCTACAAGGCGCTTACTAACTTCTTTCATTTTATAACCACAAACTTTTAGTTTAGCGCCAACAGGGAAACCAAGAGTTGAATTAATTTTTGATGTTTCTAAATGTGCTTCTCAGGTCGTTTCACCGCCCCCTTTAGTGAGATTTTTCTTTCTTTTCGCCATGCGTCAGCTGTGAGCTACTGGAGATCCTGCGCCTTCTGTATGAAAACCTTTCCACCCTGGTGCCTGCATTACATAATTCCACCGTGTTTCCTAGATAGAATCTGAACTCAGCGCAACTTTGGGATAATATTATCGGTTGGAACTCCAGTTAAAGGAGAAGGGACTAAGCACCGGCGTAACTTTTTGCTGCTGGGCACACAGCAAAAATATTTTCGACCCCCAAATACTTGTTTTAACGTACACAGAAAAACATTATTATTCACGATAATATTATAGGAGAAAAATTCCTCTGACACTGGGACTTGAACCCATTACCTTTGACTATCCGTGCTAATGCTCTTACCAGTGGCGCTGTGAATTGAACTCTGGCGTATTATAGGAGAAAAATTCCTCTGATACTCGGACTTGAACCCAGGACCTTTGGCTATCCGTGCCAATGCTCTTGACTAATAGCCTACGCATTACTAAGCTAGTGGCAGTGCTTATTACGTACATATAATTTTACATTAAAATAATTGAACATAAGACTTTGACAACAAGATTTTATAGTTTTACCTTTTATTCTGTATAATACTAGGGAATAGCCCGTGACTTTGCCACGGTTAAAATGATGCTTAAATACGAAAATTACAGGTCTACAATCCTGAAGGCACTGACAATACATTTACAAAAGTCAGCGCTGGCTTCATCAATTTTTATTTAAAATATATCATCGTATACTACATTTTTTGTGAAAAGTTCATCAGAATAGTCGAGTAACTTCCCCTGTTCTGATGTGTTTTCCACCTTAACTTTTACATCCTCTGAACGCCCCACTCTCGAAAATGCTACATATAGTTGTCCGTGCATAAACACTGGTTCAGGCAAATAAATCCCGACCTTATCTAAAGTCTGTCCTTGGGACTTATTAATTGTCATTGCTAAGGCTACCCTTACAGGAAACTGCCTTCTTGTAAGTTTAAATGGCAGGCCAGTATCTGCAGATCTTTTTCATTCTGTTCTATAATCGATTCCCCAATTGGCCTATTTAATCTTGGCCTCTTGGAAGGAACGCAGGCATTATGGTCAACCATTTTTTAATGCTTCCTTATCTGGATATCTTACGCTTTTTCCTTCAAAATACGTTCCTATCAGTATGTAGATTACAGAAATTAATTATATCGTAAGTTTTATGCAGTCCCAAGGCCACCTAAACATTGATAATACCTATTGTTTCTCAGCTGTTTGTTGACAGATGAATATGATGAGAATTTTATTTCATTAATTCTGTGCAATTTTAGGAAATTATGTAATGTTTCAAGGGAAGGAATGGTTTGTTTTTTGATCTTTATTATCAGCGATATTTCAAGCGTTAAACCATCAATATTTTACAGTATGTCCCCGCGGTTTCGCCCGCCATTATTAATTGACTCCAGGATTTTTAAGAAATTTATACTGACAGCGTATTAAAAATGTTTGTGGTTCAGAGCTATTGTAAGTAAAAATAAAATCAGAATATTTGTTCATTGTGTTCATTTCACGTAGGCCTTATAAAATAAAGAAATGGTTTTCCTAATTTTGTTCTCTCGTGAAAGTTTACATTGCGAGAGACGAACATCGCCGAGTATACCCGATGTCTCACGAAGCGGGCGAGCAAGCACGCTATTTAGGCCGGGCGCAAGTTGAGACGCAGTTTGGTGACGTGAGGTAGAGGTGACTCACCGTAAGTTTAACATAGAATTAAATACAACAACGAAGGTTCGCACGCAGGGTGAAGTGAAGCAGATTCAAAAAGTCACGAGCTGCGGACGTTTGTGATCGTGCCACAGTTTCTCACTAGTGACTTCTCACTGCGCGTGAAAAGTTGTTTGTCCACCATGGACATTGAGAAGAAATTAATTGAGGATAAATTAATTATGGCAGGTCGAGGGAGAAAAAATTGTACGACACGTCAAATTAAAATTTCAGATGTGGGAAGAAATTGCGAAGGGCATTGGAAAGAAATGTGATAAAGTTGTTTATAATGTTTTTATACTTAAATAAGATGGATTTATTTGAAGGGAACAAGGGAAAAGCTATAGTAGTGTCCGTTTTTATGGACTTTGAGATAATAATGCCTTGTAATAGTGAATTTGGAATTTTGGAATTAGTTTAGGCAGAAAGCGGTAATATTATAGGGGAAAAAGGATCGTACTCCATGCAGTTTGAAAGATTGATGTCCGCTCTGAAAGTAAACAAACCCTCTTCAACTCTTCATATTTATTGTTTATCAGTTTGTTGCTATGCTCTTTTCAATCAAAAGCGTTTCTTGAATTAATTTCTATACAATGTGTTCAATTTGTTATCCTTTTTCGTTTTCCGCTGTACCCTTCATTTGTTTTAGATAACATTTTATATGCAGTAGATTTTCGACGAAAAGAAAAAGTTGCATAAGCAGGCATAAAAGTGTATATTTTCTATACAGATGTATATCATAACTAGTATAAACCATAAGAATTAATTAGTTGGGAAGTTTCAGATTTGTAATTAAAAATAAAATGAAGGAGTCATCTTGAAATTTATTTTCAACTTACTTTCATAAATGTTTTATAATTATGCACAGTAAAATTGCTCCATGTTCCTTAACAAACGTTTCTGAAATGAAACATTTTCTCAAAATGATTTTACCAATTAGTTCCGTTTCGCTTTATAATGTTTTCCCGTTCAGAGTTAAACTTAGTATCTCACCGGAATTTGAAAAGTAGCCTTAATTTAAATTGAATTGAATGATTGAGTGTTATAGTGACATTAAAAATAAGAAATTAAAGGGTATTATATTTATTAAAAATTATATATTTATTATGTCTTAATGATGAATTTTCGTATCATAATTATTAATTATATGTATATATGATCGCTGAATGTAAGTATTCGCAACATTACATTAAAAAAAAAAATTAAATTTGTAGGAAATTAATACATTCTTCCCAGTGTCGACTCGTAGCTAAAATTAGTGCGATTGCTGCTTCATAAAATGTTTAGCCTTCGTTTTGAATATTGTGCAAAAGGAAATATACATATTTAAAAAGAAAATTGATTCAGAAGCTTGAAAAGACCCTAAAAGAACAAAATCAAACTT
This sequence comes from Ectobius pallidus, assembly GCA_964059195.1. Classification (NCBI taxonomy): domain Eukaryota; kingdom Metazoa; phylum Arthropoda; class Insecta; order Blattodea; family Ectobiidae; genus Ectobius; species Ectobius pallidus. The sequence continues at coordinate 121,491,825 of CAXKWD010000009.1, read as the reverse complement.
TTTTACTTACTGTAATTTAAATTGTTACAGCTCAAGCTTGATCTATTCGTTTAAAAATTAAATCGATTATTCTTGTTTTAATTTCCGCGAAAAGATCAATAATTTTTTCATTATTATTGATAAACTTCATTATGCAGCTTAGTGTATGAATTCAACTAGTATAAGATAATTCAAGTTTTGGTAAGAAATTCAACCTGTATACTAGTAGTCTTAATAAACACCATATATTGTTTCGAATCCGATTGTGAATAAACATTTTGGATTATATACATTCATTTTATTAAAGTATGTCTATATACAATTGTCAAATACTAAGTTGATTTTATTTATTATACACATGAACATTTATTGAACATTGTATCTCTTTTTGTTTGTCAGTTGGTAATATTTGATAATTCTTTGTATAATAATAATAATGACACCTTAATTAAAATTTGACTTCTTTTCTTGCAGTATTGTTATTTGACGTATTGAAAAGTAATAAGTTAGGTTAGAAGTCACTCTGCGTCACCTCACGTCACCAAACTGCGTCTCAACTTGCGCCCGGCCTTAGGGCCGTTGAATTGTATAAGAAGTAGATAATTAATTGAATAGAGGAATATTGTTGTAATTCTTTTAAATAATCTGACTGGTATACGCCTATGAATGCATAATACAATCAGTTATATGTATACTTTTAGATCATTGTGACTGTTATATTTGAAACTTTTATGCTTTTAACTTTTTATTGTATTGATATTCTGAATGCACATCATATTATACTATATATATAAACTTTCATTGTTTTCCGGTAAGAATATCCTGTGCTCTATTTCGTAGTTTTGTTCTTTCAGTTTCAAATGCGTATTAATTAATAAAGGCTTTTCATCTTGTGCCCTCTTAACACTTTGCGTAAACGATACTGGTCATTCTGTATAACGCCTAGGAATTGTATGGAATGCATAGGAAAAGTATGTAAAATTTTCATAAAAACTTATATTTCTTAGTTTGCCTAAAACCATCAGGCATTCTATAGAATACCGGGATTTCACACAATGCCGGTAACATATAGACAGATTCGGGGATATCATGTCGGGCACAATGCAGTAGGCCTGTAGGTGCAGTCTGGTGAGCTCAATTATATTTCCGGAAACTCTGAGCGCTCTTGACATTACTTTTGGTAATGTTATACATGAAAAAAGGAAAATATGCATTCAAGCTGCGTTGTTGAATAAGAATGGGCGTGCAGCGAGCGAGTCTGCAGCACTGGATTATAAATAAACCTGGGGGAACAATTCTCAGTGTGTTATAAAGTACAGAGACATAACATGTAGCTCTCTCACCAGGTGTACGATTTTACGACCAGAGAATTCCTCTATGATGTTTCTGTTTAATACAGCGGCTCGTTCCTTTCAAAACCTTACCCCGAAACACACTTCGTTACAAAGTATACACACACCGTTTCTATAGTCACAGTGCACTTTGGCCAAATTTCATCCAAACACTTTCACAGTATTTAAGCCTTTTGCGCTTTATTTATGAGCTCTGCATGAAGCATCTAACATTATAATTGAGTTTCCGTATTCAATAGTAAGTAGTATTCAATTCTTACTTACTCAATGGCATTAGACAATTATTCCTCAGCAAGCTAAAGGGATATTATCTATTTTAGATGGAACCCGAAAGTTCAGTGCCACGCTTACCTGAGCCCACCATTCAACCTATTCTCTGCTAACTCCATCCAACCATCCCTCGCAAATCCGACTTCCCATAAATCTATCCTAATAGTGTCCTCGCACCTACGTCTAGGTCTTCCAAGCATAGGCGTAACCAGGCCGACCATATGGGGTGGGTTATAACATCCGCGGGGTCTGGGGGGGTATGGAATACCCCCCAGGGAGAGGGGGGGGGGTCCGGGGTCCTCCCCCGGAAAATTTAAAAAATTAAGATGCACAGTAACGAGTTTTAAGCTTCCGGGAGTCCTCCCTCGGAAAATTTAAAAAATTAAGATGCACAATAACGAGTTTTAAGCTTCCCACGCTTTATACTCGTATTAAGTAATTTATAAGCAGACTTAAAAAAATTATACATTTTTATATCAATGGGGGGGGGGGGGGGTGTTCAAACCCCTAAAACCCCCCCTCGTTACGCCACTGCTTCCAAGTGGTATTTTCCCTTGGGGTCTCTCCGTCAATATTTTTGAGATATGTCTTTCCTCCCTAGTGCGCACAACATGTCCAGCCCATTTCATCCGTGATTTAATTACCCTTACTATATCCGGTGAAGAGTATGCCTACAGGTTATGAAGGTCATCGTCATGTAGTTTTCTCCAGTCCCCATTTTGATCTCTCTTAGGTCCAAATATTTTCCTAAGCACCCTGTTTTCGAACAATAATGTTTCCTCCCGAAGAGTAAGAAACCATATCCATATAATTCAATCGGCAGGATAATTGTCTAATTTTTATTTTTAGATGTCTGGACAGAAAACAATCGTTTTAATTGTGAATAGGCTACATGATTTGGGTAAGGTTCATAAATCTGTGATTCGCTTTAATAAATTCTAATCTGTATGCCCATGTGGCGGCTCATGATTCGTTTTAATTATCTGTATTTTCTACGTAAAACAATATAACTGGGAATAAAATTATGTAATTCATTCAATTTATGAAAAACTATGTTATTCTAATCATTTTTATGTTATAAAGTACTTGAATAAAACATCCAGCAGTTAAGTAAATAATCGTGGGCACTTGCTTGTCATACTACATAGGTAGTGGAAGTAGCAAAGGTCTGCAGGTTAAAGAGGTAAGTAGATAACGTTAAAATAAATATAACATCCAATTTGCCTTTGTATTAGGTCCAAGGTTAACGAGATAGTTCGATAATCTCCGCAGAATCTCAACAGCGCACAGCAAGATCGCTCTTTTGGTGTCAGTGATCTCTCTCTGACTGATATGAAAACAGATCCTGCAGCAAGCCTACAATGGCATTTGGCATAATGTATTTTTGCTCGTCCATGCTATAATACGCTTATTACGTGTGACGTAACAGTATCATAATGATATCCATAACGATACAGATTCCCATATTGACGTCGGCGTAATATCGATTATTATCGAACACGGAACGATCTTGAGGCCTTGAGAGTAGCAGCGTAATAAATAGAGTGTATTTAAAATAAAATCAATTCTGTTCGTGTTAATTTTAATATCATACCAACATGAATTCATTTCGTGTTGCCAAAATCCGTTGGTTTCAAGAAAATTACCAAAAGGAAGCTTCGATTTGACTGACGCTATGATATATATATATTCTGACGCTATGAGCAAAAAAGTAGGAGGCTTGAATGGAATAAATTTTTGTGATTAAAATCGTATCGGAATTCTCTCGTATGACTGATGACAATTACATCGTTTGGGTTGATGGTATTTTAATCGTATTTATGTTTACGCATGAGAGCTAGCTGTGATTTGCATAACCGATTGCCAATTTTTAGCAGCTTACAATGTGATGCATCAAATATGCCGTGAAAGTTGCGATTAGTTCAGTTCAGTAGAGCGTGAACATTCAGATACAGTAAAAATGTTCTAATGTTTTGATTTACACATTAAAACAACTTTGCAATTAACATACTTACTTACTTACTTACTTACTTACTTACTCAATGGCAATAAACAATTCCTAAGCTAGCTAAAAGAATATTATATATTTTATGGAACCCGAAGGTTCATTGACACGCTTACCTGAGCCCGCCATCCAACCCTTATCTGTGCTAACTCCAACCATCCCTCTCATATCCTGCTTCTCTTACATCTATGGTATGGTTATGGTAAGGTGCATCTTTATTCTTATATACATGTTAAATACATTATCCATAGAATGAATCCAACGCACGGGCCTAGACTTCAGTTTCCTAATATTGTCCTCCCACCTATGTCTAGGTCTTCCAACTTCTCTTTGGGTCCACAGTCATGTGAACTGTAGGCCTACATGGAATTTGATTTGGATTTGACAATTATGTGTAAAAAGGTATTTTAAGTCAGGACAGAGCGTCTTATATTTATGTATAGAAAAGAAGAGATATACATGTAGTGATCCTAGGCTTTTTAAAATTGACGTCTTTCTAAATGGCCGGGGATGGAAGCTTCAGCCTTATTTCATGTTGCTTTTTTTTTTCTTTTGAAACACAAAAAGAAATCTGTTCTTTCTTTAAAAAACTTAACTTTGCACTTTATTCTTCTGCGGTTATTTATTTATGTACTTCTTTTTATTCCTGTTTTTACTTCTGTTCGTTCTAGTGCTATTATTTTACTGTATTTCATTGATTGAATTGAACCGTACCTGGCAACATTAAACCAATAAGTTTATGTTATGGAAGACTAGCTTAAAAGGCCCGGCGTCAACCGGCTTTTGTACATAGCTTATTAATTGGATATTAACTTACGAAGGAATTTAGATTTCCAAGTCCTTATGCAGGTACATAGAGTATGAAGCGAAGAAGAACGACATATCACACAAACTATTCCCTCAGAAATCGCTAGATATAGTTTTCTATCTTTCACTGAGGACTTAAAATTATTTTTCAATCCGTTGATTCTTCACACCATGCCTGGTAGATCGTGCAATAAGAAGAAACAGATATTCCGCATTATTTTGCAACCCGTTGCTTCTACACACCGTGCCTGGAAGATCGTGAAATAAGAAGAAAGATATATTTCAGTAAAATAACGTTTTTTCTGTCTTTACGTGATATTTTGTTCCCCACGGGGGAGGTTATACTAAGAGAAAGAAGATAATCTCTAATCTTATCGTTTACGTCAAATTCCAGTATCGTACAAATTTCCAAGCCACCTGTGTAGACAAAAAACACTAATTTAATGTAATGGACTGTGTACATTGAATGTGAGGTGAATTCAATGTAATATTTTCAGAAATTACGTAATTTTGATGGTTTGTTTGAGTTTAAATGCAACCTACGTTTCTTTGCTAGTTTAAGAAAGTATGTGTGCAAAATTGCTTGCAAATTGCGTTAAGCAACATACATACAAACACACAAACACACATACATATAAATAGACTACATACTTTTAACTTTATATATTAGACTAGACCTACGCAATCCGCTGCCATCTATCGCAGAAGTCAAGAACTACGAGAACTAAGTAACAGCTGGTCTTCGCGTTCAGCTGTTTTGTTATTTTTTTTTTTTTTTTTTATTTTTTTTTTTTTTACCGAAAATCTTAAAACTTAAACATTGAATAAATCATGGTCAAACAAAAAGTTTGAATGCAACTTGCCTTTAATGATAATTAAGATATTCGTAACTTAATCAAGTGTCATTATATTCTCATTAAATAATGTTCTAAACTCGTACTTTTTATAAAATGTCATTATATTAGGTTCATAATTATGTACTAGCCTATTTTACTAATGAAAATTCCATTTTTGGTCCACGTTCTTAAGTAGGCCTAAAGCTTTTCCATTCATTGTAATTTTTTGTTAATTAAATTATAGTTGCCCTAGTAGTTTATACATTTCAGTATTTTTTAACGTTATATGGTGAAATTTACTATATTATGTTTGAATAATGGATTAATTTTTCACACTTTTGAAAGATAAATTAGCTGCATAACTTAAAATTCTAAATCTCGGCAACGGAATTCTCGGAAATAACATACAAGTTAACTAACGCAAGATTATTGCCAAAAGCAATACGCAATATGGGATACGTATGAGGAAATCGTCCTATTTTGCTCGCACTTATGCAATATCAAGAATAGCTTAAAAAGTTTAAAATGTCCCGGCGTCGTCGGAGTTTTGTATTTTGTAATTCGAAATTAACTTATAAAGGACTTTTCAAACTCAACGACCTTATATAGGAATGTAAAATTTTAAATGATGAAGAACGACTTATCACACTCAAACTATTCCCTCAGAAAACGCTTGATATAACTTTTTATGGCTCATAGAGGATGTCTAATTTTGCACCCCGTTGCTTCTACACACCAAGCCTGGGAGGGGTTGAAATAACTTGAAATAGAAATTCTGGTAACAAAAATTGTATTGTCTTTATAAATAAAAATTATTTCTCACTCTCATGTTACAATACAATCATTTCGGAGCTGAAATCAAAAAGAAATTAATTATCACTTTCATCTTTTCCTCCCCAAAAACCTGGGACTTAATATACTGCGCGCATCGGACTAAAAACGTTCCATCCTATTTTGTCTTCTTTTAGATGCTTAGGGCCTATAATAAACATCCCTATTTCTCAACTAATACAAAGCCCACAGCTGTGAATAACGTATCAGTGGATAGGGTTTTTTTTTACCGACTTTCGATGTAGCATACTCTTTGGCACACACTCGGGCTTAGACAACTGGATTAATCTGTCTCTGCAATATGACCTCTTATATATACTACATTGAAATGTGAAGTGAGAAAATATTCTCCATGTCCAGGGTAGAGCAAGTTATGTGACTGCTTCACATTTTGCATTATTTTTGTGGATATCGTTCTTCATTATTTATTTACACCAATGTATTACATCGATAGCCATAGGCGTACCTAGGGGGGGTTTTGGGGGTTTGAACCCCCCCCCCCATTGATTGAAAAAAGGAAAATTGTATAATTTGTTTAAGTCTGCCCATAAATGACTTAATACAAGTATAAAGCGTGGGAAGCTTAAAACTCGTTATTTTGCGTCTTAATTTTTAAAATTTTCCGGGGGAAGTCCCCCGGAAGCTTAAAACTCGTTATTTTGCATCTTAATTTTTAAAATTTTCCGGGGGAGGACCCCCTGACCCCCCTCTCCCTTGGAGGTATTCCATAACCCCAGACCCCGCGGATGTTATAACCCCCCCCATATGGTCGGCCTGGTTACGCCTATGTCGATAGCATCAGAATTAGTTAAAGCCCAGTATCTTGTAGCTCCCAAAGCCCTATACGAACACAGTAAACAATATGCCTACACTGTTGTCGTGAGAACTGAATTTCATTTGATAAATATTCAGTGTAATATTTTCAGAAAGGGAAGGAGTTGTTTGTTTGATTAGTAGATACTGTTTACTTATGCTGTAGTAAACTTTTTACCGCAATTCAGCATTACTAAAGTAGTTTTATACAATGTTATGCCAAATTAACAGTACTGGGATGTCTTTGTAGTCTCACAGAAGCTGAAAACTGTTAATTTTATTTTTAAAATTAATCAATTTAACCTCATTATAATAGTTGTGTAGGAGAGTGCTCGTACCATAGGATTATACTGAAAATCTATTCGTGTGTGTTGTTTTTTTTTTAAGTCTATTTCAATGCTCGATCCCGGTTAACTGGCCATCTCCAGATCCCTTCTGGGTAAGGATGTATATTACCTGTTATAGAGGGTCAGTTTAATAATTAATTAATTCGTGCGATTTTTAGTTTTATTAGGCCTTCGTGTACCAGTTTTGTGCTAAATTGCCTCGTATTTTGCCGTCTAACTCATCACCTGCAAGGTTGTGTTGATTCACAGAAGTTCACAGTTTAACCTTAATCCCTTAGCGTAACAATTCTTTGATGAAAAATGGGCCAAAAATTACCAATTACCAATTTTCATTTATTGAGCTTTAAAATTAATTTTTAATATAGGATTTGACAGTAATAATTTGAATAATTTTACCCTTGATGACGTAATTAGGGGGTAAGAAAAAACCCGAGTATACTCGTTTTATAATATTGTAAGTTTGTTTAAATGCCCGTAAGTGTACAATTTCAATAAAGCACGTTAACAAATGCTCATTGTTCTACTTAGTTATAAAAATCTCCCTTTTCTTACATAATTCGCTTCATGTTTGTACTATGTAAATACATTAATTACCTGCACAGTCTGAATCTTTGCCATCACTCTCAGTCATCTCATTTTCCAAGCCACTAAATTGTTTGCCAAATATGTCATCAGTATAAATAGATGAACGAATTTATCCAGTGTCTTGGGCTTGGGTAACATGAGCGTGTGGCAGCTTTTTAATTCTACTAACCTTTAGATCAGGGGAAGTCAACTACGTCTTGTTATGACGTTTGTGGAGCAAGAGCATGCGGATCCCATGTGTGTGACGTCAGCAAGAGCGCACGGTAGTAGGGGTGTTTAGAGTACGCTAGATTTAGGTACTAGAGGACCTATTCACTTTAGCTCTGTGGGTAGAACAACTTCTGGTTGGAAATACGGAGCATTTTTCAAAGTTAATGCAAGATGCGATCCTGATAGTGTTCTCTCTGCAGAACATGTGTTAGTTCTGCAAAATATTCTTCTTCAGTTCGAATCGAGGTTTCAGGATGTGGAAAACCTTTCTCCAATATTTAAACTTTTTGCTACCCCATATTTAGTTAATGTCAAAGACGTTCCTTGCCCGTATCAGTTGGAACTGCTAAACTTACAATGCGACGATCTGTTAAAGGACAAATACGAACGTAAAGTGGTCTTGGGTAATTTTTACAGAAATTTCTCTGAAACCAGATTCCCGAAACTTGCCGCACGAATATTATGTAATTTTGGATCGACATATGTGGCCGAACAATTTTTTTCACTAATGAAATGTGCAAAGCTCAAATCAAGAAGTACATTGTCAAATCACAACCTAGTCTTCGATTAAATATTGCTCAAACATTACGTCCCAACATTGATAAACTTGTTAAAGAAAAAAGTGACAGGAAAGTCAGAAAATTGTTACTGTAATCTTGTATCATCTAAGGTGCAGACGAGCTTGTATGGTAATTAATTCAGTTCATTTTTTAAATTATTTTTATAGTAGTGAATTATGTTAATTCAAATGATAGTATTGTCTATTTTTGTCAAAGAACATAGATTTTGTGGAAAGGCAATTGTTCTCACAGAATAGAAAAATAGAATCATTTATAATATGTTAAACTACTGTGCTGTAATTAACCGATAAACTATCAAGAAAATCGATTGATGTTTCATTAACTCGGAAACACGTAGCCTATTACGTAAGTTCTAACCCCCTAAATTCCCCCTGCCCGCAATACTAATACCCCTCTCTTCCCCCCTGTTCACTGATGCCTACATTTCACATACTCCTCGCAAAGGTACAACGCGAGCAGTGAGAGCAGGAAGCAGTGACGTCACAGAGCAACCTTCTGTCTTCCCCTGCTTTAGATCAACTGGAATTCCCTCTCCCTGCAACACATGAATGCATCTTTAAGAAGTGGATATGTCTTCTTTCTGAGGTTAAATTTGTAACTACTGTATAAAACATGAGAAATGCATTTATTCGGGAGAGTTAAGGAGACGAGCTTTCTCGGGGTTCACGCTAAGCGGTTACAACAGACGAATTGTTGACAGACTGCATAGTATCCCTTAATTATGTGAGGGATGGGGCATAAGCTATGACAATTATATAAAAAATTTCAAAATATGGGACCATCTAAAAAATTTTAAATATAAATATAAAATTGCAGGGTAAGGATTGTGTGAGTACGAAATGTAGGATAGTGAAGGAATCAGACAGCCATAAACATCTATACGCTACTGCATCGTGCTACTCTAATGTATTGCGGAAGTTGGAAGCATGAAACCATACATGCCCATTCCATCTTTAAAGTTCGACTTCCCTCAGCTTCCTTTGGTATTCTCTGTCCTTTCCCCCTCGGATTGTAACATTTTTAACGTAAGAATTCTCTTAACAACTTGTCATATCCATTCTGCACGGCTGTTGACTCTCACAACTGAATTACCATCGCCTCTACTCGCATAAGCGGACATCACACTGCTACCAAATGATGTATCCATATACTAGAGATGCCATACTCTCCCGAGATATGCATATAACATCTCATGGAACTATCGCCTTTCTTTGAGAATAAAAAAGTGCATCCAGCGTAGAAAAAATGTAATTTTGAGTAAACTTCTACAGATGGATTGTGCTGCTATCAGCAATTCATCAAGCTGACCTGTCCACACAGTTGTAAGCTACAGCTGGGAGCGTTATTAAACTTAATAGGGCGTAATTACCGGGTTTCTAACGTTTTAAGTATCGCGTTTGTCGTTAATGTCCACGCCATTTGCACAGATTGTATCTCGGAAACCAAGCAAACAAACTGTCCACTGCGAGTCATTGTATTAATCACGCGTGACGTGTCACGCCCCTTAATAGCAGAACCTACTTCCCGTAAACACCTAATGAACCCTTGGTGCAATTCATAATTAATAACCCTATCTACCCATTTATTCAGGTTATGTACATTTCATGACAGAGTAAAAATTGTCATATGTATTGTTAAGTCAATAATTGGTTGGAGCTGGAATTGTCGTTGTTCTAAGCTAATTGAAACTGGATGAAATTTTCACTTTGCAAGCCGACAAATGATTATTAACTGCAAACTCTTCATTTTAATATGTATATGTTTTAAGTAAATACATTGCAAAAAGTCGATATAATATTTATGGGATAATTAATAATAATAATAATAATAATGATGATAATGACGATCATGATAATGATAATGCTAATAATGGTGATGATTTGAAGATTTTACATATTTTTTATACGAAGGGTAAAAGATAGCTTGAATATATATAAACGTGAATCTTGAAATAATTGGTTAAGTAAGGGTAATTTGTTTTTGCATTTTTTTTCTTTCTTTATTTTGCATTTTTCATTTTCAAAAGATAGGTAATTTTTGGGAAATTGTAGGACATTTTCGGCATATTAGTTCATGTTTTAGTGAAGGTAGATAGGAGCTTTTCCATGTACAATTCGTTACTTTCTGACAACAGACAATCGCTTTTATTTGGGAATCTCCGCCAAGTGTTCATAGTTAATTTTATTTCAGGTTTATTGTAAACACCATAGCAGTTTGTCTTGTAACAGCAAATGTTTTTTTCTTCCTTTTTAAATGCTCACATATTTGCAAGGGGCAATTTGAAGGGCATGCCAGTTCAGAAAGAATTTCTTTTTCGGGCAAGGGTGCCCAAGTAGTAAAAAATTATGTACCGGTACTTGTTTAGTAACAAAATATACATGTGTTTTATATTTTTAATTTATATATAACGCACAGTCATTCATTAAGTTGCTTGTAGCAATTCATTACTTAAAAAAACAAAACTAATGAAGTATTAATGGTAAATTTATTGGTCATGTTTAAGAATGTAATTTTTTCACTATTTTAGGTCATAAATACATTTTTATTGCATTTTTTCACTATTTTGTTGGTCATTAAATGCCATTAAATGGTTACAGTGAGATAAGCTAAACGAAACAAGATTAGTGTAAAATATTTATTGGTTATATAAAATTGCTATTGCAAAAATTTAAATTAAAATAATTCGGATGATTTCGTACAATTTTTAATTATAAGAATGTTGGAGGTTAAAACCGGATGGTGTTAAAATTGTCATAATATAATCTTACGGAATTATGTAATTCCAGATGTTGAAGTAACCTTCAGTGAAGAAATATTATGTATTGCAGAAATTACTGGCTTCTTGATGATGATGATGATAATAATAATAATAATAATAATAATAATAATAATAATAATAATGTTTTATTTTGCCTGGCAGAGTTAAGGCCATAGGGCCTTATCTTCCACTCAACCAGGATAAATACAAAATACATTAAAGGAATACCTACAGAAAACAAATACACTAGATACCATATATAATAGTAACGAAATGCTAGCAATAGAATATTAAAACAAAAGAAAAAAATGAGTCCAATAATGAAAAGAGATAACAAAGTTAATTAAGAATTACATATAATTGGGTGTGTGTATATAATCCTAATATAATAATATAATAAACACTAAAACTGAAACCTAAAACTAAGAAATTAACTAATTTAAGCAATATAGGCTAAGTGATATCAAATATTGTACAATATAAATTAACCTAAATACTATTACTTACTTAAGACGACCAATAGATTGGAACTTTTTGTTGATATATTGTCGATCTGCAAGAGTTAAATTCCCGTTGGATTTGCCTCATTCATCAGACTACAGTATGGGGCTAGAAATGAAACAGAAAATTCAGCGATGAGCGGGAGATTGAAATATAGTCCTAATTTAATTACTGGGACTAGTGGTGGTGCTTGTTTGCGATAGAAATTGCACCCACACCCTTTTCCAATCTATCACAACTTCGCGGTTAGCACCGGTTTTAATTCATTTTTTAGGTCCAAGTTTTTCAGACTTGTATTTAAACGAAGTCTTATTAGTAATTAATTACTTTAGGAATTTGAGTTTTACCCGAACTAATCGATGAAGGAGAGATTGAAATTGCGTCTAATTAAACGTCAGAAGTTTGGAACAGTGTTGTTTTCGAAAGAAATTTAACTCTTACAAAGAAATGGTATTGAAGTAATTATATCTTTTTCCGCTTTATACCCTCACTAAGATAAGAAAAATACCAGGGATGAACAGTAATAAAACTTAAATAAACTATTGAGCTGAACTATATAAAAGCCTATATGTTTTTTATTTATTTAAAACACTGGTCTAAATAATAATAATAATTTTTGCCACTAAAGGTAAAATTACATTTTTCTAGACCAACTTTTCATGTACGGTAGTTAATGGATTTACCTTCAGTTTTTTCATAATACGTACAGAGTTTAAATTACACAAAATACATTTACTTTATAGAAAATTTCTATTTAAACATATTTACATTTAAGTTTGGTCAATGCAAGAATACATTTATTTCACAAAGAAAAACTAATTGTGCATATTTCTAATTATGACGCAATATTATATATATATATTCATTTTGTGAACAGGATTGGAGGCTATAAGTGCTTAGCAGAAGATTGTTTTTATGCTCTTTTTCTGGGTCATCGCGACATAGCATCCAACAATATTCCATACACTACCTTTTGTATCAGTGTACGATTTGTATGTGTGCAAATTTTCATGCAATTAAAAGTAGGCTAACTGGAAGCCCGGAGGGACGTTTAGATTGACGAAAGTGTAGTTTTGAGAAAGAATGTGTTAAATTTAAACCCTTTGCGTCAAGAAAAAATTAATAGATGCTTTTTTTATAATATACAGTACTAAAGAGCAAAGTACTTTAAATCCGAGATGCTCCTTTTGCCTCGCTGTCTTTCAGTCGAGCCAATCCCAGCTTATTTTACCTGGGCCACTTCGATAATACTAGAGCCTGTTATACCCATGTTTCTCCTTCTTTGCTCTATATATACTCTATCACAATGCAATCTATATTGTATATTCCTGGTTTTTACTGGAAGGTATTTTGTTGGTTTACAACTGCTGCTCTACTTCAGCGGTTCCCAAACTTTTTTGTCCTGGGACCCACCTTCATCTAGAATTTTTTTTTTTGCGACCCACTACTACATAACGATAACCGATATAGGCTATATAATTTTCTTTCGTGACCCACTATTACATAACGATAACCAATATAGACTATATAAAATACAGCACATGTTTTTCATATGCCTTTCAATAGTTTTGTGTTCAAATGCCCTGCTGAGAAAAAACAGTTAAAATAAAAATGGTAAAGGTTATTTAAATAAAGAACATTGTGCAACTAGTACATTTTATTTAAAAAGATAATGAGATTTGTGAAACTGTTGTTTTTTATTTACAAATTAAATTAAATTAAACACTCTTTTTGCACTCCTTAGCTAGTAAGTGTTACTTACGAAAGTTGTTTACGCTTATTTGCGGGCTGTAATGACCAAGGCCTCCCCGCTTTATAAATATTCGGTTGCCATAAACAATAACAAATGCGAATCACTTTCTGAAATAAACATTCTTCAATAGTGTATATACATAATATTTTCAGGTAATATAGCAATTAATATAATTAAATTGATATAAGTAACCGTCGTGCAAAAAATAGCATGCAACACACGGGCCGTAAAGGCATTTACGGGTCTCGAAAACTTGAAAACCCTCGGCGCAGGCGCCTCGGGTTTTCAATCTTTCCTCGACCCGTAAACGTGTCTTTCCGCCCTTGTGTCGCAATATACTATTCCTTTTATTGAAAACACGTTTATTTTTTTCTCTCCCTTTTCGCGACCCACCGAAATAGTTTAAGAACCACTCTACATAATTTGCTCTACATAATTACCTTCGCTACTCTTGGCAAAGATTCTTCCCAGTACTGGAGATGAATTGTCTCCCAAACATGAGGACACATCAAAAAATTGCTTTCTGCTCACTTCCATAACCTGAACTTTCATGGCCTAGCTCCGAGCTATGATTCCGTTCTCAGAATCAGCTGGCCGGGAGCCCATAGCCAGTTTTGATTCCCACGGCCCATCTAATACGGGGCGAATCTTTCAAAATTTCTAGAAGCGGATTAAATAATGCATATTTAAAAAATGCATGGCCTAGCTCCGAGCTGTGATTTCGTCCGCAGGGGTGGGCAGAATCAGCTGGTCGGGAGCTCATAGTTTGATTCTCGCGGCCCATCTAATACATAGCGAATGTTTCCAGATTTCTAGAAGTGAATTAAATAATGCATATTAAAAAAATTCATGGCCTAGTTTCGACCTATGATTCCGTCCGCAGGGTTGGGCAGAATCAGCTGACCGTGAGCCCATAGCCAGTTTGATTCCCGCGGCCCAACTAATACAGGGCGAATCTTTCCAAATTTCTAGAAGTTATTAAATAATTCGTATTAAAAAAAATCATGGCCTAGTTTCGAGCTGTGATTCCTTCCGCAGGGGTGGCAGTGGGCAGATTCAGTTGGCCGTGACTCCGTAGCCAGTTTGATTCCCGCGGTCCAACTAATACAGGGCGAATCTTTCAAATTTCTAGGTGTGATTAAATATTGCATATTTAAAATAAATTCATGGCCTAGTTTCGACCTATGATTCCGTCCGCAGGGTTGGGCAGAATCAGCTGACCGTGAGCCCATAGCCAGTTTGATTCCCGCGGCCAAACTAATACAGGGCGAATCTTTCCAAATTTCTAGAAGTGATTAAAATATAATTCATATTAAAAAAAATCATGGCCTAGTTTCGAGCTGTGATTCCTTCCGCAGGGGTGGCAGTGGGCAGATTCAGTTGGCCGTGACTCCGTAGCCAGTTTGATTCCCGCAGTCCAACTAATACAGGGCGAATCTTTCAAATTTCTAGGTGTGATTAAATAATGCATATTTAAAATAAATCCATGGCCTAGTTTCGACCTATGATTCCGTCCGCAGGGTTGGGCAGAATCAGCTGACCGTGAGCCCATAGCCAGTTTGATTCCCGCGGCCCAACTAATACAGGGCGAATCTTTCCAAATTTCTAGAAGTGATTAAAATATAATTCATATTTTAAAAAAACATGGCCTAGTTTCGAGCTGTTATTCCGTCCGCAGGGGTGGCGGTGGGCAGATTCAGTTGGCCGTGACTCCATAGCCAGTTTGATTCCCGCGGCCCATCTAATACAGGGCGAATCTTTCCAAATTTCTAGATGTGATTAAATAATGCATATTTTTAAAAAAAATCATGGCCTAGTTTCGAGCTATGATTCCGTCCGCAGGATTGGGTACGACAGCTGTCCTGAACCCATAACCAGTTTAATTCTCCCGGCCCATCTAATAAAGGAAATTGCAATAATAAAAATTTAATGAACACTTTTGTATAATTATTAAAGAGCAAAATACCTTAGCCTATATCTGAAAGGCTCCTTCTATCGCAGTCATCTTCCAGGCGTGCCAACCTCCGGTTATTTTACCTGGGCCCTCCCACCTCGATGTATGTGGGGTGGGAGCTTATGTGTATGTACATGAGTACTTATACTAAGGGCTAAACTTACATTTGAAACAATTTTTCGAAACAATTCTCTGAATGGTAATTATAAGCCACCCACTGTTGTAGAAACTCAGCCTTTAACATTTAAAGCTTCCCATCAGTGAATACGCACTTTTTGCAATATGGTCTCTTATTCTACATCAGAATGTGAAGTGAGAAAGATGTAATTACCCATGATTAGAGCATAGGCGTAACCAGGCCGACCATATGGGGGGGTTATAACATCTGGGGGGGGGTTATCATACCCCCCTGGGAGAGGGGGGTCCGGGGGTCCTCCCCCGGCAAATTTTAAAAATTAAGATGCAAAATAACGAGTTTTAAGCTTCCGGGGGTCCTCCCCCGGCAAATTTTAAAAATTAAGATGCAAAATAACGAGTTTTAAGCTTCCGGGGGTCCTTCCCCGGAAAATTCTAAAAATTAAGACTCAAAATAACGAGTTTTAAGCTTCCCACGCATTAAGTAATTTATGGGCAGACTTAAAAAAATTATACAATTTTCCTTTTTTTTAGTCAATGGGGGGGTTCAAACCCCCAAAACCCCCCCCCTCGTTACGCCTATGGATTAGAGTGAAGAACGTTACTTGAGTGCATCAGTCAGATTTTATTTGGATTATGTATCTTTCGGGTTGCGATACGATCTGGTAACGACATTCTCTTCATTTTTATAACCAATTACATGAAGAGAATATCATACATAATAGGCCTACATTATACTAAGAGGCAAATGTTTTGTTTGGGCAGTGGAAATTGAGTTTCACATCGGATTTTATTTTGTAATAATTTTAGCCTTTAATTAAGTGTACTTGGGTTCGTTCTATACTTCGTTTGAGAATGTTAATATGTATTCTTTCACGCACGATTTACAGATAAAATCTTTGTCATCCTATTTATGTGGAAATCATTTCTACAAACGCTATTTTGCTTTAATAAGTTACAATTTAATATTTTAATGTCAATCTCTTATGTAATTAATTAACTCTCATTGCCTATTAGTACCTACTTATTCTTAGGCCTTGACTTCTTGGGTTGAACGTAAAACTATTACAATAACGGGGGTAAAAGGTGGATTTTCGCATTTATAATTTACGTTAGCCCCTCGTTGGTCCAGATGAAATTTGATGATATTTGTGAAAATTTCTTAAATGTGATTGGGCTGAGTATTTTATAATTCCTGTATTGTCACTATATTTAATCAGTGAATAAATAGGATTCACGAAATTTTTCTCTCGACACGTAATAGGCTACACTAAATCGCTGGGATTTTATTATCCTCCCTTTTTTTGTGTGGATATAACATGTCGCTATTGTTTTGCACGGAAAAGGCAGATGTTGTTTTTCGACAATGTACACAGAGAGGAACCCATCCCTTAGCAAGGATTACACGTGCTTCGTGCTGCACTTGGACAAGTCCTCGGGATTTCTTCCTGCTTTGCGTGTTCTACGCAACCCGTGTCCTGAGCGCATGCTCCCAGCCCTCCCAGAGCTGCCAGCTAACCGTAAGAATGTTGAGCGCCTGTCAGTATAGGCAAACCTTCCTGCTCCTGAGTTGTGCGGTGTGCTGCCGTGTCAAGTGCGGGCTGCCTGTACTGAAGTCATTGTTTTATGTGTCACTTTCGCGAGTTCCCGCAAACTCAAGGTGTTTATGTGTGTTCTCTCTTATGCCTGCCAGTGTGTACATCAGGATACGTCTGTCGTGTTCAACAAACAAGTTTTCTTTTCGTTTTAAATAACTTTCTAAATGCGAATTTATCTCATATGAGAAAAAGCATTGGATGATAACGTTAATATGGTATTATCGAAGCATCCTTATTTCATTCGTACAGTATCACTAAACGATTTTTAAAATTTTTTCGTTTAAATTGAGTTTGCAAACCATTTACCTCGTTTTTCTGTAAATTGAATATAATCAGTGTTATTAATACTAATAGAATTGACCAGAATCTGCGGTTTAAAAGTTGACCTCTCTTAAATACAATTGATAGCTGAATTATTTACTAAATTTACTAGAATAATGTTTTAATAATAATTAATTATAGGCAAATTTTTAAAGATATTTTTGCCTTTTTTGGGACTTTTTTCAAACTTTTTACTGAAGTACGATTCGTTGATTCAGTTCATACTTTTGTTAGGCTATACTTGTTGCACGTTATTTTCTCTCTGTTATCGTTCAAAAATTGCATTCAATTACACGTGCTATTGCCCTTCAAATTAGTTTAATAAAAAACACTTATTATTATACACTACTCTCATTTATTCGCCTCCACAAACGCTAGAAAACTTTTGTATCGTTACAGGCTAAAATAATAACTGGAACAGAAACAGATTAACTCTTTAAAATAACAATATGCTTAACGGCGTTTGCGTAAATATTAACTTTGATTGGAGGTGGTAACATAGTCTATAACCGAATATACTGAGCGTTAAAATGTTTAAAATAATTGATTACTTGCTGATTAATTAAATAATTAATTACTGTTGCAGATAATGGCCATCTGCAGCTTTCAGCTACATTTGATAATGTAATGAAACATTTAACTGTAGTTCCCTCATTTTGTGACCTTCTATTGTTCTGTTATTCCACTACTCGATGAAAATTAATACTGCATAATGCACTCTATTATTAATCTCAAACTGTTCAAAGCTCGTTGACTTTTTATTGGACTGCTATTTATTACCATTTATACTACTTTCTGGTCTGAGTTTTGTATTAACGTACCGGTCTTTGTTTATAAAATGTATCTATCTGATTCATATCTCAAGCGTATTGAATTAATAGTTATTTAGACTAGTGACAAAGTGAGATTTAGTAATGAGAGGGTCAGATTAAGATCTGCGAGATACCGAAGCTGATTTTATAACGTGTAGTCTACAGTATTTTATCTATGTTCAGTCTATTTAACGTAAATTATTCTTATAACTAAGAAATTCTATATTTAAGAATTTACAGTAATTTTATTTAAACTTTAGCAAAACAGGCTACTCTAGTATACAAGGAAACAGGTACATTATACATTGTAATTGACATAAAACTACAGTCTTAATGTACCTTATAGTGAAATAGGGCTAAAAGAAATTTTATACTAAATAAATGACTAAGAAATTTATATAAATTATACTTTTGAGTTGGTCTAAGCCTACTTTTTTCGTCATGTGACCTTCAAATTAGTAACAGTTGTAGATAAAATTACTTATTTTCATTAACAAGATACTTAAACCTAATTTTGCAGCAATCGATGTGTACTTCGCTAAGAAATGTCATTGCATTCAACTTCAGTTACGTAGAATTGCACGTGCAACGTTCTTATTAAGAGGTCATAAATGTGTTCAGCAAAACCGCGTTTTTATCTCCACTTTTGAACTCGTTGTCATGCTTTATACCTTTATCACTTTTCAGGTGTTCCCTTCAAGTCTCCTATCAGTAAACTGTCATGAGTGTTTCGTTTTAGTCTGCATGTGAATTCATCCGAGCATTCAGAACAAACTGCTTTAAAAGTACTTTACTCTTCTCCACTGTGGTTAAAGGAAGAGTGTGAACTAGTGAGTTATCGGTTTTAAAGATGACCGAATAAAGGCAAGTGCGAGTGTAGTGTGTTCTGTGCGACTCTTGCACGGGAAATGACTTGAATTTCTCTGCCCGCGAGTTTTTCAAGAGTTCTGCATGGTGCAGCCTGGAAGCAGCAATTCGTCCTCAAGACTCGACATGGAGTCACTTGAGGAACTACTGAGCAAGGTAAAGAACTGGTTACCAAGAACATATACACAATAGCTCTTAATGTGGGAATAAAATAAGCACTAGATAGTCTGCATTACAGTGTATTTTCTTTTTATTCGTAATATTTTATTTCGGTTTACTTTATATCTGTACATTAAGAATATTGTAAGAGTATTTAGTCACTAGGAGGGGTGGTAGGTCTTGTCTTTCCATGGAGATAGCACCACGGGATAGCTATATTTTTTTAAATAAAAGCTCAATCCATAAATAATACAGACTTAAGGAAGAATTTATTCTTTTGCCGGTATTTGAACTCAATGGTTTGTTTTATCGCATATTAAATTTTCTTGGAATGAAAATGCTGTATTGACATAGTAGCCTATGTTCATTATTCATTATTTTATTACTACTGTTATTGTTGTTACTGCTTTGTTACCGTACTCTTGACAAATCTCGTACTATCACTGTCATTTCAATGCTTTTGTTTCGTAATTGCATAGTCTGTATTGTCGCTCTGAATTTATAATTACTGTTCGTATTGTAGTTTGCGTTACTGATGTTTTAAAATTGTTTTATCCCTGCAGTTTTAATGCTACATTTTGGTAGGCCTATTTGGTATCCTATCGCTCCCCTTTCTTTTGACTTTTTGTAGTAACGAATTCATTTTTTCCCTGCAGTTGGATTTGTTATAATGATCTACTATTAATAAAACTAAGTGTATAGAAAGATGTGTTATCATTAACACATTCGGAAAACAGTAGGTATAAAACGGAGTACATACACCGATCAATTTCAAAACTGTAACGATTTAAGACATTTTCAGTATAAAGGTTTACGATGGAGCAGAAACGTTACTGCAAAAAGCTGTTTGCCAGTGAAAAAAGGAGTTCGAAAAAATAAAACTTCCGTAACAATAAAGTAACGGTTGTAACCATAATACAGCAACGTTTTCAAACAAAACTTAAAACAAAATGAGGCTATGTTATGACATCTTAAAAATCTATTACTACAACATTTAGCAATACACTGAATGTAAAGAACTCTGATGGGAAAATCTGCTTCATTTTTTCCTACCATTTTTTACATCTGATGCATTATTCCAACAAATACTAACTAATGTATGAAATAACAGTAGTATCGAATCTGTGAATATAGATAGGGATGTGCTGTTAACGGAAATACAATTTTTGAATGGAAACAAATATTTGATCAGGCTGGGAGGACTCATGGTGGCAGTGTGGATATTGAAGCGGGTGAATGGAACGCATCACTGATTAAAGGTGAACAAATAACTATACCTCAAACAGGGAGCCCTAATACATAATTCAGTCGGCCTTCGCTACCCGTGCTGTACGCCAGGCGTCTAATGTTTAAACGAATGTGCCCACTGGGCTCTATTTGATGTTTCTAGTTATTCATTGTATGTTAATCATAGCAATATTTAAATTATTTATCTTGTTTTAGATGTTTGGGTGAGCCTCATTTGAATTCCCATGCAGAAAGATTGCAATATAATTGGAAAAGTGCATGTTACAAATGTTACTCCAAACATAGGCGCTGGCTTGCAAAATTTATTGTGGGTACTCAGAAAAATTACATTCAAGTTGAATATAATACATGTTGAAAGTCCTTTATTACAAGAAACTACATTATTGATTGATAAACACACTGTTAAAACTGTTTAATCTACGAAGGTAGATCGAAAAGTAGCGCACATTTTTTTTTTTTTTTTTTTTACAGAAAGTTTAATAGGTACAATTACAAACAAATGCACACATGAAGGGACATCTTTTGTCTATTTTTCTATATATTCGCCTAATTTCTCAACACATTCTCCCATCGTGATAACAGTTTCAATATACCCTGTTCATAGAAGTCCGTTCGGTTGGAGTATAGCCATCTGCGGACTGCTGTTTTCACTTCTGCATCTGACGCAATGCATTTACCGGCCAGGAATTTCTTCAGCAATTTGCGATTTTTTTATCACCCGAGTGATATTCACAGGGGCATGCGTGGCGTGTATGGGGACGACTGAATGGACCGTAGCAATGTCTCCAGGTCGTGTGCATACTTCGAAAATGGCCGTTATCCTTTCATTTGTTTGGTCCCATGAAGAAATTATTAATGAATTAATTATTAACAGCCTAACCTATCACTTTTATTGAGTATTAATAAGCAGGGTGGCGTTTTGCGAATTATATTTTCAAATCTGTGATGTGGTGTAGTTTTGATCTTGAAATATCTAATAACATGTTCCTGTGCAAAAGTAACCTCTCCATGTTCAAAGCATCATCTGGCATGTATGTATATAAATACTATTGAGGGCGCTCGGCACCCTCAATAATTTTGGGGATGCTGAAATTGCAGAGCACCCCTAAGTTGGCGGTTATGATCCCAAATTTCATAAACTCTGTAAAATTCGGACAATACAACATGAGGAAGGAAGTTAACTGACAAAATTAATTTAATCAATTTAGGGAACAATATCGGAGTAGAAAGATTTTGGGCTCTTTGCAGTAAGTTACATTAAATTGTTGTCACTGATAAATAGCCATGTTTTTAACCAAGTAGTGGACAGTCTAAGCCTGTGACAATTGGGAAGGAAAATGTGGCTGCATGTTATAACAAGAGTTTACACACCCCTACGTCAGTCACCACGTGCTGCTGAGTCTTACCGCAAAGAAGCCCTTGAAACTAGGAAAACCATGGTGCAAACGGGTTCACTTTTTTTTTAACGCAAAAAGTGTACGTTTCATGAAAATTACTGCTAACGTGCTTCCCCGCTCTGTATAGATAACCGCCTGATGGTTTTCACTCAAGTTTTCGGCAATCCAGTCCGTTGTCATCATCAGGGGTAATTCTGATAATGTATGGTGTATATTACAAATGTGACATTTCGCCAAAAATAGTTTGATGATTTTAAAGCACTGGGTTGTTGAAAGCTTGGGTTAATTAGCATTGATCGGAAGGCAATTTATAAGTATGAATTTATAAGTATGTTATTCGAAGTATTGTGGAAAGAGAGAAATAGGTCGAAAAATTTCCCCTACCTTTTTCCCCATCGCCTATCTATACAGTGTACCGAGTAATCTTATACTAAACTAGCAGGTCCCCGTGACTTCACCCGCGATAATTAATTAAAAAATTAAGAGCATAATAGTTAAATCATTATATTAACATCTAAATCACGTGGAGTACATTCGACGATTAAAAAGCATCGCCTGGCAAAAACGACCTCAGATTCGAGTTCCTAGCCCAGAAAACCATTGCATGGTGAGTTTCGTCCAAATTGATCAATGTTTCCCCATTTAGGCCTTTTCTGTCTACGTTGAAAATTTCCTTGACGTTATAAACAAATGAATCGACCAGGGTGGGCTTACAAAATTCAAGTGATCGCGATGCTTTTATTTCCAAGGTATGACAAAAACAGGCAAAGCCACCTGCAATTGATTTGACAATTGAAATGTATCACTAAAAACTGATGCATCGAAAGCGCAAAAAAATGCACATTTTCTGCCCTTTTTCACTCATAACTAGCGAACGAAAGTGAAAATTTAAAAAATCCGGCTTCGAGGTGCATTTTCCGACCCTTCAGTTCACCTATGTTTAAAATTTCAGATCTCTGCATTGAGTAGATTTCGCTGGGCATCGCGTCCAGACAGACAAACATTTCCTCTTATTATATAGATCAGGTATGGGCAACCTTTGGAAAGATGCGGGCTAAACTTTACGATATTTATGAAGTCGCGGGCCGTAGATAATAGGTATTTGTGAAAAAATAATCATGATACGGTTTTTTTATATTTATAAAGTATAATGTTAAAGATACATGAATATGAAGAATATCGAACTGAGGCATTTACTTACAATCAGCAGAAATTAATGAAAAGCTTGAGCTTGAACTTGAGAAACAAGATAATCAATGAGAATCAATGGCATCAATCCCACTAATACACAAGCGCAGAGTGTTTTCCAAATTTTAATCTGTAAGTCTGGTTCGATACTTTGATTTAGGCCTATTGAAGCATTTCTAGCGCTGACCGGAAGGAACACCCTCGTAGTTCAGGCTTTTCTTCCCCCCCCCCCCTCTCACTCTCTTGTTGGCGAGAACCGAAAATATTTACTTTTTCGAGGGCGATTTTAAAATGTTCCGCGGGCCTGATCAAAAGTCGGGGAGGGCCACATCCGGCCCGCGGGCCGGGCGTTGCCCATATATGATATAGATGAATGTCAGATTAGCATTTACAAATCCGGAGTTAACTGATAGACGTATGATTAATATTGTAACGGTCTACGTGCAGTGACTCCAGACAATGTTAATAATGCGCGTTTATCTTTCCGGTGCAGGGCTCATATTAGCATATCAGGGGACAGTATAGCGTGATATCAGGTGGGGTTATTGAAAGTTGAATATTTTGAACACTGTAGTAGAGCGCTAGCATCACGACGTGTTCTGAATGACGGTGCTGGCCTCTGTGGGTCAGGTCAAGCAACATGTGGTCGCGCGGAAGCGACGTGAGTTGACTCAAACACAGGACAGTTTAAAGCGCACACTCCACTTTGCGATTATCCAGTGTTTACCAACGTGTTTGTCGCGAACCAGCAATGGATCTTAGGAGATATTATTGTAGATCGTGTTTCCTACAAAGCACTTAATCCACAAATTAAATTGTTCATTACTAGACTTCGAACTTTTAGGTCGCTAAAAATGCTGTTTTAGGTACCTAAAGGCTCTAAAAAATGGAAAATAGGTTCTAAAAATCGTAAATAATCTCTTATAAAATCGTTAAGTTGCCAATTTTCTGAAATATCTCAATTGCAATACAGAATATTATATTTATTGAAGTTACCATTAATCAATCATGATAAAACACAGATATAAGCCTATTATACACAGAATTATATAGACCTGTTACCAGTGCTTGTATTACTACCTTAACAGTGAAAACCTAATCCCTGCGCCCAGAAGCTACGCACGCTAGCATATTCAACCCCTCAGTGATTCAGAGAACTGCTTTTTTTTGTTTTTGTTTGTTTGTTTGTTTGTTTGTTTTTGTTTTTTTTCTGGATGTGGGAGTCGGGAGGAAAATACATTTTCTTGGGAATTCCAAGGAATTCTTCTCATGAAGACGAAACATTCCTTATTATTTAACCACGTCACAAATGTGTCGTGTACTGCACATTCCGAGATAAAAATTTAGTACGAAGTGAAAATAAATGCTAGAATTTATAACAAAAAAAATAACTTATTTTGAACTTTAGAGGGAAAAAACCATCAAAAAGGCAAATTTAGGCTCTAACGTAAAAATTGGCTGTTTTAGGTCCTATAAAAGTATCACTTTTAGGCATAGTCACTTATGAAACATGCATATACAAGTTTTCGTCCAAATATCACTTAAGGATTAAAATAGTTTTTACCTAAAATCCTAAGTATATTCATTACACATAAAAATAGAATTAGGTCTATCTTAAATCAAAAGCGCCACAATTTCGTGTGACAATTTTAAGCCACAAAACATTGAAACCTGTGCAAATATAAGCGACTTTTCTTTTATATAGGCTATAACTTGAAGCTTACTAAAATTTAAATTAATGAAAGATAGTATATACACAGAAGACCTGGAATCAACAAGCATCTTCATAAATGTGACTTTTAATACTTTGTCATTGTTTTAATGCGTTTATATATGTTGAGTTTTATCTTATGCAGGCTGAAGTTGTGATATGGACCCTGACA
The DNA here is from genome assembly GCA_964059195.1 of Ectobius pallidus. Lineage (NCBI taxonomy): Eukaryota > Metazoa > Arthropoda > Insecta > Blattodea > Ectobiidae > Ectobius > Ectobius pallidus. Next base: position 121,466,635 of record CAXKWD010000009.1, on the reverse strand, counting down.
AATTTTAGTTAAAGGTGTAACTTTGAATTTTTATCATGTTTTTAATTAAATGTTCTGCCTATCGAAAACATTAGTGTTCTTTGATGTCAGAAAACCAAGATCTTTTGAAAAACTGATGCATTTTTTTAAAAATGGGCGCACTATCTCAATGCTGTCTGTTGTTCGTTGCAATTCAACTCCATTTTACACAGGCAACTGGCGAAGATCAGTGGTCTTAGTCAAATTGCGTTTGTATTTGCATTTCTTATATCGTAAGACTTGATCTTCTCATGACTGCTATTCACTGTGAGATTAGTAAAAAATAATGCGTTCATATTTTAGAAACCGTATAGACCAGCAGTGGATTTACTATGTTACATGAGTAACATAGTAACAAACATGAAACAAAATGTTCGTGAGTTAAATTAGATTAGGTTAGGTTAGGTTAGGTATTATAAACCTTCAGTTTAAACTTTAGTTTTTCAGATGTTTGTGTACTATAAACGATAACTACAAGTTCATCTTAAGTTTAATTCGTCAAATAACTTCCCCATGTTGCTTCTTTCTCTTTCCAGGTTGTAACATCCGTCTTTTTTGCATTCTACTATCTCACAATACTCTCGAACTAAATTGACTAAAAATTCAATTTCTTTGGATGAAAAGTTTTGCCATCTTTTGAAATATTTGTGTCAGTCATTTTCGTCACAATATAAAAGCAAACATAAGCAAATTAGCGGATCAGTTATTATTATTATTAATATTATTATTATTATTATTATTATTATTATTATTATTATTTAATTTCCAATGCCACTTCGTCTTCTTTTCTCAGCCAATAGGTTTACCAACACCATTGCACTACGGTTTAACTTAACCAGAGCATTACAAAACGGCACACGTAGTTAAACTTTAGATTTGATTTACCCTAGCCTACGCTTATAAAACCGGGCCTAAATTCGCTACATAGCCTAATATCGATGGTTAACTAAAGTATTTAATTTTGTTGGTTAATTATCACATTATATAGGCCTATTATTCTCGATTCTGGATCAATATATGTTTGGGAAGTTATCGAGGTGTGTGCGTATAGCAAATTAATTTTGTCCATTAGCCTATTGTTAGTATTCGAGAGCATTGCATTTTGTTAACTCTATAAAGCAATATTTTGGTTCAATCCGGCAATAACGTTTGTAATGCCTTTGTAATTTTCGTTATATTATTGGGCTTTAGAATGTAGCCGTAGCGTTTGATAATTAATTTAGCACTGGAATACTGTCATATTAATTAACAGTCAGTTCCACTAAGCTTGTTTGTTACAGATCCAGCTTTGCATGTCCATTGTCAACCTATTAAATTGCAACTAGTTTATTTTGAGAATAAATTATTCATAGTTAAATTATGTCCATTTTCACTTCCTCGATGCTATACAGTCAATGGAAATAATGAGTCCTGGTTGTCTGCCATGTACCTTTATTTACAGAGTGTCCATGAAATGAGTGCATATTTTTCATTTGGTGGTAGGGAACATCCATTCGATTATTTTAATAAATTAATATTGGGTCGGAAATGCGTGGTTATGGTTGTAAACCGAAAAACTCGTTGCACATTTTTGAACATAAAATGTAATTTATTGTGTTAACATTAAGGGGGAAAAAAAGCTATTGCATGTTTCTTTAGAGAAAAATTGTTGATCACAAACTCTTGGAGTTCTTTCTTAGTTTTAATTTTTCTTGCAGTGACCATATTAAACAACATTTTGTATTAAACAATTTCGCTCTAAAACAACTTGTAATACCATTGCTTTTTCTTACGGTTAACATGAATTAATTTTGTGTTCAACAGTGTGCAACACTTTTACACCCATAACAACGCATTTCCGACCCAAGGTTCATTGTAAGTGATTAAAATACTCGTACGGATGGAAAGGTAGAGTGAGGCTAAAAAATTCGAGGACATAGCCAGGATTTTAAGTTGATTTAATTTTAGGACATGGCTTTGAATTGAAAAATCTTCAATAACTCAAGACAATGAAGAAGCGCAAGAACTTAAAAAAGCTCAACAATGTTGAATATTAATTTTAATAAATCTTAAAAAGCTGAAAAGAAATCGACCAATGCTTTAAGTTTTTTATTATCTTCGCTGTTTAATCTCATTAGAACATACCAGAACAGCTGGGAGGAATTAATTGTTGTTCCATGGTATAAATATATTTAAAATACAAAAGAATGTTGTAAAAATAATTTATAAAAGCACCAATACCAACCGTTCAGTCATCTTCATGTTGCTACCTATTTTATTACAGCAATGTTCCACGCCATTACATTTTCCCTTCAACATTTGTATGGGTATTGTGCTACAGAATTTTAAAAAAATTAATGTTTATGCGAAATTCATTATGTATTTACATCAGTTCTCTGTGTATTACTGTATGTATGCATTCAATTTTTTCTGCTAACGACTCATTCGATTATTCATTATTCATTTTCCAATAGTGGGTTAAAAATGCAAATAATATTCATACGGATTTGAATTCGTTTGTCCTCGTAATTGTTGCATCTATATCCACAACACAATCTAGTTTTCAATAATACCGCTGTGCTGAATAATTCTTTGTGCAGAAACCAAGCATAATTAGAACTAAAGTAAGATGAATGTTAACAATATATTTGCAGGGATAATATGCGGTTGTATTTAATATATTTACGTATAGCCTATCTAAAAACATTTTCTGAAAGATTAATATTTTATTAATTTGAAGTGGTCAGGACTTTATGAAGCTGTGAACTTTTTCCGATGTTTTATTAACTTAAATATTTTTTTTTTAATCGTGGCGGTGGGTTTATTAGCCCCACATACTCTAAAAGGAAGTTTGAAATAAACAACTTGCATAATTCATATTTTCTTCCTTTCTTGTGAAGACTGACTTATTTATATAACACCATAGTTCTGTTTTATACCAACCTTAAGCTAATCGTAAATTAACTTCCAATTCACTTTCAGAACAGAACTTTCAGACAAATGTATCATTTTCTCTTTTTAGTAGAATTTTTGTTCATCTGTTAAATTTTTCTTAAATTGTGCGTACCTATTTTAAATAGTGTTAAAACAAATTTCCTTAAACTTCTTACAGTTGAAATGAATTTTAACTATCACCAAAATAATGAGCCGTTTCTGTCTTAACTTTCATGAAAAATATTATTTCTGTTCATTTTAATTGCTTCTACATATTTGGAGTTCCTTGATTGAAATAAAAATATCCAAGTTTGTTAAAACGCATTAAAGTTATTTAAAATGATGAGCAGAAAGGGGGACATTGCCAAAATTATGACTGAAAATATTAGTGACTAAAATTGTTTCTTTTGTACGGAGTTCCTTGATTGAAATAAAAATATCCAAGTTTGTTAAAACGTATTGAAGTTATTTAAATTAATGAGCAGAAAGGGAGACATTGCCACAATTATGACTGAAAATATTAGGGACTAAAATTGTTGTTTCTTTTCTACTATCAGAAAATCATACACAAATTGCTGTGATAGCCTGTTCCAGCTGGGATCTTCAACAGGCGATATATTCTTTTAATTTAATTATAACTTACGTTGTCTATTAATTAATGCTAGTTATCCACCCTTGTACGACTAATAACGACCTTCGCTTCGTTATAAACCAGAAAATCACGTACAAATTGGTGAAATATTGCAATTGTCATCTTCTAACAGCCAATAAATTCGTCTAATTTGAGTAGAATGACTCATATTATTGGTCCCTCGATACTTTGAAGGGAAAGCAAAGTAAGATTGAAGCTTTAGGGAAGTAACAAGGACCTCTGACTTCCTAAATCCCTTTAACGTATAAACGTCTTTAGAATCGGTCTTTAGGGAGGTCACTTTCTAAAACAGCATGCAATGGAAATACTCATAGACGTAACGGAAATTCCTCAAGCCTGGACAAATGACTGTAGAAACAACGGCCTCCATACAACATTACCTAAACAGAAGGCTTTTAGATGAGGAGAAAAGAATAATAGTAGAGTCGATGTAAAGCTATTTTTTATTTATTTTTTACTTCTTCATTTATACTCCTTTTAGCTACGTGGCCATATGAGGAGTTCGGGATCTGTGTCTATACAGTAGGATACGAGGTGGAACTGTTGTCAATTGTTCCTACTGTTGGTGTATTTTGTGGAGTAAATTTCAACCGATATAATTTAATGGTAACTTCAACAATAAATACTAAGGGGAACGGAACGGACCAATAGGCTCATACCTTGAAGATGATGATGATTAATTTAAATGGATGTGATACAAGATGAATTGAGGAGGATGTTTCATGGTATGTAAATACCCAATTCGGCATCTGCCTTTACGACTGGGGAAACCATGAAAAAACCCACGTGCCCAGCGGTTGCGTCCCCGATACAGCCTAAACGACTTTTTTTTAACTTCGGTATAGATAAGGTCCTTTTGTTAACGCAGAATGGTTTGGTTTTACTTTCTATATTTACGCAGAAATTAATTTCTCTTATGAAACTCTCACTCTCTGGTGAGATTTATTAAGAATATCCACATAAAATGCAATGGATTATATAAACAATAATTACTTTCTTACTTTATTATTTATAATCAAATCCGTCAGCTGTGAGATCTTGGCATAGGCTACTGTGAATGAACAATAAATTAATCGAATAAGTTACCAGATTCTATCCATGCTATAATGTGTATGAAGAATAGTTAACCTAATTCAGATAAGCGAACATCGGGACAGAATAAAAGCACACGAATTGGCTTGCACCTAATAGAAATTGTGTGCATTTATCGTATATTATTTCAATTTCCAAACAAGTTAAGTTGTTTTAAAATAATTTGTTTTAATCTATTCACTGGCAGCATGTGACGTAGGCCTATTAATCGCTGCATATTGATACCTTAAGTTTCCAGTAACACACTGACATTTTATCAGATAAAATAGTATCCTTGAGTTCCTAGAAAGCACATTATAAGATAAACGACCGTGATTGGTCTATATCCGAGGAATTTCAAACATTATTGGTCGATGTTAAATACGCATCCTATGACTGGAAGGTCAGTATCGTCATTTCTTGTTCTTCTGCTGTAGTGTTCTGCAGAGGCGTAATCAGGGGGGGGTTTTGGGGGTTTGACCCCCCCCCTCATTGATTAAAAATAAAAGGAAAATTATACAATTTTTTAAGTCTGCTTATAAATTACTTAATACGAGTATAAAGCATGTGAAGCTTAAAACTCGTTACTGTGCATCTTAATTTTTTAAATTTTCCGGGGAGGACCCCCGAGCCCCCCTCTCTTTCATACCCTCCCCCCATATGCCTGGTTACGCCTATGGTGTTCTGATGACTACTTCTCTTAGTAATTTACCATAAAATCACGTAGACGTCGGTAAAATATTTCATCTGCCATCTTCCGACAGCCAGTAAATTTGTTCTAATTTGACTGGAATGACTCATATTATTGTTCCCTCGATATTTGCAAAGGAAAGCAAGGTAAGACTGATGCAGGGCAGATACAAGGGACCGGTGCACTTTTGTAGTAAAATAGATTAGAGTGATTCAGCTTAGCAGCCCTCGTCTGGTGCACTCAAAGCGATTGCTGCGTTAACAGTCCGGCCAAGTTATGACTTCTCAGCCCATGTGCACATCGTAAAATCCCCGGTATATTACCCGCCATTAATAGATCCAGGTCTTGCGTTTTATTCTTCTAGAGGCCGTGAACCTCCTTGTATGCAGGGGAGAAGTTACCGGGGGTGCCACTTCGCTATGTTTTCAAACTAACTCCAGCCGCGCGGTTTTGTCTTATGACGTCACCACGATTACAAGTCCAGAGGATAGGCTAAGAAACAGCACAAACAAGAAGGAAGGGGGAAAAAAACTGAAGTGAAAGAAATCGTGATTTTGTAAATTAAAATTCCATACTTTGATTCTTTCAATATATAACATATTTTTTTTATTATTAATTATTTATATATTGTAAGAAAACCCCAACGAGCAAAGCTCACCTTAAGGGGCTATATACAACATGACATGCATTGTGGTACATAAATTTTCAATTACAAATAACTTATAAATATACAAGAGGTATACAAGAGGTACATTATATGCAAGAGGTACATAATATAGGAACATAAAACAAAATGACTTGATTTTACGAGTGAAGTGAAATGATAGATGATGAAGGGAAACATAGTTACATAGTCTAATAGTGATCAATATACAGTATCTAATTATTACTATATCAAAGAACTTAATCTTGGATTTTTAAAAGAGTTTTATTTGTGATTTAAATTTGTTATAATTTAAGATATTCTTTTGTTCTTGTGGTAATTCATTATATGTTTTGATCAAATAATATTTTAATCCCTTTGTCCCATAAGTAATGTACATGCCTTTATTTTCTGTAGCTAGTGAAAGAGATCCGTGTGGGTGCCACTTCTTAATTACTTTTTTCCCCCAAGAACTGCCTCTACCTGCTGCAACCCTAATCCTCTTCGACCTGTCAATCAGTGAATAGAAAGGTAATTAGGCGTATTGACACTTGTCTGCAGTCCAGTACAATGTTGCCAAGTACGTACCACAGCACGTTTGCACTTGAGAATTGGAAACACTGGGAAAATCCACGCGACTGCAAGAGCACCTGTTTTTTGTCGGTATCTGCGTCGGTGCAGATTTTTTTATTACGGAACAATATTATTATGTTATTTTGTAGATAAACGATGGTTTGGAACGAGGTCTTTTTAAAAATGGCACGAACAGGATGCAGCCTTATTATTGAATTGTATAGAAGTAGGTCTATAGTAGTCTTCTAGTAACATAATCTTCTCATAATTAACAAATAATACGAGGGATAGTGCATAAGTCATGGCAACTTTTATTTTTTGTAAATGTGGGAATATTTTGAAGTTTTGAAATATACAAATGAAATGGCAGGGTATGGAATGTATGTTTGATGCATATTAAGGGTACTACGAGATGTAGAATAGAGTAGGGAGCAGATACCCATAAACATGCATACGCGACGGCATCGTGCCACTTGACTGTATTGCAGTAATCGAAAGCTTGAAAGCGCTCTTAGCCCGACCTATAGAATCCTCGATATTCGGTACGGCAGATCCTTCTTCCCAAAGTTTCCACCAGCTCTCTGTGGCATTCCCTGGCTGTTTTCGAAAAAAATCGTTAAAAAAGTATATCTTCTTCATGTATAGTGGCATTAAAAATAAGAGAAAGTTGTCACCATCTTCGTGTCACATTCCCTGAAGGTACCTATCCGAAATATAAATTGTTTTATACGATTTTTTGTTCTCGACCTATGCTGTTCAGACCTGTTAATGAAAGTAGAATTTTTTAATTTAGAGGCTCTTAAAACGTGCATTTATTTGAAATCTCGACGTGTAATATAAGTAATGAATACAATAATTCGTTTACTCGTGCCGTAGATCCAGGTAAATAAATGCACAGCAAATACAGCAAATAAATCATTGGAAATTCTAACTTCTGAAAATATCGGATAGGTCTACGTGATTTAGACATTGACATTCACCATATGTCATTAAACGGATGACAATTTACAGAAGAAGATGGAATCACGTTAATGAAAAGTAAACAGAATAACATTTTATGGGACATGGTTGTGTTTATTTTGTATATTGCCAGTAGCAATACTTGACAGTATCCACCGTGTTTGATAACTAATATTTGTGGCAATTTTTCGTGTAACATATGTCAGCTGAATATCTCCAATCCAAAGTTACAAATCTGTATATTGTGGCAGTTGCTATGGTTATATTACATTGATTTTACTTCATAGAGTTCATGCTTTTAACTCAAACAACGATTTTAGTTCCACAATGTGTAATTACTTATTTTTTGTATACGGATTTTATCCTTTGCCGTTTCCGATCCCCAGTTGAATATAACAGTTCCTGAACTCTAATTTAGCAACCTCCCTTTGTGATGACGATTGTACTTGTGGTCAGTAAATACATAAACCTCTTTCCCTATAGGATTAGAGGGTTGTGGACTTGTCGGGCAAAGATAGTTCTGCAGGTCTATTTCATCTGATGTAAAATTGTCGGCTATACAAATAAAGGGTATCCACCTTTCTGTGTTCATGTCTGAAGAGAGTTCTGCCTATTCATTTGTCAAAAACTGCTACTAAACTTCCACGTTCCCTCCCTGATAAAAAGGTAATACTGTAGATACCTATAATGCAGTGTTCTGCAACCTTTTAATAGCCGGAGACCGGCGAGAATAGGAGGAAAATTGCACGGACTGCACTCAGCGAGGTAAAAAATTCAAATAATATAAATATGATTATAAAAATTTAATTTTATGTTACAGTTTTATAGAATGACAATTGAAGCGTTTACTTTTATAAGGGTCTAAGTGCCAAAACCATGATTTTTCAGCTGATAATTTTAAACGGATCTATGTACCCAGACCAATGCATTTCAGAAGGATCCAGGGTCCAGGGAAAGCCACGTTAGAAGCAATAATTTCCAAGATATAGTGCTGGGTCTATCTCCAGCATGTACTTCTGTGGGTCTATATCTTGTTTTCTACAAAATATTGATTTTGCACTTAGACCTTTATAAAAGTAAACGCTTCAATTTAATTTTGCATGACTAAACGCTTACCTACACTCTTCAACTATGATTTTTGAACAAGCCCCAATCCCGCCGACACATTAGTATTTCTGTTTGGATGAATACATCCACGTTTCAAAATACTGCAATCTGTTTGTGTATCTATAGGCTTAATCAATGATGGGCAAACCTCTATGGGAAGGGACTAAATTACAGAAAAAATTCGGCGGGCCGAAATAGTTTATTGAAATGCTGAATTGGTGCAATTTTCAGAACTATTTGTTATTTGTATGAAGAAATACAAGATGAGTGGAACTGCGACTGTACTTCCGATAAGTTTTCATAGTCCGGTTGCAATTGGAACGAGATGAGCCTCAGGAGTGAAGTCAAAAATCTGTCAGTCTGTTTCTGACACAACTTTGTCGAAGCTTCAAAGAAAAAATAACTTGCTCGCGCATATTATATGAAGATGAAAACATGGCTATAAACTTCTGAGCACAAGAAATCAAAATTTGGAAAATTATTTTTGGCAAGGACTTGTAGAATTCAAGTTTTGAGACCTTAATAAATAATAATTTAGGGTTACTTTGCAACTGAACCAATTTCTGCTGAATGTCTGGTTTCACTGTAAATGGAATAATGAAAATATCCAATGTTCAATGCTAAAAGTATAGAAATTGTTAAATTCACCATGGAGTCATGCAATAGAAGAAATATGTTTTTCTCCTTTTCTATAGCGGACCGCATTGACTCTGTCTGAGGGCTCCTTTTTGCCCGCAAGCCGTACTTTGCCCATCACTGGGATATATGAATCGCTTGTACATGCGCTTTCGACGGAGAGACAGATCAAATTACGTTTCTTTCTAGCTCGCTTCCGTAAGCGTCAACCCACATAATTTTTACATAATATAGCACTAGCTTATTATACTATACAGAGTATATCTAAATTACCAACTGGTAACATCACTGTAGTATGTGTAACGTGTAAGAGTCGCCTTGAGTTATAGCCGTAGCCTTTTGCAATCCTCTTTGCGATCCTTCAGTTCCTTGATGTTGCGCCTGATGGGAATTGAATTATTTATTGGCATCCTTTTAGGAAGCTACTCGAGGTAATTCTTCTGTGTCTGCATTTCGGTAGTAATGAATGTGTTTAGCAAGAGTTCATATGTTTTCTCTGAATAATAAATAGCTCTTTACACGGTAGTTTGAAAATTAACTTAATTTAAATGCACAGTTGTATAGTTTTACTGGCTCGACTTTGAATCTGGAAATAAATAAGACCTTTACTGTTTAGCGTAGAAAAATTATCAACAATTCTACTTCTGACTTAACGATGTGAATGCATGATAAAAAACGATGGAAATGTTACTTTCGTTCTCAATATTCCAACACTGTTGGATTGACTTTTAGTTTTCAAATCAGTTCTCGTGACAACATATTGTTTTACAGTCTTCATATACGGCTTTGGAAGTTGAAATACAGTTAGCTATGACACGTATTCCTTCGCATATGCTTATCAAACTAGACCTTTTTTCTCCGTAAGCCCTGCTTAATGAATCGATCTGGAGCTTAACTCGGAAATCGCTAAAAAATAACTTATTTTCTCGGAAAATTGAAAAAACTCGGCGCGATCGCCTCGTTTTTTCAAACTCTTTCCTCGATCCGTATGCATCGCGTACGGCACTTGTATCGCAATATACTATTAATCACTTTTAATTATGTTTTTATAGTGTATTATGGTCCGCCGCCATGGGTGTATAGATAGCATATTTGTCTTCCACCCTGGTGGTCCGGGTTCGATTCCAGGACGGGTAGTGGATTTTTCAGTAACGAAAAATCCCCGGGTTCAGGACTGGACATCACCCAGGAAAAGTATAGGCTATATTAAAAAGCCTTAAATTAAAGTGGTGAGTGCTAGAATAGGGTATAGGGTATTCACAATAGATCTATTAAGATCGCAGTGTTGAGAAGCCCCTCATTAATCTAATCTAATCTAGTGTATTATCTGATGTATTAATAAATATCATTCAATTCTTTCGGCTACTGTTATCAATTGGTTAATGTTATCAAATTAGCTGCCTCCTGAAGTGATCACAATAAGCTGATAAGGGAACTTTGCCCTGGAATCGTGAACCTGATTTGTGTTGGCGTGGTTACTGCGCCACTACTCCAGAGCAACTCTGCCGTCCTTTCTCATCTGAGCTCTAACCTTTAAACTTTACACTCGCATTAAGTTCTGTATAATAAAAGTTAAGGACTTCTTAAATTAAAACGAGTCCGCTACATTGTCTCCGAGATCAAGTACGTACTGTAAGAGTTGTCCAAGTTTACTGCACGTACTTCAATCTCCTGTACCGAGCAAAGAAAATTGCTCTACACTTAAACTTACTGCAGTCTGTAACGACTGATGTTCCGACCGCTTTTATGCACAGAGAAAATTGAAAATGTTCGTTTCATTTCCTTTTTAGCTTCTACTGGACTTGTGTATAAAGTTGATTTTCTCGGTATTAAAACTTTCTACAAATGTTATAGTATATTGCGATACAAGTGCCGTAAGGCATGATTACGGATCGAGGAAATAGTTTGAAAACATGAGGCGCTTGCGCCGAGTGTTTTCAAACTATTTCCTCGATCCGTAATGCGCTTACGGCACGTGTATTGCATGCTATTTTTTGCACGACGATTATTTATATCAATTTAAATATATTAATTGTGATATTACCTGAAAATATTATGTATATACATTCTTGAAGATAGATGTTTATTTCAGAAAGTGATTGGCATGTGTTTGTTGTTATGGGAACCGAATATTTGTCCTGGGGGCCGTGTCCATAAAGGCTTGTATTATGAAGTGTATCGTAATGAATTATGACGTGGCGCAAGCACCGTAAGTAATTTAACCGCATCGCAACGCCCTTAGCAACAAGACTGTGTGGGAATGTCAACTTACGATCCACGGCAACAATGTTCGTAAGTACCACTAATTGGTTAAGGAGTGCAAAAAATCTTTTATTCTACTGATATACATCTGTTCAATCGTCTATTTCGAAATCTGAAAGTCTATTATTATTTTCATAAAGAACTTTATTCTATAGGTGCATTGTGCATTTCAACTTGATAATTTATGTTTGTTCATCGTACTTTTATGTTTGACCATACTATAATATGTTTATTATTAGGGCTCGGACTTTTAGGTGCTTATAAAAACGAAAATATTTATTTTTTGTGTGTTTAAAAAGTCGAAAATATGTTAAAACATATGAAAATATTTTAATTAATTGATTTAACCAATATTTACAGAAGTAGCCCTACTCATCTAGTCATTCTAGTCAGCAAGTGTAGAACTGTTGCAGTGAAAGCCAAAAGTAGATCTTAAGTTGTGCATCTTAAACCTGTGATGATTTTCACGGAACAGAGACTTGTATCTTGAAAATGTACGTTCAACATCTTGCATATTTGTAACACTGACACTCAGATGTTCCATCTGCTCCAAGTTCTCTACACTGTTACCCATTAAAATTTCTGAAATCTTGCGCAACACTTGTAACCCTTCATTCTTATTTAGGCATGACAGGAATTTTTCTTTAATTTTGTTTGCTTTTGAACCACTGATTTTGTTAAGTTTGTTTTCAATGTGTTTGATTTCTTTTTATTGATTCTGTCAACAATTGTTTTGTTGTTTCCAACTTAGTAATGCAGTGTGAGAGGAAACAGAAATTTGCACTAATGAAGGCCAAATCCGCCCTGATTTATTCTCTGACTGAACATAACGCAACACATTGAAAATATGGCGCAATTTTACAAAAACTGTCAAATTATTCATTTCTAAACATATGTGGTAAAATATTACAAAAACTGTCAAAATATTCATTTCTAAACATGATATGTGGTAAAATATGTAAAAATAATTAAGTTACCAAAAATATTTATTCAAATAAGAAATATCGAAAATATTTTTTTTTTATGTGATATGCAACTCAGTATTTTGAATTCAAAATAAGACATAAGAAATAAGACACAGACCCACCGAAAGACCTGCCGGAGTAGACCCAGCGCTATATCTTGGAATTTATTGCTTCTAACGTGGCTTACCTTGGGCCCTTCTGAAATGCATTGATCTGAGTACATAGATCCATTTAAAATTTTCAGCTAAAAAGTCAAGATTTTGGCACTTAGGCCCTTTTAAAAATAAACGCTTCAACTATTGTAATGGCAGCGATTAAAGTACAGTTACACTAGTCAACAAATTTCAACTTTTTGTCTGCCACATGGAAAAAAACAGGTCATTTTATATAAATCAGACCGCCTGAACACGAAAATGACATTAAAAAGTCCGTAACACGTAACGTTTTCGTGTGACAGAACTGAGTTCGATTCTAGCAAAAAATTAAGAAAATTTAGCTTAATTTAATCATAATTCTAAAAATGTCACAAGTATAATTAATTTATTTATAGAATTATGTTATAAAATGCCTTACTTTTACATATGAGGTAATATAAAAGGAATAAATTGTTGCTACTATTGACAAATTGACTTTCATCCTCAGTAAAATGTAATAAAATGATGTAATTTTTGCTATAAAATAAAACAATTTGAAATTGTGACTTGGAATTAAGAAATCCTAAGAATTAATAGTCCAAAACCCTTTGTAGTACTACTTAGTAACTTGAACATGCAGGATAGGGATTATAAATGTGACAGCTACTTTTAATTTTAAGAATTACGGTTAATTCTTCCGCTTGTAGTGCGTGTCAGTCTCCCTAACTAAAAACCAGCAATAGTCACCCATCATGTGAGGATCCCATCTACATTGATGTCTCTGCTCCATTTTCTGAATGTCCTGGTGAAATCTTTCCCCTTGCTCATCACTGACAGCACCCAAATTCTCAGGGGAAAATTCCAGGTTCGAAAGGAGAAAATTAATTTTCAGAGACATTCTGCATCCTAGTTGTTTGTAACTCTCCAGAAGTTCTTGAACCAATTGTCGGCAATTTTCTGCTGTATTATTTCCCAGAAACCCATTCACTACCTCAGAAAAGGCCTTCCAGGCTGTGTAACAATACTGCTTTGAGACTTGCTTTCAAGGACTCAATAAACAATCTCCATTCTTCAGGGACATGTTGAAATCCAAACTTATCCATTAAACTGTCTATATGGGTATTTATACATGCACAGAGGGCATTTTCCATTAAATAATAACCAGAAAATTGTTCATGTCTCTTCCAGAAAGAATAAATTCTAGTACTGGGGGAAAGTAGATTCCATTCTTGAAGTCGCGATCCAAGCACTTCAGCCTGCTATTGCGTGAGATACTCGTACATATCTCTACCTAAGTCGTTCAGTCTGGATTGATTAATCAGGAGGGGTTTATTTTTATATTCTGGGCTGTAGTTTGGATCAGAGGAAGTGGATGGTTTGGGTAACTCGTCTGCTTGTTCTTCTCCTGGAGAGGACTCTTCTAACTGTGTAGGTGGACTAGGGATTGGGAGTTCAGGCCCATGTGGAACAGGTCTTATAGCAGAAGGAACATTGGGATACTCAGTATTAGATGTTGTCCTTTTAGAATGTCCTCCAATTTTTGTTAAGCAAAAATAACAATCTTGTGCGTGGCTAGTTGGTTCACGCCAGACCACTGGGACCGCGAAAGGCATAGCACAGGTTTTGTCACCATTTTCCCACTTAATTAGATTTGAATGACATGTTATACAGCACACGTTCGGGGCCCACACTTTGCCTTCATCACCAACACAACATCCAAAATAACTGTAGTACGCCTCTTTTAATGTTTCTGTTAAAGATCAATGTTGATTTTTAATAGTAAACTGTTCACACACGTAACAGAAAGTATTTGGCGAATTAACACAAGCACGGCGTAATTTCTTCTTTGCAGTGAAAGTGAAAACTACAGGCAGAAAAACTCACAACACTTTTCAGAGGCACAGTCAAACTCAAACTAAACAAAAAAACATGAACATTTCATGTTGACACCCTATCTCACCCAATACACTCAGCCATTTCCTATCCGCCAAGCACTTCACTAATCCCTACCTCGAAAGGTACCGCACATCCCTATGCCTCTTCAGGCATGTAAGAATGGACAAATTGTTGTGCAAACTGGCTTTAAGAAAGATAATAAAGCTCCACAATTGGTTAATAATTATAATAATTTTTGTATACTAGTTATAATTATAAAAAGAAGAGGTTGTAATAATTATTACTACTATTTTTCATATTTTTAGATATATTTTAGTGATTTTCTAAAAATTTGAGGGTGATGGAACATTTTTATGTTCATATTCGTAAATAACACATAAAACTTGATCTGATACACATAGTTTCAACCATGTGGCAAAAACCTTGTTAACTAGTGTTATTTATTAAAACACTGGTGTGGTATTGATAGCTATCGAAGGCGGAATAATCTTGAAACCTTGAGAGCAGCAAACGAAACTGCTTAATTAACAACCTACATTTAAAATAAAATCAATTTTGTTCGTGTTATTTTTAATATTATGCCAAATTGGGTTTATTTCCTATTGTAAAAATACGGTCATTTCAATAAAATGGGCAAGAAAAATGTCGCTTCGCTTGTTTCATAAACATAAACATACATATCTTAATAAATACATTATAGGCTCGTTGCGTAATGAACGCACATTATCGCTGGAAGTGCAGTTTCTAGTTTAAATCATTCCAACTATTCGGTTTCCGATACGCCAATTTGGAATTTTTGTTATATTCACCTGAAAATCTTAGTACTTTTGTCATATTAAAGCTAAGTCTGTTTGTTTTCCAATAGATGAAGGACATGTCTCTTTGATGTACCGTACTGTGGTTTCTGCCTTGTTAACGTTTTCCCCTTTTTAAAGGCTTTTCATTAGACCTACCCTCCACAAGAATTTTTAAGGGTAGAGACATTTTCCTAGAGGAAGGCACATTTTCTGGTTGAAAGTTTGCAATGCTGTAAATGGGAATGAAACTAACCCACAGTTCAGTTTCCGCTCGACCGAATTTCTGGTGACACAAACGGAGAAGTGATGAGAAGGCAGCTCTTTGATACGGGCTTTCCCACTGTGCATAGCTAATAAAGCAGAAAGAAGACAGCTTTTTCTGATACTCGCGCCCATTAATATGCATGCCGCTTCATATTGCTTCAGCAAAGAAACTTTCTCTAATTCCGGCATCCTTGTTACGCCTTATTTCTTTCCCTTTCCTCCCTTAAAGTTAAAGTCGTCTTGTTCAAGATCTTGTTTGTATGGACTGAAAGCATCTCTGCCGTCAGAATCACCATTCGTAACCGTCATCTTTATTAAGTATCTTCATCACATAATCAAATCATTATCATAATTATCGTAGGTTATGTCATGAGTGACTAGGAATTTATCTAAGGGACTCTCAAATCTCGAGTTGCATTTATGACAACTATTTAACGAATAATATGTAATAAGTACCGTATTTTACGGACCATAAGACGCACTTTTTTACCTTGAAAACAGAGCCTTAAAAGTAGGGTGCGTCTAATGGTCCGAAGTACACTAAAACATTTAAATTATGGTAAATATTGCCGGAATACCATAGTTAGGGCTATACACAAGGTGTTGTAAAAGGTAAGACACAAATTTTAGCACAGACTGTACATCATTGCACTTATAACTATCGTAAAATGAGGATAGTTGGAAGCCAGGTATACAATGCAGAAAGAAAGGAAAGTTGAGTTCTTTTATACAAAAGGAGTTGTCTCCACCGGGTGGTTTAAATGAAGGGTATGACCTCCCATTACATTCACCGTATGCTGAATTGAGGGTTAGAAGGTGTAAAAGTATTTGCAGTCTGTAATGAAAAATCTGTTCAGTTAAAATTTAATCGATGCCGCCTGTACGGAAGAGATTTTCGTACAATGCAGATTTTAAGTTAGAAGTGATTTACACTAATTACATTGCTTATGCAACGAAGTATATTAGTCTATTCCCTTTAAAATGTTTCGTTTAGAATCACATTAAATTTCTTTCCCTTTAAATTTCCATCCTAAAATTAAGGCGCGTCTTATGGCCCGGAGTGTCTTATGGTCCGTAAAATATGGTAAGTAAATAAAGTTTATTGAAAAACATCAATTTATTCAAATATTGTTTACTGAAATTTATTTTCAAGATACCTTGCGTAAAATCTCATTAAATTATTCCTAGCGATGCGTACTGTTAAGTACTGTTTCTTAAAACATATTACTCACGAAGAACGTAATATTTATTACGAGTAAAATTGTTCGACCTCCCTGGACGAGTCTATTGTTGAATGGGAGAGAAATGATATATTTGAATATTTACTTATTATTTATATTCTGGTTTCGTTCTTTGGAGTTTTTATATCATTCTTTATGTACAGTGATTTATGACATTGTAGGTCTATAGAAGTTCAATCAGGCATTCACGTTTCATTCTTAAATTATGTATTTGGAAGTGTAACTTACGCTATTTATCGTCTCTCAATTTGTGCTTCATGTCAGATTTGCTTCTGTATTTTCATAGCCTAATCCATTTAATCTTATTTATTCTTCATTGTTGCATTATTTCTACTGTTTCCAGTCCACTAAGAAATTAATAAATGGACGTATGTTATGAAAAATTATTCTTCTTTGCCACGCTTTTCCTACCCTCCCCTACCTCTTGTTCGTGGAGCCGATCTCATACAGACTCTGGAGTGGACCATCCATCTAAATTTCTTATTTACATTAATTGTGAGTTTCTCAGTACTACTAAAGTTCCTATAATCACCGAAACGTTACAACTGTATTAAACATTACATTGCAAATATCTCAAAGAATGAAATTATTGTAATTTATATGTAACTATGATATATGTAACTAGCTTAAAAGGCCAGCGTTTTCCGGGGTTTGTATTTTGCTTCTGGTTCGAAATTAACTTCTGGAGGACTTATGTCCTTATATAGGTATCTAAAGTTTTAAACGAAGATGAACGACCAATCACACTCAAAATAGATCTGTTCCTTCATAAAATGTTGGATATAGCTTTTTATCGCTCATACAGGACTTGGAATTTTACAACCCATTGTTTGAAATAAAGACACAGAAATTCTGGTAACATTTACTGTCTACACGAGATATCGTATTTCCAACTTTCATGTTACCGTACAGTCATCTCGGGGCTAAAATCGAAAGAAAATAAATAACACTTTCACACTTTCTTCCCTAAATACCTGGGACATAAAAATTTATTGCGAACAAAGAACTAAAAAGGTTCCATCCTATCTTTTTTACATGATTGGCTTACAATCCACATTCTACAGCGATGAATAAGATATCGATGGATAGGATATTTAACGACTTCTGACATAGCGACTTCTACCCATCGTTGGCACAAACTCATCCTGAGATAACTGAATACTGTGATCTCTGTGTAAAACGACCTCTTATTCTACATCAAAACGTTAAGTGAGAAAAGTTAAATTCAGACCAAGAAATAAATTCTATACATTGCACGACTTTTTATGGTATTTTGCACCGTGAATTATAAAAGGAAAATATTTTCAGTTTGCTTGTGCTTTTTGGTAATTTCGTATGTAGCGGAATTCAGGCTCTTTTGGTTGGCAACAATTTGTTTGGAACAAATGACATATGAAGACAAATTAACATAGCTTCTACATTTCTTGAGTAAAAAAGTTATTTATAATATCTCTCTTAAAATTATCCTTCGCTTTGATATGGAATGATTGCAGACTTTGAAGGAATGGGGGAGAAATGTAGTCGTAAGTAATGTTTTGAGTGATACTATTACCATTATATTGTATTGGATTGTGATTGTATATATTGTCAAAACCATCTAGTTTATAGAGCAAATTTTTATTGCTGAAATAGTTATTTGCAATTTTCAATGTTGTAAATGAGTAATAGGTACACGATAATAGTAGTAGTAAGAATAATAATATTTGTAGTGGTTAAAATTAAGGAAATTTATAATTATTAATTTTTGTGAAAGGGAAGTGAAGGATAATTACATCTGGTGATACCCTGTATAATCTCTATAACAGGCTAGCCGGTAATATTTTACCAGGTAATTTTTTACCATAACAGGCTCGGCCCGTAAAATGAAACTATACCGAAGGAGAGAGTTCTGTTAAACCATACGATTCAAAATAGCATAAAGTATTTAAAAAGTGGTTTGGTATTGTCAGGGTTTGTATATTCGTGCCTAAAGCAGAGTTTCTGTCTTGCAAGCGAGCTGAGAAATCTTAGCGCTGCTGAGTTAGCTGCGCTATATTAGAGGCGACCTTACGGTCACCAGAGACTGTAGGCAAGGAGAAGGACAATCTTAAACTGTCCTGTTTGCGGCGAGACACTCGTAAATTAAAGTAAATAATGTCATTCTCATGCAAGCTTTATGCAAGCCCAGCTACAACCAGAGCACATCCTAACTGTCTCCTTCACCCTCTCTCCAATATTTCAAAACATAAAACGTCTCAATGCTTTTTCCTTTCCGTTCGACGTATTTCTCGTTACAACTGACTCCTATGCAAGGGAGAACAAGCTACTTTTTCTTTTTAATATAAAAGCAAAGCTCAACCAGGGGTTGCAGCCCTTCAAAGCAGATAACCATTCGGATATGTAAAAACAGTCGTGGGCCATAAAAATATTGCGTGCATTATTAAGATAACATTACATTTACCTGACTTATGGGCCCATTATAGGACCCTGCAGGAGGTCCTGTGACTTATGGCACAGATCAAGTATTCTATTAAACAAATAGCTATGACTTTAAAACAGTTCAACTAAACTTTTAACGAAGATTGACAATAAACCTTGGCGTGTTTTCATATACAAGACAAATGATTTTTTTTAACTTTCAAAAGATAACACATTTTGTACACATACAATTGAATTATTAAAAAAATTTAATCCTAATTCTATGAAAAAAAAATTAAGCGTTCTGTCAAATCTAAGGGAGGAACTTGTGCGAGGAAATTTAGGTTTAACTTAAGGGGGCGTACTCTTAGACGGTAAAAAATCACATTTGTTATCGCCGATTCTCTGAATCTTCCTGAACAAAAAAAAATATATACTTTTAAAGTGTTAACGAAATATTTTGCCCCCTTAAAAATATATGTAAATAGAAGCCAATGTAAGCGAAGGAGAAAGAGGCAGAGAATGAAGATGATAATCATTATCATAATCATATTGATGTAAGTCAAAAGATTTAAAATTTGCAAACTCAAATCTCAAAAGTAAATTATCATACACGTTTGTACCCTCCTCTCAGAATTAAATGAGAGTTAAAATGAAGGCCTCTAACATATGCTAATAAAGAAATGAAAGCAGACTTACTTTGTTACCTATAAGTTATAATAAGATTTAGGGAAATTTTTATATTGTAATTTTTTCGTGTTTACTATCACTTGCATTAAACAGCCTATCCGATCTGATATATGCCGGGAAAATCAACTGAAAGCAAGCTTCGTGGAGCTGCAGCTATGAAAATTTCTTCCTCCGTGATGTATGAAATGTATTCTGTTTTCACTCTAAGAACAAAGCTAAGCTAAACAAAAACAAGTTTTTCTATATCGGTCTTAGATCATATGAGTAATGTGAAAGGGTGAGACTGATGCACTGGTTTTTGTTTACTTTAGCTAGATTAACATAACTTAGCTTAGATTAACATACCCGACTGTAAAGTCTAAAATTGTATATTTACTTACCAGAACCAGCGAGGAACATTCTACTCCCGCAAAATCTGAAATCAAACAATGGAGTATTTTGAATGATAATTCTTTCACACTGCCGTGTAGACTAAGATGGAAAGGTGAAGTCAGACTGAAAAATTCAATGCCATAGCCGGGATCTGAACCAGGAACTTCGGCTCTCCGTGCCGCTGCTCTTACTAACTGAGCTACCATATGGGATATGTGGTTCAGTTTGGAGAATTTAATGTACCGGCATGTTGCCATGGTATAGTGCAGTTATTCATTGCATGGCCAGGCGGCTTCAAAGGAATAAACCATTAAGTCGGTGTTTCTTTACTTTAACTGATCTGACTAAATCGGTCTTGGTTTCCGCTTTTCAAAAAAGTTGCAATATTCTCTCATTGTTATCACTGACCTCAGTTCTTCCTTCGCTTTAATCAATTCACACGTGTTAATGTTTATTGTAACTTGATCTTGCAACCGCGCATTTCACTCCACGCGGAGTTGACGAGTAGCTGTCAAAATCGTCACAGGACATTCTTAGATTTTGATTGGCTGGGGTAACTAGCTGATTGGTGCTGTAAAAGTAAAGAATATGGGTTGAGCTGTCGGCAAACTTTTTCTCCTAATGAAAGGAAGCCACCTGGTCATGCAACGAATAACTGGACTAAATAGCTCAGTTGATAAGAGCAGCGGCACGGAGAGCCGAAGATCCTGGTTCAAATCCCGGCTATGTCATTGAATTTTTCAGCCTCAGTTCATCTTTCCAAATGAGTATTTTTTGGAAAAATACCAATAAGGACATTATCATCACTAATAGTCTTAAACGCTATTGAAACTTCAGAGGGAAAGACTGTAAACGTTAAAGGAACGTGGATTACAAATAATGCTGAATAAACCACCAGGTTTTAGAAAGTGTGCTCTGACGTAGAATATAGATTGCTGATCAAGGAAAATCGTAACCAAACGCTATGACAGCCTATTACATAGATCGCTATAGAGAGGAGTATCCTTAGCTAATGTGAACTGAAGTTGCAGCGGCTGGAGAAGGTTAAGGTGGTGTAGGGATGGGTTAGACTGGTTAGAGGGTTGCATCATGATGGTTATTGTTACGACAGGATATCGAGGAACAGATGGGAGAGGAAATTGAGGATTGATACCTGATATGCTGTGGAAATGGCCTCCATCCAACATGTCACACTCCACTTGACTTCACTTCTATGTTTGCTTCCTCCACTTGATGTACTTTCCTCTCATGCAGTATTTTTCAAAAAGCTTTTTTAACTTTTCTTCGTCGAAAATGAGTAATTTTATTTCTTGTATAAGTTATCGTATTCTGGTCATGAAAAGAGTTGTACGAATACGATTAAACCTTCAAATTAAAAGTTTTTATAAATCTTTATTCATTTATTTATTTATTTATTTACATTTCCCTCTGGTGTAGTTAAGGCCATCTCCTCCACTAACCAGAGGTGATACATTCAAACATTACCAAATAATCTAATTGATAAAAAAAAAGGAGACATGATTGTAATATATAAATGTAAGTTGTGTTAGTAAAAACGATATTAAACTATAATAATGGAAATTCAACACTGTAAGTAGAACAAATTAAAAGAAAATAAATAATAAATAGAAAAAAGTAAAATAAAAATAAATGAAAACAATACAAAAACAACCATTTTTAGCATGGAAGTAATATATGATATGAATGTTAATTGTTGGTGGTCAAGTGGTCAACTGACTTTATCTCGAACGTTCTGAGTGTTCGGTAGTCTTTTATATCCTCAGGTAAGGAATTCCACAGACGAGCTGTCACGATATTGAAGGATCAAGAATAAAATACAGTATTGTGAGGGGGAATAGAGAAGGTAGTGTTCTGATAGCATCTTGTTCCGAGGTCGTGATATTCTGATAGGTACAGGTAGGGGAAAAAAAGCGGACCGACTAAAATATCTAAGTAGCCAATATGAGCCACTGTGCATGCCTAGCGGCATTCACAGGATAGCAGGGAATGTATTGAAATTTGTTCTACAGCCGATAGATTGCTTGAATTGAGAAATAATTTCACGTAATTTGCATTGCTTGCGAAAACAAACATTTCCGTTACATCTCTTACATTTATTTACGTATCTCAGGGCTCTGATATCAGCTACAAGTGTCTTTCCGCTTTTTTCCCCTACCTGTACATATTATATCCGGTGTGTAACAGTATATGGAGAACTCAAAATCGTTACTTCCGAGGCTTCCGGTTTAACCGGAAGTAGCTCCAACTCTAGTATTTTAAATGGAGCACCGAATAAATTTTTATATTTTCGAATAATGCTCATTGAGCGCTTTTCAGAAAGTACCCATACGATATACTTCTGTGTAAATTTATTCAAGAAATCAGAAAAGTGTATGCAATAATAAAATAATAAAATGCTCCTTCCTTAAAAATTAAACAAAGCAAGACAACTTTTACCTTCTTAAATTTGAGTTTAACTTCTGCTGTGGCCATGACTGCGAGGAAAATGTCCTTAAATGGGCCGGTATATAGAGCTTTATGTTAAAAAGTGGAGGTTAATATTCAGATAGTGAAATCTCAGTGAAGAAAAGAAGCGTTTTACTGGTATTATTCGTTTTCTGTTTTCTTGGTTAAGCAGCAATAAATTTTCAAGAAAATACCTCGTATGGGGACTTTCTGAAAAGCGCTCAACGAGCACCATTCGAAAATATAACAAATATATCGAGTGTTCCATTTTAAAATACCACAGTTGGAGTTAATTCTATTTGAACCGGAAGTCAAAAAAAAATCGACCAAGTTCTCCATATGCGACTATCCCAACACACTGAATTTCATGTCTCTGAAAACGTGCTTCAGAAGTTATTCAGGTGGTGCGGTACTTTTAACTAACCCTTGTGGTTAGTTATACTAATAGGGCCACATCTAAAAAATAATGAATTTCGGGTTTTTTTCTGTTTTCTAATGGTCTATATGAGATTTATTTGGTGTAAGCTAGCCATACCTGTACTTCTGTTAATTCCCGTCAAAGTGCACTTATGTCCTTATAAAATCCTACCCTTTTTCTTCAGAATACAAAACTTTAACATGGTCTCCTGGTAAAATTTAGTTTTTCTTAGTTTTGACTATATTATTCTCAGTGTGCGATATATATAATGAGAGAGGGGAGAAGAGAGTGTTTTATAAGTAACTTTCATAACTAATATTCTGTATGATAGCAAGTTCAGCAGCGTTGTTTAATATAAGATTCCTGGTAGTTCTCACCACCTAGCTTTCTGCCATAGCTGCCCACGTTGGCCAGTTTGACCTTTCACCTTTTATTTGAAACCACTGAATGATCGTATTTATATTCCTATTCAGTGCCTTAGAATGACCTTTAAAATAGCCTCCTCGTGAACCACTACACGCCATTATTGTAGCACAATATAAACCTAAACCGAGCTATTCAGGCAGTTTTATTAAGCCCCACAGCCTTATCGCATTTTCGTGATGCAGAACCATGATACCGCATTAATGGGGGCTATTTGAATCGTTCGTTTTGAGAAACTCCATTAGCTAAATAACTAGTTCCAAGAAAAATAATTCTGTTAAGAAAACAAAATATTATTTTATTTGAAGAACGTTATGTTGACTCGTGTTTTATAAAGATAATATTTTGCTTATGTTTATTTTTTAATTTTTTAAAGAAGGTGAAAGTATATTCTTGAAATGAAGAAAACTAAAATTATTTTTATTATTATTATTTTATATCGTCGGATGGAAACCCTGTTTCGCAACAAAGGCATGTTAAGGTAGTAGGTTACAAACCAATCATAAACATTACGTAATTTCAGTAATAGTTAGAATTTAGGTGATACCCATTTTAAACTATGTCAAAACCAAGTTTCATGAAAGTACTGAAAGTATACTCTTGAAAGCAAAAACTTAACTGAGTTTTTATAGGCCTAGTACTAGTAAAACTTTAGATAATGCCTATTTTAAACTCGAAGTTGTGTTAAAGTACTGATCTTAGTTTCAACAGACACAATTTTGAATCTGTTTCAAATATTTATAAGTAGGCCTACGTTTAAAATCGCTATAATTTTCATGCTAAAGTCCATCGTATTTTTTATAGCCTACTCTGAGGTATCTGTGAAGTTCAAATGTGTATTAACATCAATATTAAATAAAAAGAAAACTATCTTCGTCATTTAAAAATCCATGTTAAGGACCTATACATTGACGATAGGCGTAAATTGAAAGCAGAATATTTTATAGTACCTTCTATTGTAGGATATGTATCCTGTTTATTTTCCCGTTCAATCGCGTTCCCGTGATTATATGCAAGGTTATAATAAAATGCAAAAGAAAATTCAGAATTTTAAAAAAAAGTTCATATTTTACCAATGCATACTCGTAAGTACCGGAGAAAATGTGTTGATGCCCAATATAATTTTATCAATTAAATTTTTTTGTTTCGTATATGTTATATGTTTCTGCCACAGCTCCACGTATTTCTTTGTTCTGTTTCGTATCCACGTTTCTATATATTCACATTTGAAGATAAAATATAATGTATGAGTATTATGGCATAGTTTTTCAGTGCCTTCTCATTAGAATTAATGAATTGCATGTTGATCCTTTGAGGGTAGTTTATAATAATGAAATCTGTAGGTACCACCTTATTCCTTCAAACAGTCTTAATTTTGTTGACAACATACCAGCGCTAGGTATTTATTGAGAAATGACTGCAAAATACTTCAATTATATAGTATCAGTGTAATAGATTGTTAAAAAGTTAAAATATAAGCCTATTATTAGTATTGGTTTAAAGTCTAACTATGTAGAGAAAACTATTTACAATTTAAAATTCAAATGTTATACACATCAAACTAAACTTCACTATAAATAATAACTTCATTGATGTCAGTATAATAAAATTACCAAGTCAAATAGATAAATTAAAAAAATTTAGGCCTAATGTTGATATGAGTAAAACGTCACTGTAAATTGAATATCTAGACTCATTAAATCCATTTTCATAATATGGATATGAATCGCTTCACTCTTGTCATGTCAGGTTGACGTATGTACCATAATTATATATTTTCAATACAAGTTTTAAAACACTAGTTAAAAAGCTATTTATTATTATAAGTATTACTAGTTATTATTATCTTATTTTCTCAGCTGTTTAGCTGGTGCTAGGAGTAGATGCGGGCCATAGCCAAAACATCCTCATTCTTCTACAAATTTGTGCACAATACGTATAGTGTTCAGAATGACAGCTTTTTGCATTGTTCTAAACAGATTCGGATCCAATCCTAAGGCTATGATGTTCTCTAGCAAGACTGACGGTATGATACCTGTGGTTGAAATTACTACTGGCAGGATTTGAGCTTCGTTTAGCTTCCATTATTATTATTATTATTATTATTATTATTATTATTATTATTATTATTATTATTATTATTATTATTGTTATTATTATTATTATTCTCCAATACAAAGGAGCCCTATTTCATCAATAGGTATGCTAGGGCTGTATTTTGTAATCTAGATTGATTTCATAAGCTCAAATACATACATGGATAATTAACCTGTTAGATTTGTGATACATAATCATCAAAAGAACACATAATGTTGCTATTATTATTATTATTATTATTATTATTATAATTATTATTATTATTATTATTATTATTATTATTATTATTATTGTTATTATTGTTATTATTATTATTCTCCAATACAAAGGAGCCCTATTTCACCAATAGGTATGCTAGGGCTGTATGTTGTAATCTAGATTGATTTCATAAGCTCAAATACATACATGGATAATTAACCTGTTAGATTTGTGATACATAATCATCAAAAGAACACATAATGTTACTATTATTATTATTATTATTATTATTATTATATTTTATTTGAGTATACAGTTTTAAGAAATTGCTTTGCGGTCATTTTCAGTTCATATTAACTTAACAATTCAATATTTAAAAACAACACTTCGAGGTAAAGCTGATGTATGAGATGAAAACGTACATTGTATGAACAGAAATACCGTAGCGTTTGCGTTGTGCCTGTAAATCCATAAAGCTATAAACTTCCTTGTCCTGGTCACAATTGGAAACCACAGTGCAGTGATTTGTTTCTCATTGCCGAAAGTAATTCACGTGGTATTGTTTGAGGTAACACATGAATGCGAAATAACACAATGATAGCTCGGATATGGATGAACCGGCCCGCCCCACGAGGGCGGTTGGGTTTGAATTAGAAACAAATAGGTATAGTTTACAGGCCTGCTTGATGAAACAGCATTGCAAACGTTTGTTTGAGCCTGGGATTGACAGTTAGCCCTGAACAAAACATTGTCACTATCCAATGCATACAGATTCTATTTGTTCAGCCAGACCTATGCAAATTTGCTTTTTTCCACATGTCAGTTCAGTTATAACTGTATTTAGTAATTTCCATTATTCCTCTTTGTTTGAAAAGTAAACATTTTTAAAATAACAGAATTATATTATTGAATTAATTAACTGATAATGGAGTAGTCCGTTTGGTAAAAATCTGATATGACTCCTGCTGAGAAAAAAATATATTTTGTGTTATGTACAAGGGTTGTGTCGGCCGCGGAGGTCTAGAGGTAGCGTGCCCGCCTCTAGATCCCCAGGTCGCGGGATCAAAGTGGACTTTAAGCTGGGGGGGGGGCCATGTCATAGATTAAAGCACGTAAAAGAACTCCAAGCCTAAATTAGAGCCTCTGGACATAATTTCTCGGCCCTTTCACGTCCAAGTAATACATTAGTTTCCGAGGGGGATTGAGAGGCGATGGGCTTACCACCTGTCTCTCTGCCTTCTCTCGGAAAATAAGCGTAACAAAATTCACATAGGTAACAGAAACCTCCACTTGGAGGCCCTTCGCCCCAGCATAGGGGATACAGGACAACATATACAGAATACAGATACAGGGGTTGTCCGAGAGTGTTCGAAAACAGGAAAATATTAGGTGCTTAGGAAAATATTTTATCCTAAGAGATGAAAATGCGAACTGGAGAAGACTGCATAACGACGAGCTTCATAAATCATAACCTGTACTCTTCACCGGATGTGAAGTGAAGTGTTCCCTATACAGGCCAAGGAAACCCTAAGAGTTTCAGGAGGATGAGGCTCCCAAATTTTTTGGCATTCGGACATTAAGGCGGTAAGGTTGTCAGCATTACGTACCGGCCGCTTTTACCCCCAGGATTACTCCTGGTACTCATTTCTGTTGGAGGCTGAGTCGACCCCAGGGCCATAGTGCCACCAGAAGGATTAGGCCAATTGAAAAATCTCAACGACCTCATCGGGAATCGAACCTCACCGGATGTAGTAAGGGTAATTAAATCACGGATGATGAAATGGGCTGGATATGTTGCGCGCATGGGGGAGAAAAGACATGTCTCAAAAGTATTGACAGGGAGACCCGAAGGAAAAAGACCACTTCAAAGACCTAGTCATAGGTGAGAGGAGAAGATTAGAATAGACTTAAGGGAAGTAGTATTTGCGAGGGGTGTTTGGAGATAGCACAGAACAGGGCTGAATGGCGGGCTCAGGTAAGCGCGGCAATGAACCTCCGGGTTCCACCAAATATAAAATATTCCTTTAGCTTGCTTAGGAATTATCTATTGCCATTGAGTAAGTAAGACCATATTTTTTAAAGTAATTTGATTTATGCTTAAATTTACGACGTGGTTCGTATGGCTTTAACTTTATTCCGAGGAAGGGGTTCTGGTGGTTTCAACACGGAAAAGCCTATAGCTCTTAGGTGGGTCTCAGCTCTCTTTCTCGGGTTTATGACAAACTTACTAACCACTCGCCGTTGGTGAGCCCTATTTTATAACAAACCTACTCCAATAAAATGACTTGGCTGGCAATGTATGTGGCGTTGACAACTTATTTTATAGCATAGAATGAAATCGGAATTATATTATGCAGTTACAGAAAAAATGATGTGGCGATAACCTTCTTTAAAACTATCATAAGCTACAATTTGTAGCATGATCATACGGTTATTATCCATTGGTGAATTACGTTTTTAAATGGTGTATTATTTTTAAAAAGTGCTTCTTTTCCTTCGAATGTCCAAAAATTTTAATGGTTAATTAATTTTGTTCCTTTTCTCTTGTCGTATTCATGTTATTTTAATAATTGCAACTCTTCAATGTGTACCAACATTCATTCTGTGTATGCTGAGTACATAGGAGCTATCTCCGCTTGAAAGCAGAAGAAATTAATAATAATAATAATAATAATAATAATAATAATAATAATAATAATAATAATAATAATAATAATAATAATAATAATAACAGGATGTCCACATTCTGGAAAGTCAGGTGAATTGAAATCCGTCATGAAATAAATAAAATAAAATAAATAAATAAGCCTGACACAATCCCTTATAGGGCAAGGGCCTCCTACCATGGTAGGGCTGGCTCTGTTTTACTCTCCTAAGGTGAGCTATTTCCTTGGAGAGTTGGGTTTTTGCCTCCTGGTGGGTTAAGACCTATATATTAACAACACTTTCCTAGGACACTGTTTTCCTAATGAATTAAATGCTCTATCACTTGTTTCCAGTTCACTTTTTCTATGACCTATCCTGACCATTATATATTCATGAAAAGCCAGGGAATTTCGTAAAAGAAAGGAAAAAGTGAGGGAAATATGTACAAAAATATGGAATAGTCAGGACAAATAACCATCCCCAGTGTGCGAAATGTGAGGGATATGTGTTTTGCTCCAGTCTGCTGTAGCCCAGACTTTGTAAGCAATTTTCTTTTCAATATTTCACTAGTCATTTTTTATGGGGATGGAGGAGGCTGGGTTTTTTTTCTTTTTGTTTACAAAGAACTTTGAAATAATTTATTCTTGAGGTAATTGAAAATCTGGTCATAATATAATTTCTGGTCATAGAAAATCAGCAAAATGTTGGGGAAATTTATTTTGTAATTTCTATGGACACCCTGAATAATTACAATTTTTAAGTTTCAGTAATATGTCGGTGTGATAATTAATTATCCATTCAAAACTGTAATTAGATGGCCTGTATAGCGCAATCGGTGTAGCACTAGCTTTCTATTCCCAAGTTCGTGGGCTAGACCCCAGCCGTCGTCTATGTCACTTGTATGTGTGCATATCCAGGTTTACAAATTTGTAAAAGCAATTCTGCGAACAAAATCCAGCCACTGGTAAAGGTTACAGGCCAAGTTGTTGTAGATATCTGTCGTTATATAACTAGGCCTGTACCAAACAATAAAACATGGCTGGGAATAATCCATTTGGAGTTAATGTGGATCTAAGAAGAGTTTTAATATCTTCAACTGAAATGTGTTGGTAATCTAACTTCATTGTGCCATTTAAAAGCACTTAAGTATAAGCTATAAAATTCAGTATTATAATAGGCGTATTCTGTTGTTCGTGTAAGGACTCCACCAATAACTAGCATACGTGACCAAATTCAAAACGATACAGTTTTTTCCCCGCTTGGACTGACCGGCTCCCATAATCTTTTGTTTTGTTTTTACCAGTTTGTTCATTTCTTCCACAGGACAATTTATGAGCGAAACATGACTAGAAGAGACTGAATTGGGAACCTCCTGTTTATATACGAGTAACTATGAATAGTAATTGCTTCACATGCCGGCAGAGGCCACAAGTGAAACCTCTGTATGTTTCTGAAATTCAATTCTAAGTTATCACAGGAACCGCTGCTTGTATCGTTCAATTATGAAAAGGTTTCTTTAGAAAACGTATTGCAATATTATATTAACATGAAATGTACTTCCAACTTTTCCTGGTGCTGGTAATATCGAATACTTTTCAGTGGTGGTTACTTGGATAAATTCCGACGTTTTGGGGGCCAATCTGAAGGACTTCAAGGAGAATAAAGTGCCGGGGCTGAATGGTGTTCTTTTTATAGAGCTGATGCGGCTAGGGGCAAGAATCCTTTTCTCCAATCCGAATGCCCCTGGCCGCATCAGCTCTGTAAAAAGGACACCATCCAGTCCCGGCGTTTCATTCTCCTTGACAATGGAGCCTCAGATTGGCCCTTAAAAGTCTGAATTTATCCAAGTTACCACTTGGTTAGAAACGCGAGAAAATACTTTAAAAATAAACTATTCACTGCTACTGATGTATAAATGCATCGCTTCGAACAGTTGTTTAAATCAGAGGTATAAGAATAATAAAGTAATATGCGAGGATTTTATCCACGTATCACGTGTATTATTTTTGAAAGTCAGCTGTTTTATTGAAATTTTTAAATTTAATTTGAAACTTAGAGCCCACTGTTGATTCCTCTTGATGATTGCTTATATAACCATAGAAATTCAGGCTGATAAGGTTAACTAGAAAATCTGTAGCATAAAAATTGACTGCCTTGCGAAGTAAATAAGAAGAATGTTGAAAGATAATACCACAGCAGTGTTGCCATACGTACGACTATAGTCGTACACATACGACTATTTCATAGATTTGTACGACGTACGACGCAACCATGTGTCGTATGCCTATTCATACGACTATTTTTAATAATAGCATGTTATGCTACTATTTTGGTTATTTTTTAGCAATCTACTGCAGAATTTTCATTTTGTATATGCCTACACATGGAATGGCGGAATGTTATAAACTTATAATAGCCTTTGTCATATAAAACTCAGTCCATTTATTTATTACAGGCTTTCACGGCCGATGCCGCATCTCGCTTAAGTTGTATTGTTATTGCTACTTCTCTCATTCTTCCCCAAATATTTTATATTTTAACCGCACGTGCGCTAAACGAAGCAATCCAAACCTCTAAGAAATTATAGCGATAAAGAGCATCTGATCTTATTGTTTTTATTTTATTTTGACCAAACATAATAATCAAATGATTGTTATCACTAATAATATAATGTTGACACGAACATATCAAAAGTGGTTGTATACTTTTCTTTAAATAATATTTTTAAATCTTACTTTCTTATGGTTTGTAATGTATTAATATTTTATTCCTTCCTGCAACATCTGCAGGTAGCCGATGACAAAGGGTACCAACAACAATGGGTATATGTATACAGTTACGAGATACCAGTTATCTGAGTAGTAGCGGTGAACAACAAAGTCAGCATGCGTGAGTGGAGCAGTAGCACGTTATAGAACTTACAAAAACAAATTTTAACCACCATTTATAGAAAAAATGTATGTACAGAGTATCTCACTAGGCAATTATTATTACATTATTATTATCATATTCATCATCATCATCCTGACAATTCGCAAAGTGTACGACGATTTTACTAGCGTAGGACTATTTTCAGTTGTTGGTACGACTGTTTAACGTTTCTGATCTGGCAACCCTGTACCACAGTATAGTATAACAGTAGCGAAGCTCTAATGAAAGGAAAATGCATCCTTTTGACAGATCGGTGCGACACTAGCACCCCAGGCGGCCAGCAAGATGGAACTAGCATCAGCCATTTCCAGCATTGGAAATATACGAATATATGGCTGTATTTCTTTTTATTTTTAAAATTACTAGAACGTGATTGTTACCGGAAAGGCATACTGGTGAACTCATCAAGTCATAGACTTTGTGGGAATATAAAGAAGTTATAGTTTCAAGATCGATGACATTGAATATCTTATAAAGTATCAGACCGGTTTCCGTCCACCATATAAGCTACATCCCTACGACAAATCTTCAAGAATTTAATTTACCTACTACTAACAAATACTGCACTTACACTGAAAATTTTGACAAATAGGAAAACTTAATAATTTCAGTAAGCATGTAGTAGTACTAGTTCAGAAATTAGGGGGGAAAGTAAAGTTCTATAGGCATATAGCCCGATATGGTCAGTATCAGATGCAATAGCAAAACACTTTTGTCTTTTTCTTCATTTTGTTAAGCACGATAAATTATTAAAAAGTAAAGGATTAAACACGTTATCTTTACTCTCGACAGTTTAATTTTGTTAAATTCAATTATATAGGCCTAACATAACCTCGTGTTAAAACATTTTCAAAATTAGTAGGGTCAGATGGGTTTTTGTAAATAGGCCTATATATTTAGAAACCTTTATTCGTTAGGATTTTCATTTATGATATACATATAAAAATAATTAATTGTATATAGCATTTACAAGCCATTTTCTGCTCCTAAAATTAAAAGAAATAGGAGTAAATACACTAGTATGGATGCAAGCATGATAATCACAAATTTGCAATTTAATTTCACAAATAACTGTTTTTGCTTACCTCTCAGGATCTTTAGGGAACCTGAATAAAGATAAATCGGGAGAATTCCTTTGGCTGTTGGTGCAATTTATAGCACCACAAGCATTTCCATAAAATATTGTTGACATTTTTCATAAGCAACAATGTAACATATTGTGTTGCTTCTAGCTCACCGCTACGAGCGCTGCAGTCGCGCCGGTTGAAAAAAACTGTATGGAGCTTCGCTACTGTTATACTATACTGTGATAATACTGTACTTATATAGCTTTATTCTAAAATAGACACTTTCTGTCTCTCACAACCAAAAATTCGTCGCAATGTGTGTGTAACTTTTTTTTTTTTTTTTTTTTACCTACTACAGTAAAATCTTCCGTACACTGCCCACGGTTCTCTGGAGGGTTATTGTAGATATTAAGCTTCTCTGTTCTCATAACTCTTGATGAGATAGTCCGAATAGCTTCAGGAGGAGGAATGTCACTCACTAACGTTCCATTCGATATAGTCGCTAGGAACGTGGAAAACAATTAAAAAATGCCCATTCGTGAGCATAGTACTATACTGTATAGGAAACTTCAATTGCCTTTTCCTCGGATTGGCATATTTTATGAGTTTACATTTTTCTCGGTCGGGTTAGAGTTTTGAAGTGATCAGGATTTGTTTGTGACACCGACTTGACTTCAAAGAACTGGAATAAACTAGATACATTCATCATTAACTGAACTGTAAAATCATATCACTCAGTCTGTAAACTTTCAGTTCCTAGAACACAATGATTTATGGACAATATGAGTAAAAATAATGTTTAAATCTCTATTGATAATGGAGAAAATGGTACACTCTTAAGGTAAGGTTCCCGTCTTAATAATGTGAATATTTTTGACATTATATATAACAATACTTACATCGTTATATTTACTAGAAAGAGTGATTAGTATTTGTTGAGTATACAAAGATTGAAAACTGCAATTAGAAAAATGAGGACACAGGAATTTTCCAAAGCGAACACTCCATTTCCATTGAAGTCTTTCCTTAATCATCTCATTGCAATTTAGTAGTTTAGGTAAATTCCGCCTATATACCACTAACATTAAAAACAAAAAGCTGAAGTTTATATATTTTACACACTAAACTTCCACTAGCCAGCATACGACCAATTTCGTCACTGTAGATTCATATTTAAAACATTGTAATTAATCACTTATTAAAGATTTTTATCTACAATTAATTTAACATGAGTTTCTTTTGATTTCTAAAATATTCATTTTAGGCATGACTGATGATGACGCTTTAACGTCGAAATGCATCTCTACTTAATGAAAACTAAGAAAGCTGAAGAGTATAAGAGATAATTCAACACATACTATTCAAGATCTGCTAGTCGATCCAAGAAGAGGAACTACATAAATTTATAACTACTCTTAATATTGACAATATTATAATTGACTTTCGTAATATAAACAGCCGCACAAATTACAAGAAGAAGGAGCTAACTGCATCTCATCTATAGAATACAATATTTGTGACACACATAAACACTGTACGATAATTTATAACAATTGACAATATGTGAATGCCTCAGTTCAAGTTCATATATGTTTTAATCTATGCTATATTTTAAAGAATAAGTGACAAGGTCAATTTTATAATTTTATTATTGATTATTGTAAATATTTTACTTTGACAATACATTGAGCTCAATGTCGTTTTAATATTCCATCTTATTAAGTGATGAATTAACTTAATATTTTAAGCATTTTATAATAAACAATAAAAGCTAAATTAACATCATATTTTAGTTTTTCTCTTTTTTTTCTCATATAAACTTCAGCTTTTTGTTTTTAATATTAGTGGTATATAGGCGGAATTTACCTAAACTACTAAATTATATTATACCACTGGAGAAAATGAAGCTAATGAATCTCATTGCAAACTTGCATGGTTTTCTGTTGATTTATGCCACATTCCTGAAGTCATTCTTACATTTGCATTATGCTTCAAATACAATAAATTTTTCTGTTGTCTTTAATTGCACGATGGTTCATAGAGCTCAATACTTCGGCATTAAGATATAGAAGTGTAATAGAAGTGTAATATCTTGGGTGTAGCCTATACAACTAACGTAATCCTGTTTGATCTTTAATATTGCGTTAACACAGAGTAATACGATGAATAGTTTTGTATTCCTAAATAAATGTCAAGAAATTACTTGTGAATGCCATTCGAACAAAGCGAGAAAAATATTCTTTTAGCAAGCTCGTGGAAGAGAGGTTTCTATACCGGTACCTCTCAAATAGTGAAAAAATATCACTTTAAACTAAATAATAGCCTTTTAATCGCTTGAACAGTTTATTTTAAAAATTGATAGATGATGATGATTATTATTATTATTATTATTATTATTATTATTATTATTATTATTATTATTATTATTATTATTAACGTTACTATGTTAGGTCAAAGCAATCTGCGCTTGTACAATCCTTCCATCCAGATTCAATACCAGTAGGAAATTCAGTTTTTCGCACGAGGGTCATACTGCCATCTCTTGGTATCCATACAGAACACTGAGGAAATGCATTCCGAAATGCTCCGCTAGATAGCAGCACTAATAGTGTCACCGCCGTGGATCGATATACAAAAGTTCCAGGTGGAGCTAGTTTAGGAATTCATTGCTAGGTGGCATCAGAATGTTCAGAATGATAGAGCTCCGAATAATGCCTGTGCATCTGCAGTTGTGACAGCAGAATTGCACGTCCTAAATAGAAACTCTTTATTTTTATCCACATTTATGTAAAGGCATAAAACACTTGTGTTTTGAAACTTTAATCAATAAATTGAAGTATGTGAAAAAAAAAAAAAAAAAAAAAAAAGCTCCGGATTGGCAGCAGTCCGTAATATATAGGTGGTGTCAAATAAGTCATAGATTTAATTAACAAAATCTCCAACGAAAAAAAATACGGGTGTAGTATCATTGTCACGTGAAACCTGGGGCATCGAAAGAACACTTTAAAAAGGTCATATTTTATAGTCACTTCACAGGGCTAAGCATTTTTCTGCTAAATAAATTTATGAATATAATTTTCATTTACAAAAGTATAACGTTATTTCACTTTGTTGTTGGTAGAATATAATGATGAATAATTACTCTGACAGTCCGTAGAGGGAAATCCTCTTCATCCTATTCATCCTCATTCTCTGTATCAGTAGCTCGCCGATGGAATTCCATCCCCCGCACGGTCAGAGGCTGTCGAACTCTTGGTAAATTTCAGAGAAGTCAACATATTAATTCTAAACAATGTAATTTATTTTTGTTTTTCATCGTAGTAACTAGAAATCTTAACTGGAGCTCTTTTTTATACCTGTAACCCGTAGCCTAACTTCTTGTAACTATGTTTTTCTCTTTAGTATTCGTTAGTATAATTATAAATATCTTATGCTAAAATCCTATTTATTTTCTTTAGCATTTTATTTTTTGTAATTTAATGTTTTATAGGACTCTAAACATTGTAATAATTTATAAATTAATCTTAAATTTACATTAGGCATATAGCAAACTTGTAGAGTGTTTAAGCTTACACTTTTTAATAGCTATGTTAGTGTTTTGTATTTAAGTATTAAGTATTAATTAATGATCTATAATAATTATGTATATGTATTACGTAATTTTAATGTAGTTTTTGACTGGTAGAGCGGAAGAGAAGGCCAAATGGCCTTAGCTCTGCCAGAATAAATAAAAATAATTTTTTAAAAAAGGCTATCCTTCAGTGGACCTCAACTCCAATTAATTTGTAGATTATTACCCTTAACTAACAAATTCATCAGTAAAATAACTTTCAACCCTTCCTAGCATTCGCAATTGAATTACGCTTCGTTTTTAGCCCCGACTCTTCTTAAAATGCATCTGTTACATCGCGAGAAATTAGGGTTACCAACTATCCCTTATTTCCTGTAAATCCCGTATTTTCACTTGATTTTGACGAAAATCCCAGGTGCCTTTTCACGATAAATTCCGTATTTCCAGGATTCCGCTATTGATTCTTTTCAAATATGATTTTGTATGTTTTTTCTTAATGGTCACACATATGAAATATGAAGGGTAGTTTTAATTGAAATGTTTGCCTACTATAAGTGGCCATTCGTTAAGTTGTACGAGTAGTGAACTTTGGGTCCCTTATTTTTTACTTCCGTTACTATTATCCTTTATTTCAAGAGTTGGCAACCCTACGAGAAACGTACCTTCATATTATAGGCCTAACACGGGAAGTAGGCCTATGTCACTTTTCCCATTTCTGAATTTTACAAAAATTTCACAGAATGTGGTAAATTAATTGTTGAATATTACAGTTCGCATTCGTCAGAATCACATTATTTCTCCTTAATTATAACTTACAAGTTTCGATGCATCAATAATTCCTGGAACTTATGCAACGCCTTAATCAAAAGTTATCGTCGTAGCGTACGTAGGCTATATCAGAGATGTCGGGATGTGTTGCTGCGTTATGAAAAGACGCTGTTATAATATGCAGCTGATTTCATATGATCCATTCTCTGTTTTCGCCCTGCTATTCTGGAGTTATACTCCCATGCGTGTAATACATAAGTCTTAAAAATGTGGCAGTAATCAAGGGTTTGCACTTTCCAGTTACCAAGATATACAGACATGTTTAGTAACAACTGAATAACAAATGTATTTTAGTATCAAACAGCTAACACACCAATGTTATTGACAGTAAGTCGCATCAGATAATCAGTAGCTTTTAGAATAATTAACTATTTTCAAAAACTTGCATATTAACAAACAGGCATCACTAGCCCAAATCCAAAATCAATGAGAAATGGCAAGTAGCACAAATTTCTCAAATTAATGAATTAATGCAGAGTTACTTAATATGGAAATACAAATAAAGCTGATCACTTTGGAACTTAATAAATCTTTACCAATTGCTAAGCTCTACATGCTTTAGTAATTAAACTACGAGGACCAGCAGATTGCCAAAAATCCTCAAAAAGTGACTAACACATCATCGTTTACTACTTCAGTCATCCGAATGTGGAATTCTTTACCATCTCATATCAAGGACTGCCGGTCACTGTCAACCTTCAGATCGCAGTTAACAGCACATATACGTAGTACTTAATAATCTTTTTCATGTCCTATGTTAATTTCAGTTTCTATCACTTAATGCTTTTATATAACTAAATCATATTTGTAACAATTAATTTCTTTTTTATCATATAATGTGTCTTAATGTATCTTAATGTATCTTAATTATTCAAGTATATATGTTCTAATTTTTTCTTTGTATTTAATGTTCGTTTCTTGTATTCATGTATATCAGTTCTTTTTTAATTTATTTTTAATCATTATTATTGTTATCATTATGTATTTCATGTTTTTGCCCTGGCTGAGTGGTAGAGAAGGCCTTATGGCCTTAACTCCGCCAGGTTAAATAAATAAATAAATAAACACAGAAACTACAAAAGTGAATTTCAAATATGAGAGCTCATTCTTCGAGATTAGAGAAAATTCTGGCCACAGCCTGACTGAAAACAGTTACTTAACTTTTAAGTGGCGGTTGCGTTCTCATTTTGGATATTGTGTGAAATGTTGTCTCAGATTTCTGCTCATCGCGATAGTTAAACTAATATAATTATTTTAATTCTTGCCGTAACAATTATCATATTGTACCTGTACCTGATGTAGGCTACTTGTAATAATTGCCATACTGTACCTGTATTTTATTTGATGAAGTCATATTTTAAAAAATTTGACCTTGGACGAATAATAATAATAATAATAATAATAATAATAATTATTATTATTATTATTATTATTATTATTATTATTATTATACATGTTAGATACCGTAAGAGCTCGATCAATAAAATAAAATAGACTTAATGCAAGTAACACAACAATGTTTTATGAACGTGCGTTTTACCATTCCAAAACGAGCACACAAAATTACACAATCTAATTAAGCCGAAAACATGTAATTTCAGATGCCCTGAAGATGGCGAAAGGCCTAGGTGAATTATAAAATAAAACATTAGTTACCGGTATTAAGTCTATTTAGTTTATTGATAGAGTTCAACTGTATATAACATATATTTTAATAACTTTGTATTGTAACAAGCAGATAAGAGTGATTTTCAAGCATTTGTAATGCAAGGGCTGCGTATGTATCAGGCGTTCATAATGTGTGAAAACTTGTACAATTAAGGATAATTAATATGTGTGTTTGACGATTACGAAACTTAATATTCAGCATATGTTATATGCGTTTCCGATTCTACATTCTGTGTAAGTCTTGTTTTGAAATGGAAAGATGGCATACTTCTCTTGTGAGCAAATTTAGTATGGTAAAAGCATGCTGTGTTATTCTGGGGATATTTTTAACCTTTTCACTACTACTACTGACCTATATATGCGTCATCACAAAAAAAAAATAGCAGAGATCTAAAATGAATAGAATAAGCATTAAACAGTACCAAAATATTGGGAATTTTATTCTTGTGTTACGGTTACCGTTCATGAAACCGGCTTATCCATTAAATCTTGTATTCATTTATTTTAAACTAGGTTAAAAGGCCCGGCGTCGCCCGGGTTTTGTGTTTTGTAATTCAAAATTAAGTTATGAAGGACTTCCGACTTTCAAATTCTAGGTCCTTATATACGTATTGAAAATTTGAAATGAAGAAGAACGACTTATCTCACTAAACTATTCCCGCTGAAAACGCTTGATATAGCTTTTTATGGCTCATACAGGATGCAGAATTTTGTATCCCATCGCTTCTACACACCAAGCCTGGTATGGGTTAAAATAAGAAGAAATAGAAATTCCGGTATCATAAAATAGTATTGTCTTTGCGGAATATTTTATTTCTCACTCTCATGTTACCATACAACCGTTTCGGGGATGATATTAAAAAGTAAATCAATTTCACTTTTATACTTCCCTCCCCAAAACCCTGTGATATATTAATATAGATTTCATCTTCAATATTTAATTACAGCAATGCATTATATCAATAGTTTCGTCAAAGTCCCATTTCAATTATTTCCAAGCATACCTGATACCTATGCCAACAATACACTGTTGTCATGTGAACTGTGATTTGAGTTTCACAATTCTGTGTAAAAAGGGATTAAGTATTCTAAAAAACATTTGATTTTTGGCATTTAAAATCAAAATATTTCAAAATCCTTTCTTAGTGAGCACCTACATCACGAAACGAAGGTACTGTCAAATTTCCAAGTCTCTACCTTTTATAGTTTAGGCTCTACGTTGATTCCTGTCAGTCAGGACAAAGCCTTTTATATATGAATCGGTCATTTAAGAAAGGGCTCAATGACACTTTTTTACAAAATGGATGTTATGAGGTAAATGGATTCACCAGGGGTAGATGCATGATTCTTTTAAAGAAAGACTCAATTCCACCTACTAAAGTTAGTTCTACAGCAGCTTGAATACACCATTCAGTTTAGAAATGCCTCAACTCCAGGAATGGAGTCCTTTCAATACTGAACCTTTCTGATACCTAGCAGTGAATGTAAGACTTATGGTCATTGTTCCTTGATTTTGGTTTAATCAAGAGATGTATCTATAAGCTAGATAGAATTCTTTCTATCAGGGAATATGTACAAATCATTGTCAACTCAGCAAAACAAGGAAAATTTACAGTTTTATTGGTATTGGCTGATGACTTTCTACAAGTCTCAACATAGTGGCAAAATTATTGCAAAAGACTGAAACCTAAGTTTTTTAATGAATGTCAGTATGATTCAATGAACTCAGTACAAATTTGTGCTTCAACATACATTAGGGATATATATCAGCCACACCTCAGATGTGAAATATCTGCAATATCAATTGTGAAACTTCCTGAAAAGGTGCTTATGAAAATAATGTTCCCATTTACACCAAGCAACATTTGTCAAAACTAATGTCTTATAACGTATACCAGAAGAACATAAGCATTTCTATGTAGATATGTAGATTTTACACTTACTGAATGTTTTCATTGATGTAGGACTGTATTTAGTATTCAATATATTAAGTTTTTCATACATCATATTTTAATGCTACATAAATCAATCATAATAGTTGATTTTATTTTAAAAGTGTGTTTTTGCACAATTTCAATGTTAAGTTTGAGAGATATACTTTTGAAAGGGCTCAATTCCATTACTTTCAATTACTATAATGCATCATGTAAGCACACTGTATTTCCATTTCACATGTAGAGATCTTAAAAGCACCTATTATAAGACATTGCATATGCAAGAATTTACTAACTGTCAATGTTTCTGTAAATAAACAGTTTTTTCTTTCTCCTGAAAAATGATCGTTTCTGTCATTAAGCCCTTTCTTAAATGACCGATTCATATATAGAGAAGAGATTTATAAAACCACTGCTATCACTTCGCGAATTCTCTATATTCATATACATTCAGCTCTTAATATTAGTGTTTAATGTTAGGGGTAATGTTTACTCCTATACCTACTATTCCATACCATATACCATATATTTGATACGGTCAATGTAAACAATTGGGCATTATTTATAATGCCCGGGCAATTTAAAAAGTGCCCAATGGGAATTATATAGAAATTAACCCATTGCCCGGACATTATGAATAATGTTGGAAATTGAATGGTCAATTTGAGAGAATTGTTATTCATATTTCTCTACATACAAAAATAAGAGGATATTATATTAAAGTAAAGAAGTATGAAAAATACGTACGCCTAAGAAAAAAAACATATACATAAACACACAAAATGTCAAATCCAAGAGTTTTTATTTATTAGAGCAGCTTCCACTTTGGTGACATTTCGAATTACATAGGTTAGGTTAGGGAGAATCACACCAGACGCACGTTGCCAAATTGCTGTCAATTTATTAAAGTGACCAGAGAAATTGTAGCAGTATTAATATTGACCGGGCAGTGTAAGAAATTTTCCTAGATTGTGGTAAAATTAATAAATTGCCCGATTTTATCGGTCATTATTTATAATGACCAAGCATTATGAAAACTGCCCTGAATAATCAGATTGACCGTAACATATATACCATATCACAAAACTAGAAATATCATTAGAATGAAATATGTTCAAGTTTAGGCGTCTTCCAAGAATGTTACGCAAATTCTGTTGACAACTTTTCCTACAAAAAAAAATCCCGAGTGAGAGTTGATAGATTTTGTTGAATTTTGAATGATAGCTATCTCTTCAATAAACATAGGCTTTGTCCGCCTCGTTCAACGTAATCTTGCATTTGGAAGAGAGAACTCAATGATCCTTGTTAGGTACGTAAATCGAGAAACTAAGTCCATTTTTGGGGAAGAGAAAACCATAATATGTATGTTAAAATAGTATTACGAAAATCATTTTGAATATAACATCTCCACTGTGTAATTAACATTAATAGTTTATTTAATTTATTATTTTTAAAGCCCTGATGACTTGACTGTAACGCTACAACTAAAGCAGTCTGGAAGTAACACTAAAATGACAAGTGGGATATCTTTCACGTGACAAGTATGTTACGTGACGACTTATCTCTTCTACACCCGACGTTTTCCTTCTTAATTGCATTGTCTCGTAACTTTACTTTCGCTCGAGGACGTTTTCTTATCGAGAATTGTCGGAACGCAGGAAGCAGTGATAAGAGTAGCAATACTGCCAGAACAGCATCTCTTACATTATGTGCTAAAATAGTAACTTGTTTCCACTTTACATATGGACTTAAATGTGTCAAGTTAAGATGTTGAATATTCGGCTGTTTCATATAAAATAAATGAACACTTAAAATGTAGACTATATATACTGTATATATATATATATATATGTATATATATATAATAATTTCAGCTGTCTTTATACTCCTTTTAGCTGCGAGGCCATATCAGGTTTTCGGGATCTGTGTCTATTCAGTAGGGTAGGCCATGGAACTATTGCTTGTCAATTGTTTCTATTGATTGTGTATTTTATGGAGTAAATTTCAACTGATATAACTTAAGTGGATATGAAACAGGATGAAATGGTGAGGGTGATTCATGGTATGTAAATAGCCAATTCGGCATTTGACTTTACTGCTGGGGAAATCTTGAAAACCCCCATGTAAAATTAACCGGCCGCTGATTTGATCCTGGGACCTCCCGAATAAGAGTCCTTTCTATATTATTATTTAGCAATAATAGAATTACTCTTCACACAACCATTGGCCTATTACGAATATAGCTTACAGTTTCTTTGGAAGAAAATATAACTTACAGCTTTTACTCCTTTATTTTTAACAGATGAGGGAGTGTAAAATAATTATTAATTACACAAATGACTATATTTCTAAAATACAATTCGGAAAAATATATAGGCAATGGCATTAAATTACTGGTGACAGCTTTCTAACTTGTCCAGCATTTAAGGAAAGTATTTGTTCACCATCTAATAAAATGGGTCTTCCAGACGTATAGTTCTAATTTGTCATCCTTAGTGCAAATTTAACGTGAAAATCATTGTTGTTATTATTATTATTATTATTATTATTATTATTATTATTATTATGCTCTTACGCCTGTTCTTTCAAGTTCAGATCTCTCACCAAAACGAAATTAAATAAGTTACTCTAAACTTTGTATACGCAGTGTAATCCCAGCCTTATTAATCAAACCTTCTATTTCCCTTTACATCAAAAGCCTTTCTTTCTATATTTAAAGCTGTTTAGCTATTTGATCCATCCATTAAATTATATTCAAGAAATCCTACGAGGGGTAGCCATGGTTGCTCTAGTATGCCCTGACAACTAGCGGCGACTTCCTCAACCAAGGTAGCACACTTCGACTCCGATGGCTTAGCAATAAAGATGTATTTACAAAATGAATTCGAGGTGGTGAATTCGAACAGAGTTCAGCAATGAAATATTATGTGTCCTCACACAAATATGTTTTGTCTGTTATAGCTCTCGGAGCTGGAGCAGCGGGTGCTGGAGGCCGAGAGCAGAGCAGAGGAGGCCGAGGATAAGGTGAGTTCAAATCCTATATTTATTATTAGGGTTCGGATGTTTATGACATGCCATATTTTTATCCTGAACTCCA
The DNA here is from genome assembly GCA_964059195.1 of Ectobius pallidus. Taxonomy (NCBI): domain Eukaryota; kingdom Metazoa; phylum Arthropoda; class Insecta; order Blattodea; family Ectobiidae; genus Ectobius; species Ectobius pallidus. Next base: position 121,423,009 of record CAXKWD010000009.1, on the reverse strand, counting down.
ATCTCGCCGCATACACAAATTAAACATGAATTGCACATTTGGTATTTTAATCAGACCGTTTTTAGTTTGCATATAAAGTCATATTTTGGTCGTTTTCATGGTCTTGCTCATATTGCGATCATATTTGTAATTTAACGTATTTCAGCTATAAATTCGGTAAAAGAGCACACTTATGCTCAGGAGCGTATCCAATTTTTTTTTCGGGAGGGGCTGTGTTAAGCCTAACAATATTATCAGAGGTCTCAGACAGGATGGCCTAAAAATGCCTGAAAATGACCTATAAAATGACCTTAAATTTATGAAAATATGACGAGAAGAATTAAAAAATGGCTCTATTTTAAGTACATATTTTAAAAAGTAGTGTAAAAAATAAATAGACAAGATTTAAGTATTTTATATTACTACTTTATTATCATGCTTTCTAGTATTATTTTTACGTTTACTATGCATGAATGTCTGTAATATTGGAAAAGTTCATTCAGAAGACAAAATAGAGAAAATACAACGAAAGAATGAAAATTTCCTAAAATGGACTAGTAAAGAATAAAATGCCGAAAAATGCAAAATAAAAGTTGACTGCTTATGTTTATTTTGAGGCGAGACGTATTTATACTGCACCCTGCATTGTCTGTGATGTCTCAGAGAAAATTATGACATTTCATGAAATTTCGAGCCAGGCTGAATTTTCTACAATTGCAATTAAACTGTCTACAATCTAATAAATTAAAAGTTCCCTCATGTGCAACATATTAGCATGACTTAACGTTTCGGGGGGGGGGCTACAGCACATTACCTCTTCGTCCTTGTTGTTAACAACTTTCAATAGACATGTTTTAAAAATATTTTCAGTTCACATTTGCAGTGGTATCTGGAAACTAAACAGATTAGAAGTTATTCAAAGTAAAGCTGTAAATCACCTGTGAAATTGTTAAAAAGCGATTATGTGATTGAATTAATGTGATGTAATAATACATTGTCATTAAACGTTTTAAATTGGAACGTTTATTTTTAGAAAATACGTTCCTTTATGAAGTCATATTTAGGATTTTTGGGTCATGTTTAGTCAATTTTACGGTCATATTTGCGGTCGTATCTTCTACTTTGTAGGTCATAAACATCCGAACCCTAATTATTATTATTATTATTATTATTATTATTATTATTGTGTCCATGCTAAAATTATCGTCAGAATTATCTTAACTTCTTATTCTACAAAGACAGAATTTATACTTGAGTTATTTTCTTTGCTTGAGTATAATTTTAGCAACCCAACAACGAAAATATCAAAAAAGTCTTAAGTTCATAGGTGATAATTAGGGACCGTAATTTGTGGTAACAGCGATAAGCGCGAAATTTTACAGAACAACTTCTCTTGGGTATACAAGATTGTATATGTATTGTATATGGATTGTATTGAACTTTACGGGTGCTTAAAATATCACTATGAAGCAAAAATATCGCAAAATTTGTTGGATTTCATGCAGTGTGTAAATAAGCGTGAAATACTCCCCTTCCAAGAAGAATATTGAGGAATGAGTACGAAAATATTATTTAAAATCGTATTTGTTGTGTTTGAACTTTCTTTAATTTTCTATATTTCATGGAATGTGGTTGACACTTCTGTGTGCAAATGGCTGTTTTTAGTAACATAACTTATATCATTAGAGGCTGCCTCTTAAAGTGATACAAACAATACAACTTAGGTTAAAATTAAAATTGAAATATAAAATATACAGGGTGTTAATGAATAACACCGAAATATTTTACCTGTGTATAGAGAGGACACAGACAAGCAACTTTTATTAAGAGATTTTTGTTCTATGGATTCAATTTTTCCTGTTACAGCATAAAATCTTCCAGGGCTTGGCCGCCACTGACTTCTAACATTAGAAAGAAAAGCAAAACAAAGGAACTTCGTTGTTAAGACTGTAGTCAGTAGTCGTGAATAAAAAAAAGACTAATGCAGTGGCGACCAGTCATGGGATTAGTCTGTAAATATTACAGATTATGTAAACACTAAATTATGATATAGCTGTTGAAAAATGATTAAAAGTCAGGTTTTTATCGATCACTAGGAAGGCATGAATTCAATTTAATGAACATTTTAACCCTATTTTGCTACATTATTGAGTTATGAGCACCAAATTATAATGACTTTAATGCCCTGTAGCATACACATTTTACTTCGTAGAGCAAAAATCTCCTAATAAAAGTTGCTTGTCTAAGTCCCCTCTATATACAGGTAAAATATTTCGGTGTTATTTATTAACACTCTGTATAGTTAACCAGAAATTAAAGAGAAATTCCTACGTAAGATGCACTGCAATGGTTTGTTTAATTTTTCAAACTAAATAAGGAAGTAGAAATGTATCATGTCAAATGTAGTATAAATAAGTTATTTAGTGAAATATGCACCGAAGTTCACACCGAAATTATTTTATTTCACCAAAAATCAGGCTCCTAGTTATAACGAATGTTCGCCTGAACGCAATGAACTTGGAACATTCCTATTGTAATACCCTAAAAATCGTATTTGCGGTACAGCTTTAAGATTAAAGTTACTTTATGGGCAAATTGGGTGGACAGGTCTGCTCGCAAACACACACAAACAGTATTTTCTGTGTGTTAGTGTTCGTTCTGTGGAGCTGTCCGAACAAACGTTTTTCAAAAGATGAAGACATAGAAAGGTGAAGATTCTCGAAGTGCGCCACGTTAAAGGTACCATATCTTAAAAAAGAGGGTCTTTTTACAATAATATTATCATCTGTTAATGTTGCCAACTCTTGAAAGTGGAAATAAGGGATAAATGCCAAAAATAAGGGACGCCCAAATTTACTTCTCGTAGGCCTACAGTATAACGAATGGTGACTTATAGTACTGTATTAATATTCTCTATTTAAAAAAAAACCTTGTTTATCACTCTACATTAACAATACCAACATTCCTACCGATACAAAAATACGAGAAAAATACATCAAGATAGGAAAGAGTTGAAAGATTAGGCCTACTGTGATTTACGAACTGTTATCTTTTTAATTCTTGCTGACTTCCTGGTATTTGACAACAGATTGTGCCTCTTCCTGTTTACGTTTGTCTTTTTTTTTTAATATAAAAGTGAAATTTTCTTTACATTCATAATACAAAATTTACACTACCTTGAAGAACTGCGAGAATTCTGGAAGTATGGGATATATCTTGAAAAATACGGTACCCTGGATTTCGTCAAAATTAAGTGAAAATATGGGATTTTCCGGGAAATACGGGATAGTTGCCATCCATCCACCTCATCCCGGCCCTTTCTCTCTTTATGTCCAACCATGAACCTCTTCATTAACAAAAACACTCGGTTTTGTTAATCGCATTTTATAATATCGTACAAATTAAAAATATTGAGAAATGTTATTTTGTATATTTAATATTACATATTTATTTGTAAATAGTTGAAAGGCAAAAAAAGGAGGTAAACGATAGAACAAGGAAAAGGGTATCGGTGCAATTTCTTTATTTACTCAATAATGATAATAACCGTATTAAAGTATAAATTCGAAAGCATTTAAACTGCTGGCCGGACTAAGTATGGAGTGCCTTTTAACTGTCGTTCAACTTTAAAATTTGGTATACATGTTCACTGAACACCAATTTACCAGTATTTACCAGGGCCCGGATTCTGATGACCTAAAATTGTTTGAAAAATGACCTATAAAATGACCCTAAATTTTAAAGAAAATGACTTAATAATAATAAAAAATGACCTAATTGTTATTCTACACACAAAGTTATAGACTAATTTGTACATATTTGTAAAAACTGCAAATTACTGTAATGTAAATGTTCTTTTCTTACGGAAATTTATACTGGCATTGAGGCACTGGCGAGTCAAAATTCGGCACATCCTTTTGTGGTCTGCCGGATTATATTGTTGTTTATTGTGAACAATAGTAATATAATACAAAATTTTGGCGTTTCTTTGATTCTCATTTCCGACTGAGACATGACAACACTTTAAAACAATTTCTCCTTCTTGCATTAAACAAACAACACTTCAAAGCTACGAAAAAAACTTAATGCATTCAATTTAAATACATAAAAATCACTAAATAAGGAAGAAAATGACAAAATAATGACCTAAAATTGAAATAAATGCCCTAAACATTTAATATGGCATAAAATGACAAAAAATGACCTATGCTTTTCTATAAACTACAGGCCATGCTTGGGATTTATCTACAAGTTGGCACTGTCTAATGCAGCATCAATAAAAAGATGACATGTCATTAGAATCCGGGCCCTGGTAATTACCAATATTTCATTCATCCCTTCCCTAAGAATGCGCGAATTGATATGATCATGGCTATTTTCGTTATTTTATTAAAATTCGTTTCTATTTTTATTATTGTATTTATTGTTGTTGAATTGTGGGTAGGATCTGTGTTGAGAGACACATGTATTCACCCCGTAGTGTGGTGTCTTGGAGTAGTATAACGACCAGACGTCTGAGGTGGACGTGCTGTATCCCGTAAAACCCTTGAGACTGGAGACCTCAGTATCGTCCACATGTATGGCATACGCTAGTGTTTTGAATTGCAACAAACCGCCATGTAACGCCTTTCCGTGTATACAGCCAGTTCAAAAAATCAAGTACAGTAGGCCTATATAAATAAATACACTAAGTTATGTAAAAGTGGGACAGTATTATGAAATGAAATTCCCGAGACTTCACGCATCCCACTTTAGAGAAATGTGATCTGTTACACTTACAACTTTCTCTACCCTATTTCATATTCTAATATAAAATAAAATCAGGTAAACTGATATAACAAAGTGTCAGAATGCTTTTGTTAAATCAGTGATAATTGCAATTATGATATGCAGAAAATAAGTTATTTTTGTAATCGATTTCCGAGTTAAGCTCCAGATCGATTCATTAAGCAGGGCTTACGGAAGAACAAAGGTCTAAAGTTTGATAAGCATATGTGAAGGAATATGTGGGTAGTGTTATTTGTCAAAACTATCTGTATTGAGACTTCCACAGCCGTATATGAATACCGTAAAACAATATGTAGTCATGAGAACTGATTTGCATTTGATAAATTCTTTCTAATATATTACCATAAAATAGGCACTAAATTGAGCATTACTCCGGTATCGGTCAACCGATTGGGTCAAATATCAACAGTTTTCTTCCCATGGACGTTATAAATGCGTATACCAAGTTTCATGAAAATCCGATAAAGCGTATTTGAGTTATCGCGCGTACAGACAGACGAACAGGTATTTTCCCATCCCCCACACAATCTCGTCAAGTACCATTCTGGCACTTAATGGCTAGGTTACAATGTGAAATTAGTTTTCATAACTAACTTTCGCAGCTGTTTTATATTTGAATGTATACCTGCGAGATGTACTGGCTACACTGAGCTACGACACTGTGCAGTTTCGGCTGATTCCAACTTTTCGCGAAACTGTAGTAGTATGTCTCGAGGTTATACATATATTTAGCTGCTTGAACTTTGTACGCGATCCGAACGCGTTTGTAGAATTTTAATGGATTTACATTAAAAAATTAGATGAAACGTGCAACTGCAATGCAGTTTGTTTGGAAGGAAGTCGGTGCAAGCATTTTCACGAAATCGCAATTTCTTAACCCTATCACTTCCTCATCAGTGCCTAGCTTTGTATTACACTCATGCACAGAAAACGAATGATTTATTAATTAATTTAATAATTGTAATTTAAAATTTCAGCTCGGATTTATGGGAATATCAAACTATCGATAACTCACTCAAATACCGAGAAAAAAAGTTTATCTGAACTCAACATTATAAAATATATTGTTCATGCTATAGGCCTATTTATTCATAGAGAAAAAGCGAATGAGTCAAAATACCAAAGTTTCAGGAAAGTCAGAAAACAATTGTTTTCCACAACACTGTTACACTATTTAGATCAGCCTACTCAGATATTGTACATAGTATAAGATACTGTGTAAAAATATCTGGTGGACTGAACTAAATGTGGTAACAATGCTATGGAAATAAACTGTTTTTCGTCTCTCCTGAAACTCTGGTATTTTGACTTATTCGCTTTTTACCCTATCACTCTATTATGTAAGCAAGCGCATTGTTTAGTATGAGCAGCGCCTGTAAGTACTTGATTATAATAATATGTTGATTGCGCACAAGTGTGCAAGGTTTTGTCACTATGTACAGTCTTCCGTGCTGAGTTCGGTTACACTTTTTGGGCAACTGGTACAGCTTAGAACGTGGTATTTGTCACATCGTCTTCCGCAATATTTGCAAACACAGTTATCATATATTTCGTGGAAGCTGTTCGTAGCGCAGAGTTTGTGATGATAACCATGCACTGCCAATCTTGTCACTACATGTCTCATACACTGGTTTGTGCCCGTCCAGTTCCTGTCTACCATGGCACTTGTTGCGTAGAACGGCTCCTCTATCTGCCTTTTCTTGTCCATGTTTTCTGCGACCAGGTCGTTATAGGCAATTGTAGCTGGTAAGAGCATCCTGTGTCGGAGGTCCTCGATTAGGAGGGGCTCTCTAGTCAGGGCATACACATACCGGGATCGTGTGTATTTAGACACCCCCAGTGTTCTTTTAAGGTATGTGGCTTTGACCCTCTCCATCACCTGCAGATCTTTCTTTTTCAGATGCTCCCATATGATCTGGATTCCGTATGTCAGGATTGGTGTAATTTTCGTTCTGAAAAGTGTTAACGCTGTGGCAAGTGAGACTGATTGTAAGTGGCTTATATCGCTGATGGCTCTTATGGCTGCTATGGCTCTTTCTTTGATATGGAAGGTATAGGTGGTGCCCTGTGGTTGCATCGTTATGCCGAGGTAGTTTAATCTGTTCACTTTCTTTAGTGGTTCACCTCCACAGATGATTGTCTCTGCAGCTGTTTGCCTTCCACCCTTTTTGAAGGTCATAGTCACAGTCTTTTGTTTGTTCAATTCTAGGTCATTGTCTTGGGCCCATTGTGTTAATTTGTCGAATGCCTCCTGTAGTGTGTCTCTGGATGCGGATGTCATAACCATGTCGTCGGCGTATATATATATATGTACTCCCTCTGTTCTTGTTGCCATTATAACATCGTGTGTGGCGATATTGAAGAGTAGAGGGCTTAACGGGTCCCCCTGCAACACTCCGTTAGTCTGTACTATTGGGTCCGAAATGCATATTGTGTCATCAATCTGTACTCTGTTATCTGCTAGGATGTCCCTTATTAGTTGTGTAGTTGGTGTCTTTCCTGTTAATTCCTCTATTTTCATCATTAATTTTGATCTGTGTATAGTGTCGAAAGCTTTACAGTAATCAATGAACACTGCCAATAGCTTTCCTTTTGGGTGCCTTAGTGCTTCCTTGATGTCTTTTTGGAGACACTCGACAGCATGCAGCGTAGATCGGCGTGCACGGAAACCAAACTGCTCTTCTGGTATGTATCTGTCTACTAGAGTAGTTAATCTCTGGGTGAGTAGCTTGGTTAGTACTTTTAGGAGTGTGCACTCAAGTGCGATTCCTCGGTAGGCATTCGGGTCGCTGGTGTTGCCTTTCCCTTTATAAAGGGTCTTGATTCTGGAGTTCCGCCATCTGTCGGGGATCTTTCCATGTTGCAAACAGGTGTTGAACAGCAATGTCCAGGTGTCTAAAAGAGCTGGAGATGCTGTTTTTATGTGCTCATTGAATATGTTGTCCAAGCCGCACGCTTTTTTTGTCCTTTAGACCGGCGATAACTTCTCTTACTTCCTGTGTGGAGAACAAATCTTCAGGCGTTAAGGTTGCTCTCATATTAGTCATCTCCCTGCTAGGTCTTGTATCTGCTAGTCTGAGCACTTTGCTGAAGTGAGTGACCCATTCTTCCATCGGGATGTCTCTTGGGAATTTTGGAGCTCTTGGTTTGAGAGCCCTATATGGGTTCTTTTCAGCTTCTTCAATCTGTTTTCTGCCAGCCTCCTCGTAGAACTCAGCTTTTTTCTGCTTTATTAGACTTCTATATGTCTTTCGTTTCTCGCTATATTCTTGGTACGCTCTGTCCGAATGTGTAGTCTTGGCTCTGTGGAGTGCAGCTAGGGTGCTTTTCCTTGCGTCGTAGCATGCATGGTCAAACCACTGTTTGGCTTTTCTTCCATTTGCTGTGATATTTGTTGTGGCGTTATGGATTATGGTCTCCATTTTATGTACGGCAGTGTCAATATGTCCATCAAGTAGAAGGCTGCTAATATTGCTTACTTCTTGTTGTGCTGATTTCACAGACTCCAAGTTTAGCTTTCTTGCCAGCGCCGGTGTTTTTGTTGGTACTTTGTGACTATCGTGTAAGGTGAATGATGTTGCGACAGGTAAATGTTTTCTAGCCACTCTATCCATTACTGTTTGGTGTACCGTGTGTGTGTTTCGCATATTTGAGAATACCAGGTCAATTGTGCTACTTCCATTGTGACATATATATGTCTTCTCCTGGTCCTTGTTTATCAGTGTCAGGCCCTCATCTTGTAAGAAGTCAACGACGGTTTCTGCTTTGTGGTTTCTTTTGTCGATTCTACAGTTCATGTCGCCTGTTAGGATTATCAGGTCCTGTTGTTCTGCTTTCTCCAGGCCATCGCTGATTGTGACGATTATGTCCTCTTCCTTGCATTCTGGTTGCAGATATAAACATATTATGGTGCACAGTTTGGTTCTGATTATCACCATATTGGCTGATCTGTGTTCTATGGTGAAAGGGGAGAGCTTCGGCTTGAACAGGCATGTCACACCCCCGCTTGGTCTGCCTCTTGGTCCCTGAGTGGCAAAGCCATGTACCGCATAGAAGCCTGGTGTGCTCCATTCCTTGGTGAGGAAAGTTTCCGTTAGTACCACTATGTCGAAGTCTTTAAAATCATCTCCTGGTATCATGTCCATGGCATTCGCTAGCCCTTCAATGTTCCATGTTAGAACGTTGAGGGAATAGCTCCTTCGTTCAGTGTCTGGTGCATTCTGGTTTGGCTTATCCTTCGACCTCCAAGTCGGCCCCACCATAATTCCTTGCTGGTTTCCTGTGAGGGGAGCGAAATGGCCGTATCAGGACACCCGTTGGCCAGAATTCTGGGTTTTCGGTGATTGTTAGGTTCTGCTTTGGGATCCCCACCTTGAAGGACTTGTTGGTTCCTAGAGTTCTCAGTTCCTCGCAGTCAATATTGTCCCTTGCTATGCCCTTCTTGTTTAGAAACAGTATTACCTTTTCGGTTGTTGTGTGTTTCGACAGTCGACCTACGTATAACCATGCTTTCGATTCTCCAGCTTCAATTAAGTCATTTTTGCTGGTCCCTGTTCCTATTATAGCATTTGTGTGTTGCCTTCGTCTCCTTTTATATACGACTTCTGTGAATTCTTCATTCTCGCTATCATCCTCATTCTCTGTCGTAGCTGTGTTTGGGATGGAGATCATCGGGTCGTCTTCTTTCCCTATTTCTGCGGTCTCCCTTTGGGTTTCAGCTTCATTGCTCCCAGTCCTGGGGGCCTGTGTGGCTTGTATTTGCACATCTTCATCCTTGTTAGGGGGAGATGGGGCGGGTTTCTTCCTTGTTTGATGGCTTGGGTTCTTGGTGACGGTCTCTCTCCGATTTCCAAGTGTTTGATCTCTTTTCAGTGTGTTCACTGCCTCTGTCAGCTCGTGTAGTCTTGCATTCATATCTTGTCGCAGGTCTTCCATTTCTTTCTGCATGGTCTTCCCTGCTTTATATCGGAGATAATCCTCTTGGCATTCGTGGCATAGCCACATAACCGTTGACTTCTTTTTGTTGCTGGGTTTTAACGCATTAAATTGGCCCTGTTGTAATTCCGTGCATGCCAGGTGGTGCCATCTGTGACAGACACCATCGCATTCTACCGCTGTCTCCGTCTCTTCAATATTCCGTTCGCAGATGGGTACTTGATTATGCCATATGCACAGCACGGAAGGGGAAGAAGTTGCCGCATCAGCAAGGCGCTCCACAGAACAAAGGATCACGATTCTAAGATGCTCCCACTCATGTGGCCTATGCTAATCAATACAATATCTTCCTTCCTACATACCACGCGTTGAAACATAGAAGTGTTCAAGCTTTGTTGATCCATTTTAATTTTAGCTCTGTATATTATGATATTTTAGAAGAAAAATTCCTCTGACTGGGATTCGAAGCAATGACCTTCAGGTTTACGTGCCAATGCTCTTCCTGCAGAGCTAACTAGAGATAGGTTTGAATATAATGTTGCAAAAATTGTCATCTCGCATAGCTTAATAATCATATGAGAATATTACAGAAGAAAAATTCCTCTGACACTGGGATTTAAACCCAGGACCTTTGGCTAACCGTGCCAATGCTCTACCAACTGAGCTAAGCCAGAGTTCACTTCACAGCGAAAGATGGAACCTCTCTCCTATGACTGATTGCCCTTAATGGTCAACCTCACTGACAGACAAGTTATGTCACATGCTGTACAGACTGTGAGGCACACTCCATCTGTCTCTGTGAAGTGAACTCTGGCTTAGCTCAATTGGTAGACCATTGGCACGGATAGCCAAAGGTCCTGGGTTCAAATCCCAGTGTCAGAGGAATTTTTCTCCAATAATATTCTCATGTAATGTCCAATTGAGACAATAATCTGTGGTTCATGTATTCATATTAATTTATTTATTTATTTATAGTTATACAAAACAAAACAAGACCACCCGAATGAGCATGCGCTCGTGCTCGGGCACAGTTAAGCCATTTACATTACAAAATACAAATTACAAATACATAAAGAAAATATAATATTAAATCAATACCTAAAAAATAATAATAAAAAGAAAGAACAGAATAGTAAAAAGAAAAAAGGAAAAGTAGTAAGAACAAAAATTGAAACAAGTAAGAACAAAAATTTAAAATAATATATCCATCTTAATAATCATAGTTCCAGATTTTCTGTTTAAACATGGCCTAGTCTTTTTCTTCTAACAAAACGTGGACTGCAATTAACACACAAAAGTAAACGTTTTCATAGATGATAAGTGATTTTCCTTACAGCTGAGAATTTATTGCTCAGAAGTAAATATTTCAAGTTCAATATGATTATGCCATTTTATTATTTACGATAATTTTCTCTTCCTTCAAAGCTGACAAAAGAAACTGTTTCCAAAAGAAAAGAAAGCCTTCTAATTTCGGGTTCCCAAAGGTTAGTATTCCAAAGTAGCCTACGGCACCTTTTTTAATTCTAACCATATGATGCTAAAGATAAAAACGAAACTTTTTTTTTATCTTAAGCTAAGACATTCGGCCTTCCGCACTACCACAAGTTATCCCAAATGACAAATGACTTCCTAAATTTCTTCTGCAAACCGGTGGATATTATTTATTTCGCAGAAGTAGATGCCTCATTGTCACTGTATTTTTAACTATTGGATTTTTTTATCAAGAAGTGCATTTTCTTTTAATACTTGGCCATACAAGACAGCACATGATACCCCATTAAAGTGTAATCAGTGAGGCCTTCATTGTTGCAACTTTAATTAATTTAGCGTAAAATACACCAACCAATCAGAATCACAAAAAAGTGGTACATTTGAGCGTCGCTAATTAAAAGATTAGATTTTGCCAAAAAAAAAAAACGGGACTGTCTCGTGAAAAGCGGGACGAATGGACGCCCTAGTAAAGGGTAAAGTTAAGTACTAAGATCCTTTATTTGCTGATGATTGGAACAATAATTTCGCATCCTTCGTATGAATTAAGTTCTTTTTTTTGTATTTACTAGAAATTTTTTTTTTTTTACTCTCACATGTGACCCGACCGAAGACGTCGAGTTTTGCGGATCACCCTGCAGTCTGTAATTGAAATGGACGACTGTGGAGGTAGACTCGAGACTGCGTGACGCCAGGCGTCTGGCCCGCTACCTGCCGGCTGCAGCGCGAAGCATGGTCACTTCCACATCCAGTCTGCTTGCCTGCTTCCTTCCATTGATTGTCTCGGCTGTGTCGTGCCTTATGCTAATTCACAGACCTTACATGTCAAAACAAAATTTTATGATAAATTATAACTTTATTAAGCCTGCCGTATTACTGACGTTTTAAGATATTTACCTGTTGTAATTTTTGTGCACCAACATTTGTTGCTTCAGTCCTTCTTTCGAGCACACATGCCAAACAGTTTAGAATTCAGAGGCGTAGGCCTACTGGGATTAGAAAGAGGAAATTTAATTTTGGACTTAATTTCTTAGTGGCGCGGACGTTCAAACAAAATGCGACTACTATTACTACCACATGTAGTTACGGAGTCTTTATTTCTATAATTAAAAATATTGTGTTTTGTTAATTTTCATCCCTTTTAAATTAGTTTTTGTTTGCCACTTGCTCTGGTCAATCTTCCTGGTACGACTATATCATGATAGTATTACTTACTTACTTACTTAATCAATGGCATTAGACAATTCCTCAAGCTAAAGGAATATCTATTTTATGAAACCCGAAGGTTCATTGCTGCGCTTACCTGAGCCCGCCATTCAACCCTATTCTGTGCTAATTCCATCCAGTCATCCCTCGCAAATCCTACTTCCCTTAAACCAATCCTAATTTTGTCCTCCCACCTACGTCTGCGTCTTCCAAGTGGTCTTTTTCCCTTCGGGTCTGCCAGTCATTACTTTTGAGATATGTCTTTCCTCCCCATGCGCGCAACATGTCCAGCCCATTTCATCCTCCGTGATGTAATTACCCGTACTATATCCAGTGACGAGTACAGGTTATGAAGCTCGTCGTTATGCAGTTTTCTCCAGTCCCCATTTTCATCTCTCATGGCCCAAAGGCATATTTCTAAGCACCCTGTTTTCGAATACTCTGAGTAAGCGACCATGTCACACATCCATATAATGCAACCTGCAGGATAATTGTCGTATACTGATTATAATTATTATAATTATCACTAGGGTTCGGATGTTTATGACCTAAAAAAGTGGAAAATATGACTGAAAATATGCCCTTAAAAATGACAAAATATGACCAAAAAATTCTAAATATGACCTGTTAAAATAACGTATTTAAAAAAAATGCTCCAATTTAAAACGTTCAAAGACAATAAATTCTCACATCACATGAATTCTATCAGATAATAACTTTTTAACACTTTTGGTTATTTATAGTTTTACTTGTAAGGAACTTATATTATTAAAGAAATTTCTCCTATTTGCTCGCGTCATCGCCTCCAAATACTCGTAACATTTTGTAGATCTTGCGTGTCCCTATAAAATATAAACAATTGCATTGATTTTAATATTGAAGTTACCTATTAATTTGGCATAAACATTAAATTAATGAAATAAATTTCAAATTTAACACACGTGTAGTATATACACTGTACAATTGTGCTGTTTTGCCGAATTTATAACTGGAATATGACATTAAATTACAAATATGGCGAAAATATGACCAAGATCACAAAAAAACCAAAATATGACTTTATATGCAAAATAAAAACGGTCTGATTAGGATTACAAGCGTGCAATTCGTGTTTAATTTGAGTTTGCGGCGAGAACAGAGGTCAGGATAAAAATATGACATGTCATAAACATCCGAACCCTAATTATCACTTTTATTACTTGAGCCTTGCCATTACTATCAGATTTTGCCTTCCTCCCTGGTAATTTTTTATATTAATTTGTCTACTCTTAGTTTTAACATTAGTTATGATTAGGGCTCGGACTTTTAGGTAAATACATATTTTTTTTGCTATTACCTATGACTTCTGAACTTTGTCAAAGTTCCGGTTGGGACCTTTGGATTCAAAATACTGAGTTGCATATCACATAAAAATAAATATTTTCGATATTTCTTATTTGAATAAATATTTTTGGTAACTTAATTTTTTTTTACATTTTTACCACATATCACGTTTAGAAATGAATATTTTGACTGTTTTTGTAAAATTGTGCCATATTTTGAATATGTTGCATTGTTATGTTGAGTCAGACAATAAATCAGGGCTGATTTGGCCTTCATTAGTGCAAATTTCCGTTTCCTCTCACACTGCATTACTAAGTTGGAAACAACAAAACAATTCTTGACAGAATCAATAAAAGAAACCAAACACATTGAAAACAAACTTAACAAAATCAGTGGTTCAAAAGCAAACGAAATTAAAGAAAAATTCCTGTCATGCCTAAATAAGAATGAAAGGTTACAAGCAGTGGCGGACGCAGACTTTTTTTTCGGGGGGGGGGATTTGAAAAGGTAGAAAGAATACTAAAAAAAATTAATTAACTTACTTATATAATTAGTTTATAAAACTGTGCATATATAGCCTTTTTTTGAAATTTCGGGGGGATATATCCCCCCTATTCCCCCTGCGTCCGCCATTGGTTACAAGTGTTGCCAAAGATTTCAGATATTTTAATATGGGTAACAGTGTAGAGAACTTGGAGCAGACGGAACATCTGAGTGTCAGTGATACTGAGTTTTACAAATATGCAAGATTAACATCCTGCAATGTTGAACGTACATTTTCAAGATACAAGTCTCTGTTCCGTGAAAATCGTCACAGCTTTAAGATGCACAACTCAAAATTTACTTATGTCGTTCACTCCAACAGTTCTACACTTACTGACTAGAATGACTAGATGAGTACAGAAGTACTCATCTAGTCATTGGTTAAATAAATAAAATATTTTTATATTTTTTAAACATATTTTCGACTTTTTAACTACATAAAAAATAAATATTTTCGTTTTTATAAGCACCTAAAAGTCCGAGCCGTAGTTATGATAAAAAGTTATGTTATTCTTGCTGTTAAATTACACTTAACAGTAATATTTCTGATACGATACTAGCACCCTTGCGAATAACGTGTGTTTAGCTGGCTATTTCATAAATCCATTGTGCATTAGAAAGCTCTAGGTCAAAAGGCCTCGGAGAGGTAAACGAGCAATTATGTTTATTCCGCATAGGCCTATCAAGTATATAGACCTACAATTCTGTGTTTATATACCTGTTTTTTTCCTCCGAGTATCCATCAATATACCTAACCATTTATCCGTGTCTCTGTCTCTGTCTTTCATTTTTATCTCTCTCTTTCACCTCTCTTCTCCCACTCCTGTTTCTCTCAGCGGCACTAAATTGAATTATTTCCCGATTGTTTGACATCAGGGTACTTTATCAGTATTTTGCTGTTAAACATTAATTTCGGAGGGTTGATGTAATGTAAAGGAATCCCGTGAGGAATAGCGAATAATATGGGCTGTAAATAAAATACATATCAGGATATTGTCAAAGCTTTAGAATTATGTTGCATGAGAAACATCAGTGTCACGGGGTCTTGGAATGGACGGTTCACGTGGGACACATTGCGGGGATTTCATGAATAGTCTACATGTAATATCGCAAAATATGTTTTCATGAAAGTCCTGAGCGAGTTGTGTTTTATATACCTTTGTGGGGTTATTTTATGTAACTTGGAGCTTTAAAATATAATTAAAAAATTCTAGGTTTTACGGGAATTCTTACTATTATCGTATAATTAAACTATACTTTACGTCGATAAAGTAAAATAAAAAATAAAAAAGGATCCCTTTTTGTAGACTAGCTTATTTTATTGCAGCTCAAAATCGTCAGTGATATAACATTTTCTGGCGCGCATCAGTCACGAAAAATCACTATAGCCTAGTATGGGACGCCATTGATTATAAACTCGTCAACTCTCGTGGGATTACCTATGATAATCCCACGAGAGATAGCGAGTTTATCGATATATTTGTGAGAACGAAGTTCGATCGTAATCTTGTGTAGGATTCATTTAAGCTATTCCATGAATAAATGAAACGGATTTTATAAATAATTATTATTTTCTTACTTTGTATTCAAAATTTTGCCTGTTTTGAGATCACGGTGTACTAAATGAATGAGCAGTCCATGCATCGATTCGAGTTCCCAGTGCTACCAATAGTGCATTACCACAAGGTGGTGTGCGTGAGCATCAGAATACTATAAAAGCACTTGCACTGAATCGAAATTGTGTTTTCTTTCAGTACACATTTAGCCTATATTATTTCAATTTCTAAACAAATGATGCCGGATAAAATATTTTCATTCTGCTCGCTGGCAGAATCCGACGTATTAATTACAGCACGTTGATGCCGTATGTGACGTTTTATAAGATCGCATGCTTGCGGCCATAGGAGCATATTATATGATAAACGGTCGTGATTGGTCTATATCCGAGGAATTGCTAAACGTTATTGGTCAATATCAAACATACGCCATATGAATGGAATAGTCGCTATTGCACAACAGTTTTGGTAGGCTAAGATACGTTTAAACAATACATAATACACTGTTTTCATTAAGAATGTAATATTAAATTTTTCAGGTGCCTTAAATTGATGGGTAGTAACCTCTTTCGACCGCCGTCGTGGTCTTGTGGTTAGCGTCGCTGACTACAGATCCTTTGGCCTGGGTTCGATCCCTGAGATAGCGAGGTCTGGTAGGGGTGCACTCAGCCTCGTGATTCAAATTCAGGAGCTACTTGATAAAGAAGTAGCGGCTCCGGTCATGAAAACCACCGTTAACGGCCGTGGATGTAGGCATGCCGACCACATGCCCCCCCCCAATCCTGCCATCTGCCTATGGTAGATAGGCAGCGGTCGGGCGGTAGGCCAAGTCCCTCCAGGGATATAGCGCCACGGAGTTTAGAGTTTTAGTAACCTCTTTCATACGGGTTTTGCAACAAAACAGCTTACCATTATCTCGACTATGAGCCATGTGCAACTAATATAAACAAGAGGAAATTATGGGTTTCGGTTTTTGTCTTAGTACCAGTATAGCAATATAATTGATGAATGTTTATTTTAAAAAAAAATAAGGTCACAGACATTGTTCTGTAAAGCTCTCGTTTAGGAAAAACTTTTTCAGAGTGAGTTGTTACTGGGATATGCGGGCTTACATCAATATACAGTCTATATGCTTGAAATGGTATTCTGTTATAAGCAAACTTGTTTCTTAATTATGGTCGTGTACGTTGGAAATAGGTTATTTGTATGTTTTTCACAAAGGAATTAATCAGATACAGAACGCAGCTGTACAATTTTAAACTCCTGATGTAAATGGAAAGGCAAAGTGGGAAAGTTAAGGAACATAGTGTATTAAATAGGATAGAAAGAACCAACATTTCCGGCCGGGTTTGCTATATTAGCAAGATTTTTAACAAGAGTGTGTTGTGTTTTTATTTCAAAACATAAAGTTATTTTATAAACATGTGTTCTACATTTTGTTCCTAATTTAATTCGCAATAATAAATGCTATGCAACAATAATCTGACCCTGTACAGTTTTCTATAGTAAAACTATTACATGATTATTAAGTGCTAGTATGGTACTTTGAGAGATTGTGTGGGGAAGGGAAAATGTCTGTCCGTCTGTCTGTACGCGCGATAACAAATACGCTTTATCGGATTTTCATGAAACTTGGTATACGCATTTATAACGTCCATGGGAAGAACCGTATTGATATTGGACAAAATCGGTTGACCGGTACCGGAATAAAGCCCAATTTAGTGCCTATTTTATGGTAATGTTTTAGAAAGCATTTATAAGATGCAAATTAGTTATCATGACATATTGTTTTACAGTATTCATATACGGCTTTGGAAATTGCAATACAGTTAGCTATGACAAATAACATTATTCCTTGACATACGCTTATGAAAATAGATCGTTAAATTGAGCGAGGTGGCTGAGATGGTAACGTCTTGGTCTCACATTTTGGTTGTTTCTGGTTCAATTCCTGTAGCCGGACAATTTGACATATCTTTTTTGTATTTTTATGTGAGTGTGCGATTGTCAAGATATCACAAATTCGTATAGTTCTGCTGATGATGGACGATTTAAAGCTGATTAAAAATTATACCTTTGTTCTCCCTGAAGCTCTGCTTAATGAATGAATCTGGAGCTTACCTCGGAAATCAATTTTTTTTTAAAATATTTTCTGCATATCATAATTGCAATTATAACTGATTAAACAAAAGCATACTGGCACTTTGTTACATCAGTTTACCTGATTATTATTATTTTATTATTATTATTATTATTATTATTATTATTATTATTATTATTATTATTATTATTATTATTGAATCTCCAAGTATAATTAACCCTATTTCACCTTTCAGTGTCCTTGGGTTTTACAGTAGGCTAACTTATTAATGCAATTTACATCCATTTACAGTTTGCGTAATACAAACTTAAGTGAGAGAAGATACAAGTATATCACATACTAGCTGGTTATCCATTTTCCATCCAAACCGACAGCTTTCTCCGTTCCCGAAAAAATGAAATAAGGTAAACTGATATATATATATATTAAAGTGCCAGATGGAGTTAATTTAATGTTTCACAAGCTAGAACACGGTTTTTTGAGATAGTTCGATAAGAATATGCCAAGGAAAAAATATAACTAGAATATTAATAGAACGGATTTACAACAAATTTCTAAGGTCAACAATAGAACTATTCCTTCATTTTTGTCAAAACATCTGAAGCATTACAAATGAGCAGCCAACAAAACAATAACTAGTTTCTCGATATCTCTCATATAAGGCGAGATTTGAATGTTTGAAAAACAATAACACTTAAAAATATACCTCAGCCTGAAGGCCTGCCGAAAGGAATGTGTGAGCAGGGCCGTCGCGTGGGCAGGGCGACCGGGGGGGCGCCGTGGCAACGGCAAAAATAAAACAACAAAATTTGAAATAATATGCTAGATGTACATAACGTATTTTTTAAAGTTAAGTATAACTGAATTTTGAATATTACGTTGTTTTATTTATTGAACAAATAAATATTTGACACCAATAACTTTATATTTTCTAAGTTACCCCAAAATAAATATTTGCTCAAAATTGAACAGCTGGATTTGCTTGTATACTGTTAATAATAATAACCTAATAATAATAATAATGCGTGTTTAACCCCATTATGTTTATATGTATTTGATAGTGTCGCGTCACGTCGCTCGCTGTGTGTTTGAATCCTTACAGATAGGTGGAATGTCGGGTGGGTGCACGTGGGATTAAGTTTTGGGGGGGGGCGCCTGACGAAATCTTGCCCCGGGCGCAAAAAAATCACGCGACGGCCCTGTGTGTGAGGACCGACTAAGGATAAAATTACCAATGTAATAGAGTTTGAAATATTAAAAATAATAATTACATACCTTTAAAACATAATAATCAACTCAATTTATTTAGCTAAAACTGATTGTGAATGCTATTGGCAAAATCTCCGAGATATCCTACGTACGTAATTATTAGGGTATAAGGTGGAAATTAAATTCTTATTATTAGGGCAAGGCATTTAATGATCATAAAATAGCGAAAAAATGCAAAATAAAAAATTCATTTATGACCTAAAAATAGTGGAAAATGTCACAAAATATAAATGACCAATAAATTTACTATTATTTCTCGTAATTAGTTTTTTAAGTAGTAAATTGCTAAAAACAATGGTTGACATAGCGTTACATATGAATTTACAATAGAAAACATACTTATTTTGTTACTGAAGAAGTAAATTTTTTCTACAGTACTTAGACACCCTTAAAGAAAAATAAGTTCTTTCTGAAGTGGCAAGCCCATCAAATTGCCCCTAGCAAATATTTACCATTTAAAAAGAAAGAAAAAATCTTTACTGCTACAAGACGAACTGCTATGGTGTTTACAATAAATCTGAATTAAAATTAACTAAGAACACTTGGTGGAGAATCTCAAATAAAAACGATTGTCTGTTGTATAAAAGTAACGATTAGTACATGGAAAATCTCCTCCCTAACTCCATAGAAACATGACCTAAAATGCTGAAAAAGACCTAAAAATGCCGAATATGACCTGAAAATTGCCAAAAAGTGACCGATCTCTTGAAAATGATGAAAAATGCAAAAACTAATTGCCATTATTTAATCATTTATTTCATGAAACACATTTATATATATTCGAGCTATCTTTTAACCTTCATATAAAAAAGAGGCAAAATCATCAAATGCCTTTCCCTACTTATTATATAACATCCCCTCATTGGTAAAAATGAAATTTATTAATTTATGTAAAGGTATTGTATAATTAATTTTTACTAGATCGAGAGTATAAGACTATATAGTGATTATTGCTGGAGTGGTATATTATAGTATAGTACACGCCGGTATGAGGGACTTCTCTACTTCAGCTAATTACACACCGGCACATTTTAACGAATTTCATACCGGTATGTGATTTAAGTAGTGCACATCATATTGGAGCTTAACTCTAGTATAATACCCGTTTTATTATTCTTCCGAATTTTCATGTAGGCCTAGCTTATTTTCCTTTCTCATGTTCATGATGGCTTCCATTAGAAACCATCCTACATGTTTTTCTGATGGAAGACGTCATGAAAAAGAGTAAGGAAATACTTAAATTTACTGCTCGCCTAAGAGTGTAAGACAACTTCTGCAACAGACGTGTACTGCGTGTTGTCTAGTCATTAACTGCAGGGGCTTACTGCCCGTCTAGTACGTTAGACAACTTCTGTAGCAGATGTGTACTGCGTGTTGACTAGTCATCAACTGCAGGGGCTCCTCGCTCGCCTAGCACCTTAGACAATTTCTCCAACAGACGTGTACTGCGTGTTGACTAGTCAATAACTGCAGGGGCTTCTTGTCCTTTCGACAATATTTTTGCAACGGGCTTGTATTGCATGTTTTCTAGTTGATGGCTATTTAGCTCATGATTCAGTGACCAATCCTGTGGAAGGATATGTTATATTTAAATGAATCACCGTTTACTTTAATCGCTTGTACGTTGAATTGTTTTTTTTTTTTAATTTGAATTCGTGAGAGCGTACTTAATTATCTGTGTAGCTTCTTTGATCTAAGCCAGTGCTTCCTAATCTGGGAGCGATTAACAGTCTTAGGGGGAGCACAACGGTTTGGAATTAGTAACTTAGATTTTTTAGGTAGATTTCGAACAAAAATCTACCTATTGGAATCGGAACCATGTCATGATTTTTGAAAAATTCTTTCATATCTTTACGTTTCATGCCTCCCTAAGTACGAAACCACCGCCCGTTCAAAAGTTTATATAATATATATTTGTGTGTGTGTTTATATATATATATATATCTTTACATGCTAGCGGCCGTAATTTTGAAGATATTTGAACCAAATTTTAATTTGTTATTTCTATGCCCAATAGTTCGGACAAGTTCGTTAATGAGCAAAATTGGCCAAGGGGAGGGTCGGAGGAGGGGGTTGAAATTTTGAAAAATTTACATCTCAGCCCCTATGAAGTATAGAGAGAAACTTTGTTTGAATAAATTAGAGTACTCCCTATGGAGTTCACAGTGACACCAACGATTCGGGGGTTTGGGGGGGTACGAGTGGGGGTGAGGGATAGAAATTCGAAATTTTTGAAACCACGTCTTGTGGGATATCGTTGAAAAGCTCTTGATGAGTACTGTACAAATCAATAACTAGTTTCTCGATAGCTCTCATATAAGGCGAGATTTGAATGTTTGAAAAACAATTACACTTAAAAATATATCTCAGCCTGAAGGCCTGCCGAAAGAAATGTGTGAGGACCGACTAAGGATAAAATTATCAACGTAATAGAGTTTGAAATTTTAAAAATAATAGTTACACACCTTTAGAACAATAATGCATGAGAAAATAAAAAATAATAAAATATAATATCAATTTAAAACATAATAATGAACTCTCTTTTTATAAAAATGATTTCAGATTTATTTATATTTCATATCGTGCATGCATTATACACTTTGATATTGTTTTCGAAATCTACCTCAGCCTGTAGGCCTGCCTAAAGGGATTTTTAAAAATCACAGTTTATTTTAGAGGGGAAGAATTAAAAATTGAAATTTTTTGGAGTTTTTCAATCGGTTATAGGCTAACAGCTATAAGTCTGCAAAAATTTCAAGTTTCTTAATCTGTCGGCAGTTGTGAATGACTTAACGGCTATCCCACCATTTTCATTATTTATGGCTTTGTAGTAGCCTATAGTGATTTTTTGCTATTTATTTATTTATTTAATATAGAATTTCTTTTAGCCCTATTTCACCATAAGGTACATTAGGGCTGTAGTTTTATGTCAATTACAATGTATAATGTACCTGTTTTCTTGTATACTAGAGTAGCCTGTTTTGCTAAAGTTTAAATAAAATCATTGTAAACTCTTAAATATAGAACATATGAAATAATGGAATTCTCTACAACAACAATCCTTCCCAAAAAATTTTAAGAGTGGTTTAACACCACAATAGTTTAAGTGTCCTGTTAACGAAAATCTTTTCCTTTCAAAGATTGGGCAGTCAACAAGTAGATGTTCTACGGTCTGTTTTCCTTTACAAATACATAAATAACCATTTTCCTTATTTTTAGCCTTTCAAAGTAAGAGCCAAAAATTCCATGACCTGACAAGAATTGAGTTAATACAAATTCAGGTTCAATTTTGCTTTGAAGTCTTGTTTCAATATTTGGGAAAAATAATTCTTTTTGAAATTGTTCCTTTAACACTAGATAGCCACTTATTGTTCCACCTAGTCTTAATGTGATCTCACATCTTTCTTCGTGCATAAGCATTTGACCGTTAATTGGACGTTACTCTGTTAAAAATTAATAGCGTTCGTCTTATTGACGTTACAAGTATGTCTGTTAAGTTTCATGGAAATCCGAGTTATTGGGCTTACAGACACACAGATGGACGTTTTTCCCGTCCACCATACAATCTTAGAAAGTACCATAGGCGTAACCAGGCCGACCATATGGGGGGGGGGTTATAATATCTGGAGAGAGGGGTTCCGGGGTCCTCCCCTCGGAAAATTAAAAAAAAATTAAGATTCACAATAACGAGTTTTAAGCTTCCCACGCTTTAAACTCATTAAGTAATTTATAAGCAGATTTTTAAAAAAAGGTGATATATCACAATAATGAAATAAATAGTACAATTTTCCCTTTTTTAATCAATGGGGGGGGGGGGTTAAATCCCCCAAACCCCCCTCCCCTCGTTACGCTTATGGAAAGTACCATTCTGTCACTTAATACCTTCGACATAATGATGGATCCAGTTTCCTCTTTCGATGTAATTAGGAAACTTTATTCTATCAGGACATTACGTGAATAATACAGGAGGCTAACATTAGTCCAGACTGTGTTTATAGGAGATGTCATTGTAATTGTAACATCGCTCGAAATGTAGTCATGATATGAACTGCCTGAATAATTTTATCTCTGTCTTATCACAAACTCTATTGTACGTACTTCGATTAAACTTTCCCTTCCGTGCATTTAAGGACCAAAAATAGCAGACCTATCATGCTATCCGCTGACTGTGGTATTGTCTGATCGCTATAATAGTTTGTGGAATTGTTTGGACTGGGAGGTCAGTCTCCAACTCAATATAGAACAGTATTCAGTATTCGTGATTTGCAACAAGACAGTAATTATTTATGTGGAAAGAAGTATTATTTTAGTGTTTCGAGTGACATTCAGGATGTCCTTGATTAATGTCCTGGATTATAATTTACTCACCATCTTATCCGAGCTTTTCCTATTCTTAAATATTTATGTCTTAAGGAGAAATTCCATTAAAAAAATCAACTTTTTTCTAGTATGTCGATAATTTTTTCGTGTATATAACACTTCTCAAAGTTTGAAGAATTGGTTTGTGTTTAAAATGTTAAACTATTATTTATAGCGGTATTTTAAAATCAATATTTTTTTGGAAGACCTCAGTTTTTCTACATCAATTTTTAAATGTTCTCATGACAGTTTAACAATTCTGTGTAATCATATTGTGAAATATTTTAGTTACTTAAGATTTTTTTAAATTGTAAATTGTTTTATCTAAAAAAATCCGCTAAAAATAGTGATGAAATTCACTTTTTACAATACTCATTCACAAAAATGTGCAGATATCCCATAGCTGTTTGGTGTAAAAATTTTGTTTAATTTGATTAATATGTGAACAAAGTTTATATTAAATCAAGAAAACAAACTTAACGGGATAATGGATTTGACGTTTTGCTCGTAGTTGTTTGGTTTTAGTCCTTCTGGAAATCTAACAGGCTTTTAGCACATTTTAAGATCAGACATGTTATTTTATATTTACATAGTTTTCTCTAGATTAAGAATTATTTAGATAAATGAACACACCAGGAACGTTATTTTCCATTATTTATGAAAATATATCAATTTTGCTGCAGTCGAATGCAGCCTATAATTTAATGTATGTTTAATACAAATTTAGAACTCTAATAGGCCTATAATTCAATTCTTTTGTGTTAGTAAAATGATGTGAAATAGCGAATTATTTTTTAATTGAAGTTCCTGAGCGAAGTGTCCCCTATTTACAATTTTTTAAAATAAAATCAACGCATTATTTATTAAAGAAAAATCTAGTAAAACCCATTTAGTAAGAATAAATTCCAAATAGAAAATTATGTTATCAATCAGGTTATTCATTATCATAATATTGTCTATTTAATAGTAAAGAAATCATAAATTAAACATTTTTATTAAGATTGTGTGTGATTCCCAAATTGGTCGCCTTCTGTTTGGAAAATAGCATATGTAAATTAAGCTTTTTATTAAGAATTTGAAGGAATGATCAACTAAAATAAAACAAATTTCCTTTTCCCTTCCTCTTTTAGCGTTAGGCATTCCACAGACCATGTTATCTTTCTCACATTTTGAGATTTAACTCAAACACTTGATCAAACTCAAACTCCCTTCTAATTTCGTTTACTGCTGCACCTGTGATCTATCGTGATTGGTGTTCATAACATGAGTTACTTCAAATTGGGTTACTTTCTGTTGAGATATCACACCGTGCCGAGATCGTTAAACAGCTACGCTGATCTCCTAAACTCAACTTTACCGAACTCGAAGAGCTTCAAGTTTACCACATAAAGTGAAAGTCATCTTCTTTTTATTGCCCCTTTGGTTATATCTGCTTATTAATTTGATTAGGGAGGAGGTATTAAGGAGCATATTTTTGTTGTAGAAGTCATAACTGTATGCCTTGATATATCATATGCAAAGACGGGAATAATGCACTAAACTTATTTAAACTCAGTAGGCATTCATTTTTTGCAGTAAATTAGGAGTATTTAGGATACATTTGACTACAGCTAGCATCGAATTATAATATTTTAATCAACCTGTCTTAAAGGTTACTTATTCACAGAAACTTTCTATTAATTAGCTCAGACTTTTAATCAAATTTCTGCCTATTTTAATAATTCGTAGCTAATTAAATTAAATATGGCTTTGTTAACCTGTATTACACTTATAATGTGGAAGTGCAAAATATTATGTTGTATTAGTATTCCAATAGGTACCCTAATTATGGACAGAGTAAAATTAATGACTTTGACATTTTTTAAGCCTATTTCAGACCTGTTAAAATTAAATATGGCTTGGGCAGTGTACACTAAATTATTAAGCAGGCCTATACTTTTTTGTTTCTTTAAGTAAATCTTAAAACTTGCATTAATTAATTGCAAGAATAATAGAAATCTAAGGTATATTCCCCGGCCAATTTAAAAGAATAAACTTCATGTGATAAAAGGAACCTCAGGAAAATTAATAATAAGCTCGGAATAAGCCGAAGTGAATAAGTCTTCCGTTACGTAAACCTAGGTAAAATCGAAAGTTGCAGAAAAAAAAGTAAATCATTTGAAGAAAACAAGTAGGTGACGCCCGGACATTAATAACTTAACTCAGAGAATATTATGTTAAAAAGAAAAAAAAAAAATTTTTTAGACCCTCAAAGGTGCACTTTTTTAAACCAGGAAGTATGTTATGCACATTATTGTTGTTTTGCATTGTGGTTTACATTATTTAAATATACCTTTCACTGTTGAAAATATTTCTCAATCTGGAAAAGTTTTAATTTGTGTAGATTAGAATTAGGTAGAATAATTTTCAAGGTACAACGCTTCGCAGGAAATAATTCCATTAAAACCATGAATCGGTGTGCTCAGATAGAAGAGTACGGTTCTGTTCTACGGAATAATTGGAACTCCACCCCTCACCTCAAACAGGAAAAGCCCGGCATTTAGGAATAACCGGTTCGCCTCCCCTGCATGACTCATATTTCCAGAGGTGAAAATTAAAATTTCATGGATATTTCGAATAGGTTACCTTTGCATCTCCTAAAGCTGGGTTTCCATTGATTAACATTAAAATAATACAGGTCATAGTTCACATAATCTGTTAAATGTTTATTATGCATGCGAAATGGTTTGCCTTTTAACAGCAGGTCTTAATAACATGTTAAAATTAACACTGGAATGAAGTGCCAGAATGGTACTTTCTGAGATGTGTGGTGGACAGGAAAATGTCTGTCTGTCTATTTATCCATGTGTGTGTACACGCGGTAACTGAAGTACGCTTTATCGGATTTTCATTCAATTCGGTATACGCATTTATAACGTCCATGGGAAGAAGCCTATTGATATTGGACCAAATCGGTTGACCGGTACCGGAGTAATATCCACTTTAGTGCCTATTTCCTGGTAATACATTAGAAGAAAGAATTTATCAAATGCAAATCAGTTCTCATGGCAGCATATTGTTTTACAGTGTTCATATACGGCTTAAAAATTTGCAATACAGGTAGCTATGACAAATAAAACTTCCCACTTATTCCTTCTCATATGCTTATCAAACTAGACCTTTGTTCTTCGTGAGCCCTGCTTAACGAATCGATTTGGAGCATAACCCTGAAATGAAACAACTTATTTTATGCATATCGTAATTGCAATTATCACTGATTAAAGAAAAGCATTCTGGCACTTCGTTACATCAGTTTACCTGATTTTATTTGTTATGCATTCGTTTGTCAGTCGTTCAATGTGGACACTGAAGTAGCAGTAGGCCTTGATATTTCTATGATTTATTTGAAAATAAAATGAAGGGAAAATTTATTGCAGTATCACTTTACTGGAAGACACATTGGTACCATTGGCGCTAACTTCAGGGTGATTTGATATTTAGGGAAGTATTCGGTTCTGAGAGAGATGAAAATGGGGACTGGAGAAAATTGCCTATTAGCTAGCTTCATAACCTGTACTCTTCACCGGATATAATAAAGGTAATTAAACCACGTAGGATGAAATGGGCTGGGCATGTTGCGCGCATGGGGGAGGAAAAACATACAGTAACTAAAAAAATATTGACTGAGAGACCCGAAGGGAAGAGACCACTTGAAAGACCTAGAGGTAGGTGAGAGGACAATATTAGAATAGATTTAAGGGAAGCAGGATTTGCGAGGGATGGTTGGATGGAGTTAGCACAATAGGATTGAATTGTTGGCGTAAACGTGGCATTGAACCTTCGGGTTCCATAAAATATAATTATAATAACCCTTTAACTTGGTTATGAATTATGAATTGTCTATTGTCATTGATTAATTAAGTAGTAATATTTTGTCAGTAATTTTTATACCAACGGATGTATTTATGTTGCATTATATGTCCATTCTGTGCGTTAACAAGTAATTCAAAATAAAAATAAACATAATAATATAGGCTATTCTACAAAATAAACATTAATTAAGCCTAGGTTGGTAGATAGCGCCTAGTATTAAGTATGTTTGTTGTGTTACTTTTTCTTCCACGCTGTTTCTACTGGCAGGGAACACAGGAAGTGGTGTAGATAAGTATCGAATAAATGTTTAAATTACGGGAACACGACCCTAGTTGTTTCATATAATGCGTTACCCGACCCGTTCTATCCTCAGGCGAATTCCACAAATTACCGGTTTTATAACCATTATCACAATACACTGGATACGAAGCATACCTCTCGTAATGTTATGCAACTTGTTTATAAAGGTCTGAATTGTTCAAAAGTGCTGAATTAGGATATTATGCCATTTTTACAAATGAGAATATTGAATTACGTGTGTTTTGTTGTGTCTTATTATAAGCAAATAAAGTTACTGTTTTCTAAATAAATTATTTAATAAAACAAAAAAAGGAGTGTGGAGTATGCCTAGGCGAAATTGAGACCGATGCACAGGGTTCGAATCTTCATGAGGTCACGGGAATAAGGCTTGGTGTAAACCTGCTGTTGACATAGCGTCTTAACAAAGACATCGTGGTCTGTGTAAACATAGGCCTACTGTGGTGAAATGAAAAAAAAAATGCATTTTCTATTTTTATAATCAATGAAGGCATCAAAGAGCAATAGTGCTCTTAACTAGGGGCAGCATAGTAATAACAGTAATAATAATAATAATTTATTGTCAAAGAGCAGGGTGTTCTCGTTATAGACACTGTCAATAATTACATAAATGGAGGTATACATACATGCGTATAATCCTTGTTAGCCTATAGACTATTAACAATCCCCATAGAATTAAAGTATATTACCTACTAGCTGAAAAGGCCCGGCGTCGCCCGGGCTTTGTATTTTTTAATTTGAAATTAACTTATGAAGGACTTTATGTATGTAGAACTTGAAATGAAGAAAAAGATTTATCACACTCAAACTATTCCATCAGAAAACGCTGGATATAGCTTTTTATGGCTCATAGAGGATGTGGAATGCTGCATTCCGTTGATCTACACATCATGCTTGGGAGGGGTTGAAATAAGAAGAAACACAAATTACATAAGATTGTACTGACTTGACGGAAAATAATATTTCTCATTCTCATGTTACTATACAATCATTTCGGAGCTGTAATAAAAGAGAAATGCAGTATCACTTTCATACTTTCCTCCCCTAAAACCCGGGACATAAAATACTGCGAGCATAGGACTCAAAATGTTCCATCCCATGCTTAGGGCCTATGATAAACATCCCTATTTCTCAACTAATACAAAGCCTACAGGTATGGATAACTTATCAGCGGAAAGGATTATTTACAGACTTTTGATATAGCATACTCACACACTTAAGTTGTCCCTCTTATTTTACATCAAAATGTGAAGTGGGTAAATATTTCTTATGTCGAGGGTAGAGAAAGTTACGTGACTACATCACACTGTGCTTTATTTTCGTGGATTTCATTTTCAGTAATTATTTTCGCCAATATACTCGTATTACATCGATGGAATCATAATTCGTTAAAGTCCAGCATTGCCAAGGCCCTATGTAATCATAGTAAACAATTCACTGTTGCCATGTGAACTAAACAGCATTTCTTTTTTTTTTCAGTATAAAATTCTCAGAAATTATATAATTTTCAAGGGAAGGACTGATTTATTTCAATTTTAATGTTGACCGCTATACTTTCCGGGCTTAACTGGGTATGTGTGCAAAATTCCTTGTAAATTGGTAAAGAAATGTAGATTTGTATAAGGAACAAACATACATACATACATACATACATACATACATACATACCCACAAACACACATTCGACTTTATATAATAGATATTAAATCTCAGAAACTCATCAATAGAGTAAAACGGATAGTTTAGCAATCATTTGGAAAACTTTCTTCTAAAACTAAAGTCTGGCCGTTCTAAAAAGGAAACCTGAAGCAAACAAAGAAAACAGTATATCTGTCTCACTCTAGCACATTACTCGTATGAGTGAAGAGTGAGAAGACATACTGGTTTTTGTTTACTTCAGGTTTCCTTCTTAGCTCGTCTCGAGCATACTTCTACTTAAATTTCTAGCTTCTACAGTTAATCTATTATAGAATATCATACCTTTAACAAATATATTTATTTAATACGCATAAGCCGACAATTATGGCTATTTAATTTGTATATAAGATCTTACATTAAATTGATGTAAATGAGAGTGACTATAAATCAGAGTGTAAAATAAAAAGAGGTTTTAAACAATAACCATTTTTTTAGTTGAATAAACAAAGATTTAGAATGTTCATTAGACTTTTTACGTACAATTATTCTAATGTGGACTACATGCTCATAGATGTACGGTATAGCATTTACTTACTAAGAAAGAGGAAAAAATATAATTAATTGAACATAATATATTGAGATTATCACAGAAATCAGAAAATAATGTAATAATAGTCTAACTGTAGAAAGTGAAACGTAGGTACCATGAAGGTAATTGTGAACAGAAATAAAATTTGACCTTTGAAGAAAAAGTTTTTATATTTTTAATGTCCGTAATCTCTTGTGGTAATTTGTTTTAATTCTTGTCAAGGGAATAGCGTTTTCCTTAGTACCATATTTGAGAAATTTTGTGGCAAGTTTATGGAATTACAATTTCTAGTGAAATATTTACAAATATTACCTTTTCAATGCTACTGACTAGGGATGGGTCGATAACAGAGTTTCTCGATACTCGATACCGATACATGATTTTTTCCTCGATACTCTATACCGATACATGATTTTTTCCTCGATACTCGATACCTTCAACATTTCCAGTTTCAATCAATAGGTACATTAAAAATTAAAATTTGAGAGAACTAAATTAATTAAGTCTGCATATTTAATGAGATAAAATTTATTATCATCAGTAGCCTATAATTATTTTTAAACTCTACATTAAAACTAAAATTAGTTTTTTTAAACAGTCCACTTACAAGTTTTTGTTAAAAAATACTAGCATTCTCACATAATTGCAGAATTGCAGAATTACAAAAGTATCGGAAAAGTATCGAGCTAGTTTTCTGAAGTATCGTTCGATGCCGATACCATGCAAATATCTAGAGTATCGAGGTATCGAAAGTATCGAGGACCCATCCCTACTACTGACGTATAAATTCGTCGCCTGAAAATAGTATAAAAGCAGATATATAAAATTTATAGAGTAATGCTTTATGTAAAATGCATTTTTATCTTGTTACGATTATCATTTATGGAATTAAACTATTCTACCAAAATCTTCCTAATTGATTTAATTAGAATCCCCTGATGATTTCATTTGATGATTGGTTATTTTAATATACAAATTCAGCTCTGAAAGGATTAAAGATAATTTACTTAACCTCAAGTTTCGAGGTTTGCCGATGACAATATATTCTTTCGAGCAAGCTTTCAGTCTTTCTGCTGAATTTTTCCTTGGAATCACTTGTACAATTTTTCTCTACTCTTTGGCTATTAAGTTCGATTGTCATGGTGATGTAAAGAAAGTGGCAGTTGTGGGTTTCAAGTGTCCTGTTGGAACGGAAGGGGCAGGTGGACATGTGTTCAGAGCATAATACTACCCTTTCTAAAATAATCGACTACGTACTCCTTACAATGAATAGGTTACCTATGCCAGACACATATTACACCGGTTGGAAGAAGTCTTGTTTATCTCTAGGGATGCTTACAGGTGCGCAGGGCGATAGATTCTACAAAAAGAATTAAGTTGTGGTCATATTTCCTCATTGTAGAGGCACTACCAGACAGTGTTAGTGAGAGACCAAGCAGGATAGGGTGGTTGATACAATGCTCGGAAGTAACGAAATTTCCTATTGGCCAGAAGTGGTTGCTATAGGAACGCCTGTCATTCTGTACTCATTGATTTTTGTTGCAGTCGCTTGGCTGGTTGAGGAGCGGACCGCGCCATGTCGGGGGAGTTTTCGTGGAGGGGTACATGACTTAGAATAGGGGAAGGGAGGGAACTAGAAATTGCATGATGTAGCTTTGTTGTGTGTGTGGTGGGCAAATCGCCTCTCCTTCAAACCTCTCCGGCTTTTTCGTGACGAAAAAATCGCAGTTTTCTCGTGTTTTGTGTCTCAAATGTTGATAATTATTGCAACTATGGCAAGGTGACATTAATGGAGTAAAGCCTGCCTTATTGTGGAGGAAAGTGAGTATTTGTTTAACAGCTTCACTATATTGTTGTCTGTCCTGTTACGTTAACATCTAAGCACCCAAGCTATCTGATTTTTACTCAGGTCTGTACTATTTTTTGTCATTTAAAATATTTGACTTTCCAGCAGGTTTATGTATGGATTACGTTGTTATATTTGTACGATTAGAAATGCTTGTTAAACGAACAATTGCTAATATTGATCCTTTCTTATTAATGCGATAAAGTGTGTCTATAGTGGACGTTAAAAAACATAGCTTAGCATTTGATACCGTTGAAGGTTAAAGTGCATCCCCTGTAGTCGGGGTATGTTGTGACTGTTCGGTTATTGGGTTCAATGGCAGCCATGTTGTTCCATGTGCTGGGCATTCTTAACACGTGTGTACAATATTATTACAATTCTGTCAAACACATTTGGTATTTTGCCTTCAAGCTTTATTACCAGCTGAGGAAGTTTATTTAATAGCTTCTTAGAAAATGTTCTACTATAGGCTACGCTATGTGCGAAGTATGGTCGCCCTGGAATCTGTACAGTGGATAAATTGGATAAATATCAGTAGAATACTTTTTGAAATACCTTCGATAAAGAGACCTCTTGAGATTAAAAAGTAGAATGCTGAGTAAAGTATGATTTTGAAAACTTTCATTTCAATCTGGTGTTCAATTTACAGACTCTGAGATAGTGTTCCGATAATTGTTAAGCATTGTTTTAAAACTGTCATGCTTTCATCTGAAAGTTTGATGGAAAAATTGCATTCCCTGGTACTCGTTTAGTTTGGCTACATAAATTATAGTATTCTAGTCCTAGAATCCTATATACCCTATGTTGGGGCGAAGGGGCCTCCAGTTGGAGGTTTCTGTTCCTATGCGAATTTTGTTACGCTTATTTTCCGAGAGAGGGTAGAGGGACAGGTAAATTATAGTATAAATACCTGTAATTAACATTAAAAGAGAATAATATTTATTTTGCTTACACGATAAACTTCGGGGCAGAACTGCTGAGAACTGTCGTATTTTATAGTAATTTTATGTATATTTTTTCTGTTTGCTTTCTGAATAATTTTAAGTTTAAAAAGTTGTAAATGCACAGATGCTGTGAGCTCTTACATTGAACCTAACGTAAACAAAAACCACAGTGTTGTTCTCGTTCTAAGACACTAGCCCTATCTACTTAGATATCAGTCATAATAGAGGACATTTATATCATGTGCGTGATGTCACACTATTTTTATGTTGGAACAAATAAATGTCTCCTTCTAGTTCATTACGATAGAAATAGTAATAGAAATGTTTAGGGTACCAAAAATTGATCAGTTGCAGGATTTGGAATGAATTGGAACTGTCTCTATCGCTTCTGTAAATTTGGGCATTTTTTCGAACCTATACAGTAGTTTTATTATTTATTTATTTGCATGTTACTGTGTCTCTCGTATTATAAAAATCTTAAATTAGTAATGTACTTCTGGATGTATCTATTTACCGTGTGTTTGTAAAAAGGGGGAAAGTAATTGGCATAGAAACGTAGCCTATTTCTTTTTCAGAATTACAGAATACAATTTCTTCTTCTATTCGTCAAAAATCTATTAATGAAATAGAACTCATTTGACGGAGGTTCAGAAAAATGGTACTGTTATATTAAAATCTTCAACGAGGTCACCTAATTACCATTTTCGAGAAAATTATCAAATAAAATTTAATTTTTAAAGTAGCCTATTAGGGCAAGAGAAAGTAATTGAAAAGATCATGTCACCCATGACAAATTTTGTTAAATTTGTTTTGAGCTACGTAGTTCATACTCTGTCTCTCTGTACGTGTATGTGTCTAGTGTCTAAATGTGTGTGTCTCTCTTCTTCTGCCTCTCACTCACACACACACACACTCTACCCTTAAAACTTCTCTTACAGACTCGTTGAAATAACATTATCCAAATTAAAAGAATTATAGTTATAAATTACATTGCTCATTATATTAAAGACTCTCCTGGTTTTATAATTTTATTAATTGCAGCATGCATTAAATGCTGTTGCCGTACATTAGCCTAGTTTTGTTCAGATCTAAGTTGTAACAACTGTTATTTGTCAACGTGCGTCCAGTATAGCATCTGTTTCCTGCTTTTTTTCACGTGTCAGCTTTCATTCTTTCTAGCCTTTCCCCCTAATGAGTTTCCAATAACTTCCTCATATGAACATAGTAATAGTAATTGTAATAATAATAATAATTCTGTTTTCCCTGAGACCATAAGGAACCATCCTTCCACTTCACCAGGGGTTAATAGTCTATATAATTATATAAAATATATTGAATACATTGAATTACAATATTCTGTAATATTAATATTACTAATTATTTTATAAAATTACTAAAAAAACTAAAAAGTATATAATATTTAGTATGTAGTATGTACGTCTACTAAGGTTAGAAACGAAAGTAATAACATTGGCTTGGGCCTTTAAGTATTTCCATCTTATCGTACCCTATTTAAATCCGTTAGTAGACATCTTTCCATTACTGATAATAATTATACGTATGTAGTAGACGTATGCCTACTGTATACCCCTTCTGATCACAGCAACTTGATGACTATTTACTATTTCTGTTTTTCTGTCTGAAGCTTGTTTCTTTTCTATTTCTGGTACATTCAGAAAACACTTGAACGAAGTGCTATGTAAACCAGTTATTATGAAACTTATGTTAACCATCCCTAAATGTTAATCTCATTGCAAACTTTACTCTCAAAATGTGACACATGAGGGGCACTAAATAAAAATATAAGTATATCATTCATTATCGAATTGTTATAAAATATTATTTAAAATAGCTATCACCTGTCAGGTTTAGTACTAGTAAGATTTTGATAGGACGAATATATAATGAACATCACCCCTTTTACATGTTTAACATATCTTAAGGATAAACTTTTTAACTTGGTGAAATGCTCTTTCTGATTATGCGTATTTTGTATACTTATTATCTGTGGCTTGGTTCTAAAAAGGCCTATGTCATAAAACTTGCTTTTGAAATAACTGACTTTGAAGCCTTTACAGAGGTACCATTTTTTGCTGAGAACTTTCAACATTGGTCTCTTAAGGTTTCTGTATTATGTCTATTAATAGCAACAGACATTGGCACTTTTAGTATACGAAAGGTAAAGACTAGCCGAGCTCAATAATGCAAGTTCTCATTTTTGCAAGAAATTGAGCCTTTTAGAACCAAACCACATATTTAACTTATCAAGATTATTAATGACAATTCTTTTCTTGTAATGAGTGGTAAAAATTCAAATACAATTTTAAATCATTGCCACATATAAAGACAACCTGCACTATTTGACATGTCAAAACTTTCGTATAGGAGAATATTAAAGAGTGTCTCGTTGCTCACAATTGCTGCCTACAACAAAACACACGCAACGAAACATAGACCTATCTTGGTTTTCCTATAGCAATGGTACCCTATAATTAGTGAAGGGAAGTAAGTTCCATGGTACTGTAATTTCTTTCCATTCAAAAGTAATCACATAAACACGGGGTGTCTACTAGAAATAACTAAATTATTCAGATATTTAGGGTTTGATGCTACAAGGAAGAAAATAGTTGATTATTGGCTGTATATACTCCAATAAACCGAGAGTTTCAGCTCTTTATCAAGTCATTATGAATTTTTAAATCTTCAGTTCTTTTGTATGAAGAAATGATTACGGTTTGCGTGTTGTCATGTCATTACCTTGCCGAGAGCATCCTTGCATATGACCAATGTGATTAACAGGAAAGTTGATATTAACTTATGTTCCCTACATGTACAAACTTTATATCAATATTTTCTACATAGTCTGTATATGTACCCTCATTAAAGAAGACCTATATGTATATATCGTATTATAGGCCTATTACCTAATTTTGTGGACATCCGTTTAACCGGAAGTAACATTAACTCTATTAATTTAAATGAAACACCCAATATATTTTTATATTTTCGAATAATGCTCAATATAGCTCATAAGATTGTATTCTGATAATAGTAATAAGCTAATAACCTGTAATCTAAATGGATCTCCAGGGTGGGGAGAACGGTTCTCTCGTGTGCCTGTAAACATAGCAGCGAAGGTGTGTACATTAGCAGAATACTTGCTTAAGACCTGCTGATCAAAACCCATTTAAAGATTTTTAAAGGAAAACATAATCATTGAAACTCATTAAAAACATTAGCAACTAGAAAATTATAAATATCAAATATCTGTAATATTCCAGTAATGCCTCTAGTTCCTCCAAACTTTTCTTATGTTAATTTAAGTTACAAGTAAGTATTTTTAAATAGATTTTTTTTCTTGCAGCCTTAGGACGAATCTCTGTTTCATCCCTGAGTATATTTTTTCTTTTCGTTCTGGCCTCTAATCGTAGTAAATCATTCTCACTTTAGACCAATAATGGTTGACAAATAAAATATGTAGTCATATCAGTAGTTATGAATAAAAAAAAGACTAATGCAGTGGCGACCAGTCATGTGATTAGTCTGTAAATTTTGCAGATTATGGAAGCACTAAATTATGATATAGCTGTTGATGAATGATTAGGAATCAGGTTTTTGTCGATCACTAGGAAGGCATGGAGTCAATTTAATGAACATTTTAAACCTATTTCGTGTAATGATTGATGAGCACCAAATTATGACTTTAATGCCCTATAGCATACACATTTACGTCATAGAGCAAAAATTTCCAAATAAAAATTGCTTGTCTAAGTCCCCTCTATATACAGGTAAAATATTTCGGTGTTATTTATTAACACCCTGTATAAATATTCTTATTTGTAAATCAATTCCTTATAGGAAAAAATTACACACACAGTTGTTATAAAGTGTGTTGTTCTTTTATAATCACAGTATCTAAAAAATATAACAGTATAAGCTATAAATAATGTTATAACAATTACTTCGCAACTGTTTTGAATCTCCGTTGAATGTAAAAGAGACATCAAGCCTTTTCAAATATCCTCTTGTTTAGTTCATAGCGAACAATAAACAAGGCAACCCTGGGTTAGCTGGAACGAAGGAACACCTGATGTCTACCGGAAGAGACATTCCACCTCTTTATCTCGTCATCTCTGTTATTACCATCATTATTCAATCATCTCATTTTAGTACACAGGAGGCAATCATCAATTATATCATCATACCTGTCTTACCCTATTAACTAGGTCTGATTGACGTGCTGTATTATTTTAACGACTCTATATCATCCATTTACCATACATTGAGTGGAGCTTCCGCCTACATACTACATAAATAGGGTTCGGATGTTTATGACCTTAAGGGGTCCGGAACACAGAAAATGTGATTTTTTTTTTAAAAAAAATCACTTTTTGTTGTTTCATTATTCTCTTAAATCTTGAGGTTTTATCTTGACTCTAAGTATATTAAATAAATACTTTTTTATAACCCTTACGTGGGTTTCAATGTCGGAAGGAACCTTCTTCAATCAATGATAGCGATGGACAAAGTGAGAATTAAGGCATCAGATAGGTCTGTAAAAGTTGTAGAAAGGATGGGGCTAGACAGAGGAGAGGGGGGAAGACTGGAGGATGACATGCAGGATGACCCAGACAATCCTTCACATGGAGCTGGGATGCACTAAAAGGTAAACTTAAACTTTGTCGCACGATTCCCGAAAACTACATTTTTTCACAAAAAGTGTACGTACCTTTTCTCAGCATCCACTGCATGTATTTTTTCAAATTTTTAAGAGTTTTTTGTTGGATTTGTCCCTTCATTTTACCGGAAGGATTTGAAGAACTTTTTTAGAAAGCATCTTATACCATAAAATGTTCTGAAATTATTTTAAAAAAAGTTCCTCGAGAAAATAATTAATAATTCTTATACTAAGATATTTATCCAAAAATCCCTCCTTTAAAATGAGGTCACTTATGCTAATAACATACTGTAAAAATTTCAGTATTTAATTATTGGTAGTTCCTAAGGAAAGGTATACTTTGTTGGAGGTATTTTAACATTGTAGAGATAGGACGTTCCGGCTCCCCATAATAAGTGGAAAATATTACTGCAAAAATGGCCTTAAAAAACTAAATATTACACAAAAATCCTAGATACGAGTTTGACATAAAAAATAACGTATTTTCACAAAATAAATGTTCCCATTTAAAACGTTTAAAGACACTAAATTGTTATATCAATCGGATAATCACCTTTTAACAGTTTTGGTGATTTACAATTTTACTTGTAATGAACTTATATTTTTAAAGAATTTTCTCCTGTTTGCTTTATGTCCCTATAAAATATAAATAGATGCATTATTTTGAAATTTAAGTTACAAATTAAGTGGCATGAACATTAAATTAATTAACTAAATTTCAAATTTAACTCGACCGTGTAGTCCATACACTGTATAATTGTGCTCCTTTACCGAATTTGTAACTGAAATATGACGTTAAATTACAATATGGCCAAAATATGACCAAGACCACAAAAATGATCAAAATATGACTATATGCAAAATAAAAAGGTCCAGCTTAGGATAACAAGCGTGCAATTTGTATTTAATTTGTATTTACGGCGAGAACGGGGTCAGAATATAAATATGACATGTCATAAACATCCGAACCATATTCATAAATATTCCGTGCGTTTCTTTGTGAAAACTTTGAGTGGAAATTGCAAAGGTTCTAAGTGCCTTTTAGGAAATTGTGCAGGAGAGAGGAAAGAACATCATATATATTGACTGTGTCCGTCTCTTCGTGAGTAAGCAATTACTGTAACAATAAATGGCACATACAACTTACGTGGGTAATTGACTTTGGCATATGGAACATATGGTGCAAAAAAAACACACTTAAAAAAAATGACCTCACCACTCGAATACTTTTATGGTAAGATGGTGTATATCCTGTACTTCCACGGAATTGTCTTAATTACGAGCTCTTGTTCATTGATACCACGGCCTAATGTTTAATCGGCGTTTAAAGTATAGTAAGAAAGGCGAACTTGAAAGGTATTTAACAACGTTTGGCCTACGTAATATTTTTTATCGTGTAAAGAATATTTTGACTAGTTGGCTTATAACTCAGATTAGGTATATGCAGTATTACTTTCGCAAACAAAATTACGTAATCT
Source organism: Ectobius pallidus (assembly GCA_964059195.1). Taxonomy (NCBI): domain Eukaryota; kingdom Metazoa; phylum Arthropoda; class Insecta; order Blattodea; family Ectobiidae; genus Ectobius; species Ectobius pallidus. The sequence goes on along the minus strand of CAXKWD010000009.1, from coordinate 121,384,119 downwards.
GAAAATAAAGTATACGTAAGATTTATGTTATTGATTATTAGGATTTGTAAAATTGCCCTTAAATGGTTTATTAAAGTTCTTAAAGAAATTGAAAAAACCTAACAGATCAAAACTTAAATGGTTTACATACATGTTATTATCTTATTAAAATGAAAATTTGGGGTTCTGCGTCCTTTCAAAAAAAGTAGATTTTTCTTACTGAGGCGTGGATTTTTCACATTGTCAGAACTCGTAATGGGCCTTCCTTTCTTAGATTAGGAGCAATTTAAAGAACCCATAATTCCATTTCCCCCGAAAGAGGCTTGCATAAATTTATCATTATTTTCATCCGGTTCTTACCTTTTTTCTCATTGAATCCTTCTGTAGGTTCTGGGCGAAGGCCTCTTCTCCACGACCTGGAATGAAGTAAAACAACTGTAGTATTTTCTTTTCTTTTTTTCTGTCTCTTATACAGGTAGCAAGTTAAGTGTCAATATTAGGAAAAGCAGACTTATTGAAATATATTGTTATGTAGCGATATTTCAAATTTTGTGGGAAGAGTAAAAATATCAAATAAAACTTGCATTCAGAGATAAAAGATCAAATTAACATCTTATATTACGTTTTATTTCATTAAGTTATTTTATTGACAGAGTTTGTCGTTCCAGGATATGTTACCAGGTCATAACTTACATTCGCTAGGTCGCAGACAACGGGTTGGACAATGTAAGAATGGGTTTCAGGTTTTTCCTACTAGCAAAAGCGAATGTACTTTTACATACCACTTGACTTAAAATTTCCAGAGAAGCATTTTCAAAATTGACCTTTAATAGGCTGACGTTTTTCAATAATATAATCAATCATCACGTAAAACCATCAGTGGGTTCTAAGATTTAAATCATTGGGGAAAATTTCAGCAGACTAGCTGGTTTCTATGAATGACAGTCTTAACACAAGGATAAAAATAATCTTATTTTACATACAGCATTACTCTATAAATCTTATATTTCTGCTTTTATACAGTTTTTGAAGTATCGAATATATATACGTCAGTATCACTAAAAAGATTAATATTCAACATTAATCGAATCACAACCCATAAGAAATTCATTTCTGTCTTTACCTACCTACTACCAGGTTTTGTTACACTGAGTAGGCCTACTAATATAAGTCATAAAGACCCCAAGTAATTTACATGGGATGTATCGGTAATATTGCATTTTTTTTATAAACTGGCGCAAAGTATATACAGTATTTTTACCTTGAAAACGGGACAATTATGTCTATAAGCATTTTTAAATTTTTACATTGAAATAAAAACAAACTATTTTGAATGGGTTCATATTGACCCCAAATGGTACTCAATGCAAAAACATTTTAATGTGTTGATAATATAAAAAATTAATAAAACGGTCGTTAAATACAATTGACTCAGAGGGTCAAAGAGGTAAATTTTGAAAATATAGTTTTAAAAGCAAGCTGATGTATTTATTGATACTATGAAGGGTAAATATGAATTAACACGCGATTTTTATGTATATTTTCACATACGGTTATATTGGCTATCCCCAGTTAAAGGGAACTCTGGATGATTTGAAACTCTTATGCAAACAAGGTGGGGGTTAATGAATCACGTTGAATGGCTGGATGAGGAGCGAACAGTTGTGTGCATTGTCGATGAATCAGCTGGCAGGCTTCCTTCCGCTTTGTTATGTACAACATAAAAACATGTGATGTATAAAGCCGGTGTGGGGTGCAGCTTTTATATTGTCATATTGCCCCCCTCGTAGAGCCATATTCTATCCACATTAAAAACACTGAACTTCATTTCTCTAAGTATTGAAAAGTTAAACATGTGGTATACGGCAATCCAGTGATATATTTTCTGTCTGAAGCATTAATACACTATTTATTTTTACCTATAAAGAATCGTATTAACTAATTTAAAGGGACAGTCTGGTGAAATATGGGGGTAAAATTACCAAAAGAAAATTATTACTTGCTAAGAACCTCATGACATTTTTCTTTCGTGGAATAGGCTATTAGTTTTGTTTTTATTGCAAAAGTTTGAAGGCCTCCCATTTAAAACATTTTTTAGACCTAACGCCAGGTATAGCCTATGGCTCACAGTTTTCGAATTTTTTGTCGAAGACTGTAACTTACTCAATAGGACAAGTGTAATAGAACTAAAATATCTGCTGTGTAAAGGTACTAAAATCTTTTAGCTTATATCGTAACATGAAAGCTATTAAATAGCAGATTGATGGCCGGTTTCTATAAACTCGCGAATTACCTATGAGTAAATTATCCAATGGACAGAATTTACACAAAAATAACACCACACAAACACAAATATTTAAATAAGTAAGTACAAATTATCCTATTCACCAATAAATTGATTTCATTGATTGTTTCTTCCAATTTATTGCATATCCAAAAGCAGTTTTTTTTTTAATTCCTGAGATTGAGATAAGTAAACTCATGACTGATTCCCCGTTTCTACAATGATATAATGAGCAAGGCCTTAGAGTTGTACAGTTAATTTTATTCAGAAGGCTTTGATATTGTTTAAATATTACTATTGATTCTCTGGGTAAATATGAAAATGACAGAAAAAATGTTCCTGCAAACTCGGGCTAGATCTTTCCAAGGATAAATCTTCGGGTTAATTTATCCTTTCATGGATGGCTGGATAAAATTTAACCTTTCATAGGATCAAGAGTAATATTTAAACAATGAGAATCAAAGGCTTCTGAATTAAATTAACTGTACAACTCCAAGGCCTTGCTCATTATATCATTCTAGGTCAAATGGAACTAATTTGTCCATGGATAATTTACCCATAGGTAATTCACTAGTTTGTAGAAACCGGGCATAAGTACGCGTAATATACTGTATTAACAAAACAAAAAGGAATCATTAATTACAGTGCGAGTACTTATGTACTTTATGAGTTCAAAAGAGCTTAACCTATATTTAAAACCCAAAATAATTAAAAATTAAAGCATGCCTACATTGAAGTCAAGTTTCCGGATAGCTTACGAGATTCAAGAGAGGATTTTTTGGAATTTGTCGTACCTGTAGTTGCTGAGAAATTAAATATTAACATTTCTGTTGAGAATGACGTATTCCCGTCAAACATACAGTTAGGCCCATTGCGACGTTTTATTTCTGATGTGTTCTTCAGTTTCTGTTTTCCTTTCTTCTTTCACCATCTTCTCTTCCTGAGTTAAATTCCTGTGGGTAGTGGAGAAGCTCTAGAGAATCGATATAGGAACGATTTCTGTCGTTCTTTTGGGGAAGCTACCTTCCTGGACATACAAAACACTACCACTTAACTCGAAAGTCTAGACTGCCTTTTAGTGTAATGCTGTAAACCGATATTACCTCTCTTTCACGTGACCCAAATCTCATGGACCATCGCCTATAATATGGTTAGGATTTTTACTACAACCGAAGTAAGGGTAGAGATGTCAGTGTACAATGGATAGAGTGAATAAAATTAAGTAGGGACTATTATTAAGAAGTACGAGTATCAGTAATTACTTCAGTAGTTTCTTACAAGTATCAGTTTTTTACTTAATTTTTGGGCGAATAACTTTATAGGCCTACTAGTATTTATAGCTTAATACTGAATACACATTAGTAGTTATGCCCACTTAGCCGTGCAAACTAAATGTAGTGAGCCATGATTACATAAAGTAAGCCATGATATTTAACACAAAATAAAATAAAATAAATTGGACTTACAACCTTATACTAAATATTATTGTGGGCCAGACTGATAATTATAAACAAAAAAACAAAAATCTGAATTTGTTTAGATAATAGCCTGAAATATAGGTACAATTTTAAATCATAATGAAGTACTGACTCTCTGACCCTGATAACTAAGATCATTTGAAAATCTAAGAACATTTTCCATCTCCTGCCTGTTTGTTAAGGTAGGCCTACTCCACGCTTTTCAAAATTTCCATCCATGAAATATGAAGTAAGCCACTCCACTTTTTCTTTCTGAATCTAAATACCGATAATCTTCTTCTTGAGTCTCCATTCACTCTCTGTACACTTTTCTCTTCGTTATTCTTTAAAAAGCAGTCATTTCAGATAAGGCATTACAATAGCTACCAAGGGGTACCACACTAGGAAATTTCACAGTATTTAGCCTACTGTTATAGATAAGTACTTGCTATTAATCACTTATTTTACAGTAGGTACTAATTGATCTAGTAATAAACAACATTATTAGCTTAATAACAAAAATGCTAGTATTTACTTAATAACAAAATGCTAGTGTTTACTTAAAATGTTGCGGTTTCAGCATTTAGGTTCTTTTATTCACGCCCACATTAGCTATTTTATACAATAACTACTGCGGGTTTTAGGGATTACGTAAATTTTAGCACACTTACATATAACATTAAACTTTGATTTGAAATATATTTGATACTGGTATATTTTTATTTTCTACATTTGTACCACAGGTACTGTAGATAGAAGTATTGTGTTCGACCGTGAAATCCGATGTCAAATTCGCTGCAGGATTACATACTTTGAGATCCGCTAAATTCTAAAATATTTTCGAAAACACGTCTGTGTTTGTGTGCGTGTGTGTGTGTGTGCGCGCGCGCGCGCATATACCTGTCGTTGGTATGCTCTCTCGATTTCAGCTGTTCCCTATAAGGCTATAACATACTTCCCTCATAAGGAATTAATCGCCATGCATAATCCTCGAGCAGTATATTAATGCCTTTATCCTGCACTCTATTGAGACTCTGTGACTCCCGAATTCCCTCAGAAACCCAAACATTGTGTACAGAATGTTTCATGTTACATCTTTCATGTACTGCTGCTTACACTATTAATTTTCACGACCTGGGCGATAGTTTACGCTAAAGTAACAAGGAACGTTGGCGTCATATTGGCCGCTAAAGTAATTCACAAGTAACTGAATTATATACATATTTTTAATGTAGGCAGTGTCCAATGGTGTATTTATTATCGGACGTTCCTTCCCAGCTGAGGGGAACTTTTTCAGTGGTTGCTCGAAAGATGTTGATAATTCAAGATGCCAGCCTTGAAAGCCACATAATAATTCACTAGTGGCACACTGTGAATTTCTTCTCTTACATTCCTATCTCAGATTTTCCCGTAGAACACGTTGTACATCGTTAAGGTGAGAATTATGGGACACTGGCTACTCCATTTTAGGATACAAACTTGATAATTATTGATATATAAGATTAATACCGATATCTGACTGGAAAAACGGATGACTCATTTCATATCTCAATGGACATACAATGATTGGCCATACAAATTAACGGCCCCGCTGGTTTAGTATGTTGTAGCGTAATACGAGATCAACTTGGGAAATTTCATTTCAGATACAATTTTCTGGGGTATGTTTTGTACCTAACTTCAAAAATTTTCTCAGTGTATTAAAAATATTCTTTACTTACTAATGTCCATTTGCATAATTTATTAATTTCATTTAATTTTAACTTAATTTAAGTTTTATTGTTACAAAATTTCAATTTACAAAATCCAGGTTACAAATTTCTACTATGGAGAAAAGATAGATAAAACACACAAAAACAATTAAATATTCTGTACATAATATAATGTAAATATAATATTAAGAAATACACCCGAATGAGCAAGGTTACTCGTGCTCAGAATGCAAGTTCAAAGAGAGTAGAGTGAAAGAAAAAAAAAGTGATGTAACTTATAAAAAATACGACAAATTTTTAAAAATAAAGACTTAATAGAAAAACAAAAGATAAATACCAAGGAGATTGAACCTCAGCAATTTGTTGTTGTTATGTTATTATTATTATTATTATTTATTTCCTTCGGAATTCAAGACAAGTTTTATTTAAGTTTATTTAGCAATATTAGGTCGGAGTTCAAAGCGCTCAAATCTGAGCTGATTACATGAGTTTCATTGATTTTTGAGGTAGTAAGGCAAGAAAATTCTCTCGTTACTAGGCTATTCTCCTCTATTTATTTGCTTTCTGTAGACCTAGGCCTACGTGTGTATAAAATTCAGTTCATGCCATTTCAGCAAATCTCCTCTATATCTTCTTTTGATTCTTCTTTCGCTTTATTTCTTGTTTCCTCCGTTGCTCTTTGCAATATCTTGTTCCTGATATTTGCAAATGCATAGCTATGCAGCCTTCGCGTTTGCTTCATTATTTGGTTCCATGAACGCAGCGTATTCTGCCGTCGGCAATCGTGAATGCAATGCAGAATATAAACTAGAACCAGAAAACAATGACTACATAAGCTATACCATAGAGAAACTCTACGAAAGACAACGTTATTATAAATGAACAGTACAAGAAGACAGGAAAGTATGTATCCAGACGAACACCGCATACAATGTACACCGCTTATTATGATTACTTGGGAAGGCAGCTAATCTGATAATATTAACCGATTGATAACAGTAACCGAAATAATTAATTGAAGGTTATTTATTCATGCATAAGATAATACACTAAAAACAGAATTAAAAGCTATTTATTCATTAGATAATATCGGTACTTAACTATGAATCATTGAGCCACTCATAATACATTATTAGACTGCAAGAACTATTTTTTCAACCAGTAACAGAGTTTTTAATTTTATCTCTTTTCATTTAGGAGTTCATTAACCAATATTCCATACACAGGTACGAGTTACGAGCGTTTTTGGAAGTCTACTGACCTGTAGTAAACACGAGTAGCAAAACAGTTCACGCCTGGCAGTTCAAGTATTTTCATTTTACACTAGCCATCACTGCATGTCAGCACTGCTATCTTCAAAAATCAAAAGTTGCAGCTTAATTCTTAACTGAGGGGTGAAACATTTTTTATTGCTGAAAAGAGAAAGTTAGGTAATGCCACCCCCTAGAAATAGGTCATCCTGTGAGATGGAAACAGTACTTCCAATACAACACAATATAGTTGAGTTGGAAACGAAATCCTTAAAAACAAAATTTTCAAAGAAAATAATAAAGCCGGAAATACAGCCGTAAAAAGGAAAATGTGATAACATAAAACGAATATTTAATCACAATAAACAGCAACTGCCGAATTGGATATTTACGTACCATGAATCATCCTCACCATTTCATCTTGTATCATATCCATTTAAATCCATATGAGTTGAAATTTACTTCACAAAAATACGTCAATAATAGAAACAATTGGCAATCAGTAGTTCCATGGCCTACCCTACTGTATAGGCACACGTCCTGAACTCTTGATATGGCCTCGCAGCTAAAATGGGCATAAACACAGCTGAATTTAACAAATAAAATAAAAATAGAATATGTTACCAAATACTAACCAATTCTGCAAACTGAGGAGCTACTTGACGTAGCGGTTCTGTTCGGTCGGTTGTAGGCTTGGTCCCTTCAAGGATGTAGTGCCACGGAGTTTAGTTTGGATTTCAATTTAAATACCAATAATAAGAAAAAGATTCCTAGACAGGAATGGAAAAATAAAGACATGTACGTTATAACAGCGCATGTGCGAAGAGCGTGTTCTAATAAAATTCTGAGTAGGCGTATTGTCAGTCAATAACTTCAAATAATATCCATACTTTATGCTTGTGAAGGTAGCCATTCACTGAGCTGAATAAATTACTATATACCTTGCATCCCAGACGGAACGTGATAAAATATTTCTTGCCTTACTTGTTTGTCTTCTCATACTCTTCGTGCTCTGCTACCTTTATATTGAGTGTTTGTAAAGTTGTATTTAGAGTACATGGGGTACGCCGTAGCGTAGTGGTTGAGGCGCTGCGCTACAAACCGGAAGGTCGCGGGTTCGATTCCCGATGAGGTCATTGAGATTTTTCAATTGGCGTAATCCTTCTGGTGGCACTATGGCCCTGGGGTCGACTCAGCCTCTAACAGAAATGCGTACCAGGAGCAATCCTGGGGGTAAAGGCGGCCGGTGCGTAAGGCTGACAACCTTACCACCTTCATGTGCCGAATGTCCAAAATCTGGGAGCCTCAACCTCCTGGAACCCTCTGGGCCTCCACGGCCTGTATAGGGATCACTTTACTTTTATTTAGAGTACATCAGAAATACTTGATTCACAAATAGGGTCGACAATACTTATATTTACACACAGACTATTCCTTTCATACGCCGCGTGTTTGATAATGACCAGGGCCCGGATTCTAATGACATGTCATCTTTTTATTGATGCTGCATAGACAATGCCAACTTGTGGATAAATCCTAATCATGGTCTCTAGATTATAGAAATACATTTTTATTAGGTCATTTTTTGTCATTTTATGCAATTTTATATTTTTAGGGCATTTATTTCAATTTTACGTATTATTTTGTCGTGTTCGTGTCATTTGCTTCCTTATTTTGTCATTTTTATGCATTTACTTTAAATAAATGACTAGGTTAGGCCTACTATAATGCAACTTTTTGTAGAATCTACATAAAACACAATTTTCTTACTTTTCTTCTCAAATGTTCCAATCAAGAACAAAGTTTTTAGACCTACAGTATACATTTACAGTTTTTAGAATCATGTACAAATTAGTCTATATCCTTGTGTGCACAATTATAATTTTTATAAATAAAGTATGAGTTTTTCGGCCATTCTTTGTAATTATTAAGTCATTTTCTTTAAATTTAGGGTCATTTTATAGGTCATTTTTAAAACAATTTTAGGTCATCATAATCCGGAAATTGAAATAATACCAATGTACATTGATTTTAAAAACCATTCCAATTCGGTGCAAGCCAAATAGTGTGCTTTTATTCTGTTCTGGTGTTACCTTACCTGAATTAGGTTAACTATGTCATGTGCAACATTGGTGGAAATTGTAATTTTAAAACATACTGTATATTGTTTGGTACATGCATTATAGGCCTACGTGTTTATAATCCAGGCAGGTAATGAGGCTTACTGAATAAGAATTCTTCGGATGGATAATCGATAAGTATGTCAGACTTAATAATGACGACTACCCAGCTTATTGAATATTGTTATTGTAATGTTACCCGTCCAATTTTCCTGTCACGGGTAAATAATGTAGAATGGTAATAACGGTAATAGCAAAGCCCCAATTTTCCGTAACTTCGTTACAGCGAGAACACAAGCAGAGTGTAGTTCAGGAGAATGTAATTATTTCCCGGGGCATTTTGTTTCAAGCCAATAATGCCTTAATACGTACCAGCTATTTGCTGTTAAACGTTTGTGGTTCTGTGTTTCCGGGAGTAATTGAAAATTGAACACAAAAATGTGTTGTTAATTAAGAATTCTTTTCTTATATGCGTATATGCTTATAAATAGGTTTGGGATGTTTATGACCTAAAAAAGTGGAAAATGTGACTGAAAATAAGCCCTTAAAAATGACGAAATATGGCCCAAAAATTCTAAATATGACCTTCATAAAATAGCATACTTTCAAAAAAAAAATGTTCCAATTTAACATGTTTAAAGACACTAAATTCTTACATCAATCTTTTGTTAACAATTTTGCTTATTTACAGTTTTACTTGTAATGAACTTCTATTTTTAAAGAATTTTCTCCTGTTTGCTCGCTTCATCAGCTACAAATACTCTTATTTTGTAGACCTTTTGTGTCCCTATAAAATGTAAACAATTGTTTTAATTTTAAAATTTTAGTTACCTATTAATTTGTCATAAATATTAAATTAATGTGATAAATTTCAAACTTAACTCGTCCATGTAGTACATACACTGTACAGCCTAACTGTCCTCTTTTAGCGAATTTATAACTGAAATATAACATTAAATTTTAAGTATGGCCAAAATATGACCAAGACCACAAAAAAGCCCAAAATATGACTTTGTATGCAAAATAAAAACCGTCCTATTAGGATAACAAGGGTTCAATTCGTGTTTAATTTTTTGTTTGTGGTGAGAACGGAGGTCAGGATAAAAGTATGACATGTCATAAACATCCGAACCCTACTGATAAATATTAACATCGTGTTTTCTCTCTTTCTATCTCTTTTTCTCTCTCTTTTTCTCTCTCTTTTTCTCTCTTTTTTTCTCTCTTTTTTTCTCTCTTTTTTTCTCTCTTTTTTTCTCTTTTTTTCTCTCTTTTTCTCCTTTTCTCTCTTTTTCTCTCTTTTTCTCTCTTTTTCTCTCTTTCTCTCTCTGCCGTACCGTAGCTACTATAGGTAGAGAAAGTATTGTGTTCCACCCTGAAATTCAAAGTTTTTAACAAACACGCATTTTGGGGTCTCTGAATTCAAAAATACAGTTTTCAGAAACATGTATGTGTGTGTGAACAGCGCAGCTCTAGAACGAGAAGTCGTATAAAAGCAAAGCATTTTGGGGTTAGGTATCTTCTGGGGATGTGACACGAAGAAGGAGACGATTTTCTCTTACTTTGAATGCCACTTTAAATTAAGAAAATGTCAGAATATGAGAATATTATAGGAGAAAAATTCCTCCGGCACTGGGACTTGAACCCAGGACCTTTGGCTATTCGCGCCAATGCTCTACCAACTGAGCTAAGCCGGAGCTCAATTCACAGCGCCAGATGGAACTTCTCTCCTATGACTGATTGCCCTAATGGTCTACCTCACAGACAGACAAGTTATGTCATATGCAGTACTGTGAGGCACACTAAGTAGTGATTTTTGTGACCGGGCTCCCACTGTTATTGTACAGTTAACATTCAAGATAGATATATAAGCATTCATGAGCCACAGATTATTGTCTCTGTTGGACACTACATGAGAATATTATAGGAGAAAAATATTGTCTGTCTGTGAGGTAGACCATTAGGGCAATCAGTCATAGGAGAGAAGTTCCATCTGGCGCTGTGAATTGAGCTCCGGCTTAGCTCAGTTGGTAGAGCATTGGCGCGAATAGCCTAAGGTCCTGGGTTCAAGTTCCAGTGCCGGAGGATTTTTTCTCCTATAATATTCTCATGTAGTGTCCAACAGAGACAATAATCTGTGGCTCATGAATGCTTATATATCTATAAGAAAATGTCGTTTCTCCCAACTTTCTCGAAAACGGGTTGAAGAGCTAAAACTTTAATTGTAAACCTTTTTTCGTAAAATTTCTCTTAAGGGTAATTAATAATTATAAACCGGGTATCGTTCGTACAAAGCTAGTCTTACCTGGTGAAAATAGAAAATAATAATAATAATAATAATAATAATAATAATAATAATAATAATAATAATAATAATAATAATACTCTTTCACTTCCCCTTATGCCTTAAGCCCTCGGGGCTGCCTCGATCCTCTTCCTGCATTCTTCTCTCCCCTTCAAATCGTATTCTTAACCAATAAGTTTCTATAATAAAATCAGGTAAAGAAAAGTTAAGAAAATATGGAGTTTTGGAGGGTTCTTGAGGAAGTTTGATAAGCATAGTAGGCTATGTGAAGGAATAAATGGGATAATTCCTATCGCTAGCGTGTCTAATTATTTTCAAAGCCCAGTGTATTGCAACTTCTAAAGCCCTATGTGAACACTGCAAACAATATTGTTGTCATGAGGATCTAGTTGCATTTGATTAATTCAGTGTAATATTTTCTGAAATTAGGCCCCTAACTTTCTTTCTATTGGTCACGTCGAGAATTTCAGTATCTTTCAACCTTCTACGGACAAAGCGGATCATAAAAAAACAAACAAACAAACGTCAATTGGTCCAGTAGTATTTTAGTCCGTAATGGACACACATACGAACATTGCCTTTTATGGAAATAGCCTACTTGTTATTTTAAACCGTTAATTGGGCGTTACTTTGGTACCGGTCAACCGATTTCGTCCAAAATCAATAGGCTTCGTCCTACGGACTAAGTTTCATGAAAAATCTGATAAAGCATATCCCAGTTATCGCGCGTACAGACAGACAGACAGAATACTTTTTCCCGTTCACCATTATGGCACTTGAACTTGATTTTATAGTTATTTTATCCATGACGGCTCGGACACAGAAATAACGCTTTCTTCACTGCGTACGAGGTACTTCTTATTTGCTACTAATCGTTCTGAAAGAAAGGACAAGAAATATACACGATTTAAATTAAATTAATATCTTTGGTCTACAAGTAACAAAGACTTTTATGGTATTTATCAAATAAATCTGCTTATTTAGATTCTATGTTCATAACTCGTAGGTGAAACACACGCTCGATATCTTAACATGCTATAAAGCTGTTTAATCAATCATACACACATATGATAGACATAATAAGTTGTACAATTTTTGTAATCGATCTACGAGTTAAGCTCTAGATCGATTCATATTAGCCCAGTGTTGCCATTTCAGATTATCTTCCTTTTAACTTCCTCTGCCCGTACCGTAGGTACTATAATAATAATAGAGGAAATTTCTGAAATTCGAAGTTGAATTTTTAACTGAAATACATGTTTTGAGGTCACCTGAATCCATAAATAATGTTTTCAGAAAGATATCTGTGTGTGTATCTGTCAACGACCTAATTCCAGAACGAAAAATCGTATGAAACCAAAACGTAGGCCTATAGGCTATTTGGGTTAGGTACCTTCTGTGGATGTGACACGAAGATTGGCGACGACGTTTACTTACTTTTACTACCACTGTACATGAAGAACGTTTAGGTTTTTTGTATTTTTTAACGGCTCTAATTCTTATATTCGAAGGTTGCTCAGATCACCAACATGGCCGTCCAGAAGGGGGGGGCAGGGTAGGGCCGCTGCCCCTCCCTGGAAATTTTGTTTACATATAAACCTCTAAATTATATGACTATAAGCAACTAATGTGAAGTAAGGTTTAAGTCTCCAAATACTGTTGTATGTTCGCGTTGTTTGATGAAAAGAAGCTGTAACAGCTGACTAGATATGAGTATGTAGGAATAATTACTTCCCCTAAACTTGAAACCATTTATACCCACACGTTTTATTATAATGAAGATAAGGCAAGAAAAGTCACATTTTATATTTTATATGAATTGTACCTGTGAAATAGTAAGGTGTAGAAAAAGTCACGTGAGTGTATATATAAGCCTACATCAGATTTTGTTTCTTTGTATCCATAGTCATAGGTCCAGCTACAGTAAATTAAGGATGTTGATTATATAATAATAATATTAATAATAATAGCAATAATGTGAATAGTAATAATAATAGTAATAATGTTAATAGTGATAATAATAACAATAATAGTATGATTGATGATGATAATGATAATAATAATAATAATAATAATAATAATAATAATAATAATAAAGTGGTTACAGTTGCATAGTGATGGTGATGGTGATGGCAGTAATTTGTTCATTGCCCCCCCCCCTTGACAAAATTTCTGCGGACTGCCATGATCAACGATTCTTGCGGGTCACACTTGGTACTTGATCAAAATTTGCACATCTGAAGTTTCCATTTGTAAAATTGGATTGAACATAAAGCTTTCTTGAAGAGTTCGCGGTGCGTTTTGTCTTGCACGTTGAGCGAAGTTCATTTGGCCGGAAAGATTGCGAACTGAAAGGAAGATGAGTGCGTGTAAAGGACTCTAAATAAAACACCGTCTGGCTTTACAGCAGGGCAGGGCCGTTTCACTCAGCCTTTACACCGTAATAATTCCCTGGGCCAGTTCCTTTTGCCGTTTTATGTGAATTTCCTCGTAAAAACGTGCCGTCTCTGTGTATTTGGACTCTTACATATTTCATGAGCTACCCGACCCAGTCAGGTCATTGGTAGTGACCAACTGGACATCACCAGATGTTTTCTTGTAGTCCAGCTTGCTAATAGAAATAATTACTCCGATACAAAAGAATCGGCAGGAAGCCGTAAATGTGGGGGAAATCGATGTTTTCCATTTGACTCATTACTTACGTGAGCTAAGGCTTTTCTTGATAGTGCATAAAACCGGAAGAAAAGGAAAACAACTGTCAGAGGAGACGACTTCCTTTAGACATGTATAGGTTGTTCAAGAGACTTGTTCCAGGTCTTACGTTTCTTAAAAATATGTTCGTGTAAATATATGAAACTATTTTAAATGTTCAAACCACTGACTGAAGGGCATTATAATAAATGCAGATGCCTTCCGATATTGGGCTTGCATGAAATAGACAACAGACCTATGATGTAAAAATATAATTGTGATCTATTTATTCATTATTGTAGATTTATTAAACTACATGTTGGACATCGTTGAGCTCTATCAATGTAATAAAATAAATAAGATACCATTTGCTCAACTAAAATATATTTCATGATCTGTTTCCAAGGCCTTTCGGTGTCTCTACACCATCTTCAGGGCATCTTTTGCTGGCCTGGAGCTTCAATAATTGAATTTAAAAAATAATAAAAATAAAAAGTTGTACAGTTATGGGGTCCTATCTGTGAAAATTAGAAATCATACGATTTTCTTCTTTTTTTTTACCTTACTCTTGAAAGCATTTACCACTAAAACCCTAAAATTTTCAGAGCTGTAAATTTATTAGGTCTTGAGAGAAAAAAGATATGATTTTTTAAAAGTTACTAGTACTTCATTTGGAATAGAATTGTCTATCTCTATTAGAAATAGTAGTTAATTTTATTTTACTTGAAATTTTTAAGTCTAAATCATAAACAATATGTTATAAGTACACAAATGTTGTTTAATTAAAAATTCATATAATAAGTTTTATTTGATATGTCTAAGGGCTTAGTTGAAAAATTCAAAGCGATTAAAATTTGCTACGCAAGGAGCAATTTGAATACTGAAATATGCGGGAAACAGAATGTTGAGAAAATCAACTTTCAAGTTGAGACACAGTTTTTGCATTTAAAAGTGTTCAACTGTTTCTATGGGCCTAAACAACACTTTATAAAGCCTCAATCACTCTTTATTTCCATAAGGGATAATTGAGTATTGAACGCGAACAGCCTTGTAGTGCCGTTTCATTTTAATGACGGGATTCACATTATGAACTTGTAAAGAATATTGGTCTCTAGCCAGGAATTGAACCCAGGACTTTCGGTTAGTTGGTGATTATCTGCCCTTGAATTGCGCCCTTTCCTTATTTATGTTAAATTACCTTAATAGTTTATGTGGAATGTGACATTTAAGGTGAAAGTAAAAAATAATTACATAATATCAGTTACATCTCATTCTTCAATTTTAACATTCTTCAATTTTAAAACTGCATTAGTTCTCTAGAGGAACCTTTACTGTTAGAACACAGAACAGATTTTTACAGGCCTAGTCTGAACCATATGGAACCAGCATAGTCTCTCTCTTGACTGATATACAGTTCTATTTGTATGTTGAATTTGTGTCGGTGCAACGGCCTCTGGCCACAACAAAGGAGTAAGATATCAGATCATAAAGGAATCAGAAAGCTGACGATAGAAAGCATGAGGAAATAATTCTTCGCGTGCACTGTTCAACAAAATACCTTCTTTTCAATAGTACTATTTTCCATCAGTTCCTGTATGATATAGTTGATATCAGAACCTCAGATATAAAGTTTTTTACCTCGCTTTCTTGTTGCGGTACATTCTCGATGTTCCATATTATTAATCAGAGAACGAGTTGTCACATGGTATTATAAAATATGATTTGCCTATATGTTGTTGATCCACGTAAAGTTTTATGTTTCTAAACTTCTTGAGATCGTTCTCATATGTTTTTTATTAGGGCTGAAAATCGATTAAACTTTCTAATCGAGTTAACGCTTGACTTTAATCGCTTAATCGACAAATAGCTCGGTTGTTTAAAGGAAATCCATGTGTACATTTAATATTGTTTTACACGTTTAATAGGGGGTACGCCGTGGCGTAGTGGTTGAGGCGCTGCGCTACAAACCGGAAGGTCGCGGGTTCGATTCCCGATGAGGTCGTTGAGATTTTTCAATTGGCCTAATCCTTCTGGTGGCACTATGGCCCTGGGGTCGACTCAGCCTCTAACAGAAATGAGTACCAGGAGCAATCCTGGGGGTAAAGGCGGCCGGTGCGTAAGGCTGACAACCTTACCATCTTCATGTGCCGAATGTCCAAAATCTGGGAGCCTCAACCTCCTGGAACCCTCTGGGCCTCCATGGCCTGTATAGGGATTGCTTTACACGTTTAATAACTTACTACACTACAGATTTATTGAATACCATTATTAGTTAACTAGTGAAAAAATATGTACAAAACTTACATTTCCGGTTAATTTTTCAGCCAAGCCTTGAGATACGAGAGTTTGTTGATTAAACTACCCTTCAGGATTCTGAATAACGGGAATTGTTTGGACACATGATGTGCCAAGGCTGGAGAAGCGAGAGAAAGGAGTTTGGTCATTTGACCCATTTCTCGAAAAACGTTTTTCAGAATTCGACTAAACCGATCAATCGGAAAATGTAATTGATCGACGATTAAATGATTAGGTACAGCCCTAGTTTTTATAAATTTAATTTCGTGTGATTAAAATTCGGATGACTTCTTCAAGTATGGTATGGTATGGTAAGGTGCATCTTTATTCTTATATACATATTAAATACATTATCCATAGAACAAATCCAAAGCACGGGCCTAGACAGCCGTTCGTGCTTTTACTATGCACAAGACAAAGAAAGAGAAATGTAACACTAATAATACAATACAATATAGTACGATAACTTATATAATAATGCTATACAACGATTAAGAAAAGAAAGAAAAAATGTACTAATGACAGAAAAGATTTGGCAATAATACAATATAATCCATAATAATAATACAAAGACAAATATTACTCCCCCTGCCCCTCCCTCCCAACCTTTGAAGTAAATACCCGTCGTTAAATACCCATATACCAACCAACAACTTTAAACCTACATCTTGAAGGATGCACTTCTGGGAGTTTTACACGAATGATAACTGTTATGTTATTATTGTAGCCCATGTGAATGTCTGTCACAGTAACGGAATTGGAAATGCAGACGAAGTTTGGCGCCGAGACGACTGACGAATGTAGCCGGGAGCAATCACAGTGTGACAATGTTATCGTTAAAAGTGTGCACACTGTCCCGACAAACATAAGATAACCATGTCCGTCGCATGGAACTAGAGCAAGGCAGTGGTGTGCATGATAGGTCACATTCTGTCAGATCTGATACCATCGTAACAGAATGAGACTGAAAAAGTCACTCATAGCCTGGCTATTGGAACTGCTAAGTAGTGTACAAATAATGTTCACAACAGTTACTAGGGCTCGGAATTTGATGCTCCTTTTTCCTAAGACATCACAGACAATGCAGGATGTAGTAAATTCGTCTCTTCAAATCAAACAAAAATAGCCTACTTTTTATTATTATTATTATTATTATTATTATTATTATTATTTTGCATTTTTCGGCATTTTATTTTGTTGGTATTTTTAAAGGAAATTTTCATATTTCCCTTGCATTTTTCCCTATTTTCTCTTTAGAATGGAATTTTTAAACATTACAGACAAAGTGTTAGGCCTATAATAATTCCTTAGCTATGAGGCATTCTTTAATAAATATAGTAAACATAACCATAATAATAGAAAACATTATAAAAGTAGCAGTAGGCCTATGAAATACTTAAACCTTACTGATTATTTATTATTGTACTTCTGTACGTTCTCTTTTTAAATACACATTTAGAATTATTTTTTATTTATAATCTCATTTTTAAGGTAACTTTATAGGTCATTTTTCAGACATTCTTAGGTCAAATTCCGAGCCCTAATCATTACAGTACCCCAGAGGTTCTCGGACTCTTGAAAGAAAAATTTGAGATGAAAACATATGTTCTCAATCTGTATAACCACATAGACCTACTGATGGTATTGTAAAGATACCTTAATCTGCAGTCAGTACATGTAAATGAGGGTATCAATTAAAATATTTTTAAATTCCAGTGTGATGAATTCAGAAACTTATGTTTCAATAAACATTTTGGCTTTAACATGTAATATAGGCTAAATTTCATCGCTAGAAGTCAATCATCCCATTTTTATACAGAATTTGATTCTTAACAGTATTGAAAAAAATCGGGTGCGCGGAAAGCCACGCGACAGAAGTGAAACTTGGATTTTTTTTTTAATTTTTCGATTTTTTATATTTTGGATTATTGGATTTTTTCAATGTTGGATTGTTGGGTTTTTTTTAATTTTGGGTTTATAGACTTCTTTAATTTTAAATTTTTTCAATTTTGGATCTTTGAATTTTGGATTT
The DNA here is from genome assembly GCA_964059195.1 of Ectobius pallidus. Lineage (NCBI taxonomy): Eukaryota > Metazoa > Arthropoda > Insecta > Blattodea > Ectobiidae > Ectobius > Ectobius pallidus. The sequence goes on along the minus strand of CAXKWD010000009.1, from coordinate 121,365,997 downwards.
TTCATTTTGGATTTTTCATTTTTTTAAATTTCATTGAGTTGATTGTTTTCTGCGCAGGCCGTCACAGCCCCGCTATTTTCGTGACGATTTTCTTCGTAACGCAACTTTGGGTTAGCTCTCGTTTTACTCACTTCAAAAAGAACTTCTGTTGTAAAACTACTACAAGAAAGTCTCCCTCTGTAGTCAATGCTAACGGAGTTGTGAAGGGCACTGATACAAAGGTAATGCCATTGGGTATCGAAGTACGTTATATCACTTTAACGTGGAAGTTGCTATTATTCGCAACAGACTAGGATATGACCGCCTGCGAAGCCTTTGTTAGAGCACACGCAATACACCTGTGCTGGAGTAGTTGCCGCTCTGTGTAGCAGACAGGGGATCTCAGCCGCCGTACAAGCGGTAATGGAATAAGGAAGGGGAAACGGAATAGCCTATCTTTATAATGTTAAATACAATGTAGGCCTACATTTTCTCGTCGGCCTGGGTGGCGTATTTAGTATCGCTGGGTTTGATCCTGGCCCAGGTCGATGTCGTTTATGTGTGCCCATAAATGTGACAGTAGATTTACTGGTATGTAAAAGAACTCCTGCGGGACAAAATTCCGGCACATTGGCGACGGTCACAGGCCTAAGTTTCAGTAAATAACTGTCGTTAAATAACCATAAACAACCACCTACCTTTTCTCAAAATCTACTATTAAGCTAGAGACTAGATCCTGTATTAGTAAGGCCTACAGAAAAAATTATTTTTCATAATTTTTTCACTGAAATGTGATTTTTTATTTAAACAATAATAACTACGTTTTGAAGTACATTATAACCTGAAAATATTTTCGAGATTAACCGATTCAAAAATGTTTTTTTCAGTGTGTGTAAAACATCTAAATAAACAAATGATAAGAATTTCAAGATTGTAGGTGAGAAAATGTACCTCTTACATACAAAAAGTAAACTTTATTGTAAGTTTAACCTCTTCTGATGTCATGACGGCCCGCATTGAGCTTGACGGGGCAAATCACAGTAAACAAAAGAAGCGTTTTACCTTTTTTTTTAATAAACTGCGTTTTTATTCTGTACATCGGTAACAACATCGGTAACAACAACTTATATTATTAGTTTTCTGTTTTCTTGAATAAATTTGCAAAGAAGTATCTCGTGTGGGTATTTTCTGAAAAAGCGCTCAATGAGCACTATTCAAAATATAAGGGTGTTCCATTTAAAATAAAAGTTCATAACAGAGGCAAAAGTTTTGCTTCTCATTATAATATATATATTTTTTAAGCGCGGTAATGAACCTCCGGGTTCCATAAAATAGATAATATTCCTTTAGTTTGCTTAGGAATCGTCCATTGCCATTGGGCAAATATTATTATTATTATTATTACTATTATTACTATTCCCATTTGCAGGTCCTCGTACTAGGTCTGAAAATTGAAACATTAGCTAAACGAAAGGCTCGTAGAGCGCCAGTAACAGTGTTATAGGTAAAATACTGTTATTTTTACAGCCCTAAATACTGTAATATATATATATATATATATATATATATATATATATATATATATATATTGATTTTGTGAGCTGTGTTTGCTGTTCAGTAATAAAAAAAATAATAATAATTCTGTATTCCTTTTCAATACTTTTTAATGCAGAAATATTACCAAAATTAGATTAAGGTTAAATCACGTCAAACCTTACTTAAAATATCAGTAAAATTAATTGATAAATTTGAAGAGAGGGCCCAATCATACATTCTTCCCCGGTCCCAGTGCTTGATCTCAGCGGCCCTGACCCTTACTATATTCGGTGAAGAGTACAAGTTATGGAGTTTTCTCCAGTCCCCATTTTCATCTCTCTTAGGCCCAAATCTTTTCCTATCACCGTGATTTCAAAATCATATCTTTCTATAATTTAATGGAAATAGAAATATATAATTGTTTATCTATATGTGCACCAGCATGACTCTTCTCTACATTCTCGTCCATACATGTGTATGCATTCTCATGTAATGTGTTGTACACCCGTCTTACTCAAGACAACTAGCAAGGTGTGTGGTCTATACATCAGGCGCGGGTCGTGGCTCCTGAATAAGTAATTTACACGACGCTATATATCTTCGTGCAATCGAGAATTAATGTAAAGTAGATCCTATTCCCACGGTTTGTAATGTTTGTTTTATTAATACTAAGGGCTCCCGCGGAGCACTGTCGTATCTTAGGAACGATATTAAATTTTATAAGAAAGCGGGGTTATGTAATAGCCCTTTGCGGTCTCGTGTTAACTTTGCCTCGGTAAATTGCAGAGAGGATACATATGTTCCATTTTGAAATGCCATCTTATATATCCACAGACATCTGTTTCATAACTTATGAATGACAACAAGGATCTTGAATTATAGTTGTGCAGACTACTGTATAGCTGAATAGATTTCATACGAGGGTCATTCAATAATTAAAGAGACAAATTGGTCTGGGGAAAAGACTTTGGTATAGCAAGTTTGATACATTTAGGATTTTAAGTTGACATCACTGGGCTGAGTTCTAATCAGCAGATGAATCAACATTGCTCTGTTTATAACCTCAAAATTAAGTTTAACGATGTCGGGTCTTCTTGAAAATTCCACATTGTGATTCGTTTTTTGACTGCTGAAGGTGAAAAATCAGCGAATAACGATACTCTAGAATGGCTAAAGTGTATGATGAAAGTTGTATGAACTGTGGATATTTTTACAAGTGGGTAGAACAGTCCAAAAGTGGTCGAAAATCAGTGACTGACGAACACCCGTTCTGGCCGGCCTGTTGTAGTTGCGATTTAGCACCATCTGATTTTAATTTGTTTGGGCCACTGAAGGAGGCATTACGTGGGAAGATGTTCCAGGATAACGAGGATGTGAAGAAATTTGTGGGAAATTGGCTCCGACACCAAGACAAAGAGATCTTTGCAGCACCCGTTGGGACAAGTGCATAAATGTTGATGGGAATTATGTTGAAAAGTAGGAAAAGTCTTGTTTTGTTAAACGGTTGTTTTCTCCAGGTCAGTTTGTCTCTTTAATTATTGAATGGCCCTCTTATATTGTCAATTAGGAGTTTAAAAATAAAAAGAAGTGATAAAACTTATTACAAATCATAGTAAAATATTATTTGCCACTGAATATAATCTTTGAAAATGTAGATGGTGTAATCTTCTCAAATAATCTTTAAGGATGTTAATTAGGATGTTTTTTGATTGCCCCGGTACCTCCTTGGATTTTTCTGTGGTAGGGAGGTCTGGAACGTGGTTCACTCAGCCTCGTGATTCAAAATGAGGAGCTACTTGATAGAGAAGTAGCGGCTGTGGTCTTGGAAACCACCATTAATGGCCGTGAGTGTCGGTATGCTGACCACATGCCCCCAGTCCTGCATCTGCCTATTGTAGATGACGCAGCGGTCGGGTGGTAGACCTTATCCCTTCAAGGATGTAGCGCCACGGAGTTTGGTTTGACTTGAGTGATGCCCAATTGATGATTCGTCCGCTAAAACCTTTTTTACGTAGTCCTACTTGATACGTAAATAGCTATCAAGTTCGTTAAAAAGCGTGGTGATGCTTGTTCGTTGTTTCTCGTGAACTCTGTTCAGTTGTTCTGTTATGAAAATGACAAAATCGAACGGTTTCCTACAGTTCAGAAGCACACATGTTACCGGAAGCTATTTTCTCAAAATGGACCCGATCTTTTTAGAATTCAAATATTCCTGAATATCTTTGCACTAAAAAACATGTTACCATAGGATATGACTTTCTTAAATTAAAATGGCTGGCGAGACTTGGAATGCAGTTTGCATTTCTAGGTAAGCTTCCCTACCTTTAACCTCAAACTCCATCTCTAAAAGCAATCCATGTCTTTCTTATTGAAGCTTTTCCCCCAACATTTCTTGCTTTCCCGCTGTTTTAAAGTGCAGTAGTTTTGCTTTGATAAAAGCATCTCTTGCACCCTACCTTTAAAAAAAAAATTGCTCCGTTCAAGTTTCTTTATTTATCTCTATTTACTCTGTCAGTGTTTAATGAATATTTTCCATTGTCTTTTCGTGATTGAGCATTTTCTCTTATTCCTCATCATGCTATAAAATATTTACTGATCTGAGAAGTGAATTGTGGTGAAGCTAGTCCAATTTTGCTATTTGTGTGTCAAGTCGAATATATCTGAGCTGTACACAGTTAAATTTGTATATTAAATTAACTTTGTTGTTCAGTAATTTATGTAAAATGCCTGCTTTTGCCTATACCTTTGTTTTCTCTCTGTATCTCTCTCTACATCTATCACTCCCTCACTCCTTCTTAGTAACGCACACTTTCCCTTTTATCTCTCTTTCTCTGCATTACATACCCTCCCTTTTATTTATTTCTTTATGTCTATCTACATCTGTCCCTCCAATATTTTTCTTCAATTTTATTGAAAAAAATATCTTTGCCATTCCTCAGTATTTCACCTTACATCCTCTGCCAATATTTCATGTTAAAATTAGTGCGTAATAAACTTAAATACCGTAAATTTAACTGTATAGTCGTTATAATACATATACATACCAAATAAAATAGCTAAAATTAGATTTTCAACATTAAAATTATCCTCAAATTTCCTTAAACGCAAAGAATAACTTTCTGACCCAACAGTACCTAAATCTGCTTCCGTCTTTCAGTTTCTCTGGTAAATGGCAGAATTTTGTGCTCTCAGTATTCAGATTCCCTGGAGTTTACTACTTATTGTTAGAATTATTAGTCTCTGAGATCTAGGAGTTTAATTTAGATCTCCCTAAAATAATTAAGTGATACCTTTATTTTCAACTTATTTTATTACGCCTAGGCCTTTCGGTTTCATGGAACCATCATCAGGGTATCTTGCTCGCAAAGTCACATGTTATTTAAATTCACTAAAGCGTAAAATACAATTTCCTAAAATTCAATGAAAATCACGTTTAATCTTCTTCTATGCAGTGTTACGTTCACACAACATAGGAGAAAATTTAAGTTTTAATGATTTTAATTAAAATTACGTCAATAATGAAACATTTTTATTCCTATTAAATCTGATTTCGAAAGCAAGATGCTCTGATGATGTTTTTGTGTAACCGAAAGGCCTAGGCGTATTAAAAGAAATTGAGAATAAAGGTATTGTTTAATTATATTTTATTGATGGAGCTCAACAGTACAGCCTAACATGATTTTTAACACTTTCCTCTAAAAATGAATTCTTCACATCCTATGGTGAGTTCTGTATTTTTTTACATCTAAACTAAAATAGGGACAGGAAATAATTTTCTTACAACTGGTAGGCATATTAGTTACATAAAACAACCCTTTGGGTCTAATATGCAGTTATCACAGCAACATATTCAGGCAGGGCAAAGTGATAATTTGTGAACGCACCTGTTGTTTGCTGTATAAACATTTACAATGATTCAACTAGCGTCCTGTATTTATGCAACGACCATCATGCAGAATCCGAAATAGCTTCCAGCATAAACAATCGCTCCGCCAATAAACAGCACAAAATTCAATTGCAATGCGAGTGGCTTATAGGTAATTTCACATTATCGATTTGCGTTTTAATTACCAGTATACATGAAATACCTTACATGTTGTATTACTTACTGACCAATGCACAATGAGTTTGTTTTGTTTAATACTGTGTACACCATAGAAAAAAAAATATTGTGGGGTTTGAAATAGAAACAGTATGTTGCGGGTATTTTAAAAATGTGTAACGTTGGACAAAGTTTAAGGTTCGGGGTTCAATTAGAATGATATGGGAAACATAAAAATTTCCCTCGCGGTTTCCCTATAAAATATGTTTATAGGGTCACAATTTTTTTTTTATAATCATAGTACATCTATATATATAATACAGTAAATTAAGATCTGCACGAAAACCAAATGTCATAAGTTTTCACCGACGTGAAGGTGAAAATCGATTGAAGCCATTTTTCGCTACTTTTCAGAATCACGCTTCATAGGCCTATATTAAAATGATCATCTCCATTGCTTACCATTTATGAATTATAGAGCTTCCAAATGACTGCCTAACTGAATCAAGCATTTCTACTTTAGCCATAGAGGTTTAACTCCATACAGCAAATGAGGCTGTTGCTTTTCGACAAGTGACTAGAGTGTTAAGATCTTTCACAAACCGAAAAAGTTAAAAACACTATTCTAAAAATAATTCATAACATTGGATGACATATGTAACTAACTGTTGAAGAAACTACAATGAAAATTCACGGAAACTGGCAGAAATAGTGATAACTTGATCAGAACAAAACATGATTAAAATGGCGATGGTACAGTTAGATATTTTACACTAACTTTGAACCAGAATGATCCAAATCCCACTTCAGGGAAATATCACTACATAAAATGTAATAAAACCTTAATTCAAATAAATTAAGTTCAATGATATCTGACAACAGTGGAATGATAATTCTTTCACACTGGCCGTGTGTAGGCTAAGTTATTTTTTATTTTTTAAATTTTGGATATTTGGATTTTTAAATTTTGGATTCTTTATTTTTTTATATTTATATTTTTTGACTTTTTAATTTTGGATCTTTGATTATTTTTTAATTTTGGAATTTTGGATTTTTTAAATTATGGATCTTTAATTTTTTATTGTTTGGATTTTTTAAGGGCGGTAATGAACATCCGGGTTCCATAAAATAGATAATATTCCTTTAGCTTGCTTAGGAATAGTCTATTGCCATTGAGCAAGTAAGTATTCTTTGTCCAGTTTAAAACACAAGTTATCTGTTGTATCATTAAGATCGTATTGAGATGTTTCCATTGCGCCTGCAAGCGCGCGACTAGACTACACGCAGTACCTGCATGACGGAGAAGTAGTCTGCCGCTGCATAAGCTAGGAGGAATTCACGCACCGACTAATAATATTATAAATAAATTTAGCCTACAATTCATCCCCTAAGGGCCAAGGCCTCGTGTTTTCACAGGGAATTGATCTTTATTTGTTCCTTAAGTGAGCAAGATGTAAGGAGCTGTTCGGCTGACTTGTTGAGATATCCATAACAGTGACAGGATTAATTATTGGAGCACGTGGTACCATTCCAAAATCATTGTTTGACTTCTCCAAAAAGTTCGGCCTGCACAAAGCCATCCTTGTAGAAATATCACTGGTGGCATTGAAAGGGTCTATTGCCATATTTCGCAATCATACCTGTAGACCATGACTTCTAATTTTAAGTTATTATCTATATACTAATCGTTAAAGCTTCAATATTAATTTAATCTGTTTTCTTTTACTGTTTACATATAGGGCTATACATATGTATTTGTTGTTGGTACTCTTTGTCAATGGCAACCTGCAGGTGTTGCAGGAAGAAAAAAAATATTATTGTTATTATTATTACTATTATTATTATTATTACTATTATTATTATTACTATTATTATTATTACTATTATTATTATTATTATTATTACTACTACTATTCCCATTTGCAGGTCCTCATACTAGGTCTGAAAAATTTCCTTTCCATCATCTTATAAAACTGACTGTTGCTGAGAAGAGAAGAGCCGGCAAATTTATATATCTTTGTAATTTTTAAGTAACGCACAAATACTTAGTTTCAGTGCATCTACGTACCACTTTTATTATTGACTAATGCTGAATAACTTTTGGCAAACATTTTTATATGTTTAGTAGCTAGTACATAGACATTGGTTTTGATGGTACACAGTTATCGATCAACCTACCAATAATTATTATACATAACGTAGTATAAAATCAGTACATTTTAAAGATTTTTAAAATAGATTTCAGCAGTTGCTATTTTAATGTGTAAATGTATGCAGTGTACAGTGTTTTTAACGTAACATTATTATTTTATATCGTATGACTATATATGAATGTCACACCAACGCCACAAGATATGGAAAATCATTAAAACTGTAGATTAAAAACAAAATGTAAAGTAAACGTTACATTCACTGAACTTGTGGACTGAATTTATTTATTTTTGTGGTTTAGGTGGACAATTTATTCGCATTAAATAACATTTACCACTAAAAGGAAAAATGAAATTTATCAATACTAAAAATATTCTAGATTATACTCGAGATCATATGTTCTATATAAAGTTATTGAATAAATTATTATGGTCATTTAACTTGGGCCTTGATTATCTCCTTCTCGGCCAAGTTTTGTTTATAAAAGGAATAAGATCACTTAAGAAAACAGTTCAATCCAGTAAACGCCGTCCAGAATATGGGGTTATGTAATGCAAAAAAATGTACTACACGGGCTTTACTTTCTTTCCGGGAGAAGACATGTAGCGGATCCGCCAACTTGGAGTCTACTGACAAGCATGCTAACCAGTAGACCCTTGAGGATTCCTTTTAACAAGAATGCTCAATAAAATATGAAACCAGCTTTTAAATGGGAGGAGATAAAGGGGTAAAGTGTTAATGGAAGCAGCATTTCACCTTCCGGGTGCAAGTAAATGGTAGACTAGTTATGTCCGCGTGCTACAGGGTAGCTACTAAAAGGGTCAGGTAATGTTCGTGCATCACTCAACTGCCTCCACGTTGTGAACCTAGTGAAATGAAATTTTAATGCTATAGACCTATAAAATTTAGGTAAATCAATTTGAGACCAGTCTTTTTACTTCCTCTCCCGTACCATAGGTGCTGTAGGTAGCGAAGTATTGTTTTTGACCCCCAAATTCTAAGTTGTCTTTTTAGCATAAATACACGTTTTGAGGTTCCCTGAATCAAAAAATACTATTTTCAGAAACATATATGTGTGTGTGTGTGTGTGGATGTCTGTCAACAGCCTAGCTACAAAACGGAAAATCGTATGAAAATAAAATTTTGTATTTGGGTCAGGTACCTTCTGAAGATGTGACACGAAGATTGATGATTTTCTCTTATTTTTCAGGGGACTTTACATTAAGAAATTTTCGTTTTTCGCGATTTTCTCGAAAACAGCTCTAATGATTTTCTTCTTTAAATTTTGCATATGGGTTGCTTACACTAAGAGCTAAAACTTTTATTTGAAACATTTTTTCGAAAAATTAGCTGAAAGGTAGTTTATAAGCCACCCACTTTGAATACGTGCTTTTGCAATATGTCATCTTGTTCTATATCAGAATGTGAAGTGATAAAAATGATTGGCCATGCTTATAGTAAAGAAAGTTCCGAGAGTATATGAATAAGATTTTATTTGGGTTATGAATCCTTCGGGGATGCGATGTGATGTGGTAAGGACATTCTCTTCGTTTCTGCAACAAATTTACATGAAGAGAATGTCATATATAATAATTACATTATACTAAGAGGCTAACATTTATCTGTGCAGAGGAAGTTATGTGAATTTCACATCAGATTTTTTTTACTTAATGTAACCTTTCTAATGCTGTATCCTGTCCTGAAATTGTTGTAGAGTTTTCGGCGTGAATGATGCATCCGTCATTTTGCATATATAAATAGCATAACTAAAAAACGAAGAACGTATCAATACGGAATTTTGCCTTTAAGTTGAGCCTTTCCGGAGATGTCATGATAAACATGTTGTCGACTTTCTCAGCTTTCTGTTACTTTACACGAATAACAATTTTCTCGATGACAGCTCTATTGACTGAGAACTTAATGTTCTATGTTGTGTTTGTATGAAAACAAAAACTGTTAACGTAAAACATATTTTTCGTATATATTGTCTGAACTGTTGGCTCTATATTGACTTTCATTTCATAAAGTTGGTTTGAAACGTGCATAGGAAATTGTCGAAGTTATCACTACTCAGAAAATCCTGAAATGAATAGCTGTATGGTTGATTCGGAGATATCTCGTGGCATAGTTCTCGAAGCACTACGCTACAAACCGGAAGGTAGCGGATTCGATCCCCGATGAAGTCGTCGGAATTTTTCAATTGACCTAATCCTTCTGGTGGCACTGTGGCCCTGGGGTCGACTTAGTCTTTAACAGAAATGCGTACCAGGAGCAATCCTGGGGTAAATGCGGCCGGTGCGTAAGGCTGATAACCTTACCACCTTCACATGCCGAATGTCTAAAATTTGGGAGTCTCTATTTCGTGGAACCTTCAGGGCCTGCATGGTCTGTAGCCTATAGGGAACACAAAATGATTGATTGGGTATATTTTGTGAAATTAAGTTGGTACTGCCTTATATAAAGACAAAAAACATAGCCCTAAAAAGAAATTTTTGTTTCACATTTTGTGATTCCTGTTTTGGACTTCATCGATCCAATGCAATGGTTGCTTTACATTTTGCCAATTTCTGGCTCTGTTTTTAGACTTGAACACTGATTGTTGATTGTAAGTATTTAACATTGGGAGGGATCTGGTGATGTCAGGTAGAAAGATTGTTCACAGTTTTATTTTATAATATAAATATATTTTCGTTTTGAATAATCTTCTGTCTTCATGTCATCGTATGTTAGGTACCTTTTTATAATAAATTTAAACTTTTTTACTAAATTCCTTCCAAAATCTCATCCAGCGATTCTCAAGTAACAACATACTCGGAATGTCAGTGGCATGAAGACTAGAAAAGTTTTTTTTCCTAATTGACGATAAAAAAACTTTTCAAATTCTCGAGAAGTAGTTTCTAGTTTCGCCTCTTTTTAAGTTCAACTCATCTAAGAAAGAAAAGTGAACCTATTTCCTGCAAATGCCCTTACTTGGGCAGTAATTTCGTTTTATTTACTCTTCTGCTTATAACAATTTAGAGTGTTTCCATTGTAAAACAATATTATTATTATTATTATTATTATTATTATTATTATTATTATTATTATTATTTATACTGACGAAGTTAAGGCCTAAGGTGTTGTCTTCCACTTCACCATTAAATATAAATATATATAATAAGTAGGTCTAATATAACATTTCATAAAAAGATATATAATTTGAAAGCTAAACGTGTTACAATTACAAGTTTGATTAAATGAAATAAATTAATTCCAATAATAACAATAAAATGCTAACAATGCAATTATTTACTAATAAAATGAATATTCAATTTACATACATTTCGACAGTCTATGATAATTAGGAGGCAACAAATTCTAAAAGCGACGGATAGGCTCACTAATATTCCTATTTATAGTACTATGAATTTTGCTGAGTTACAGTATTCAGTGTAATTTAATGTATTTTATTAAGTAATTCAGCAACAGCAAATTATTTCGATATTATAAAATTTGACCAAGAGAAAGTGTGCCTTCGATTTTAGTTTGGTAAAACCCGGATTGGAAAATGTAGATTGTTTGGAAAATAAAATGTAAAATTCCTCTGCCTCTAATACATTTTTGCACGACTTAACTAATTAGTGGTACTTACGAATATTGTTGCCGTGAATCGTAAGTTGACTTTCCCGCACGCAACCTTGTTGCTATGGAAACAAAACAAATTTCCATGCGGCAAGAGTTTCCGTGCGGTAAGAATTTACTTACGACACACATCATACTACAAGCCTTTATGGACAAGGCCCCCAGGACAAATATTCGGTTCCCATTACAACAAACACATGCGAATCACTTTTTGAAATAAGCATCTATCTTCAATAGTGTATATACATAATATTTTCAGGTAATATATCAATTCCGGGGTGCGCGGGCGAAGAGAGTTAAGTCCACCATCCTAAAAAATTGAGATATGTCCATAGAGTTTTAGATAAAAATGTTCTCTACATTTGTCTTAAGTCCAGTAAGTCATATTCAAAATTGTACGGTAGTTATGGATGTGTGCCTCTTGGGTTTATCCATCTCTAAAGCTATGTTGGGCTGGAATAGTGTGTTAAGTCACTCTAATTCTCAGTAACAAGAAAGTGGACTTAACTCTCTTTGCCCGCGCACCCCGGAATTAATATAATTAAATTGTTATAAATAATCATCGTGCAAAAAATAGCATGCAATACTCGCGCCGAGTTTTTTCAATTTTCCGAGATACGTTATGCGCTTACGGCACAAGTCCTCGATCCGTATGCACCGCTTACGGCACTTGTATCGCAATATACAATATCATATTAATTGAATAAATTTCTGTATTCGTTAAGCGCACCGCTACCATAACATTTCCAATCACGTGTACAGTATATTGCATTGAGGTTCCGTTCAGATTCTTCGCTAGAGTATTTTCTTGGAAACCGAACATAATCTGTGTCTGTCAGAAGTGATGAAAGGAAACAGCCAGTTAATATATATTCCATTCAGGCTGTTCAAGGCCTGACATTGTGTTTGTGGTCGGATATCGATAAATTAATTGCAAAATGAAGGTTGAAAATCAGTCAATACTACAACGACGTGTAACTGAACGGGTATGTTGAATATAGGCAATGCATGTACGTCAATATCTTTGTCGGAATATAACACTCCATTATCCAACGGATACAGTGGACAGGCCTTTAGGCATTACACCTAAGTCATATTGCAAAAGAAGGAGGTATAAAAGAAACAGGAAAGAGAAAGGTAGAGGAATATGAAGAAGCAGACAAGTTTCGGAATTAGAAAGTAATTAATTATCAGGGCCCGAATTTTGATAACCTACAAATACTTTTAAAAAAATCTGATGTGAAAGTCACATAACTTCCTCTGCCCAAATAAAAGTTAGCAGTATTCACACATCCTTTTACAGAATCGCAAGACACAATTTTACGCTAATTATCCTATAAATACCTCTTCTTTCAATGATGCGACTAAAAGCGCAGGCTATATAACAAACTTAAAAGAAAAGAACAAGTGACTGCAGATGTTTATTGAACTTTCCGCCGTAAAGAATAATTTCCGAAATTTATCGAACATTTCCCTCAGATACTTCTTTACTCTATACCTGGCCAACAATACATCTTTCTCACTTCACATTCTTATATAGAATAAGAGGCCGTGAAAGAGCGCGTATTCAGTTGTTCATCACGCAAGACAAAATTTCTATAAACAGTGGGTGGCTTGTAACTACCCTCAGAGAATTTTTTCGAAAAAAAGTTTCAAATAAAAGTTTTAGCTCTCAGTAAAAGGAACACATGTGCAAATTTTAAAGAAAATCGTTAGAGCCGTTTTCGAGAAAATCGCGAAAAACGAAAATTTCTTCATGTAAAGTCCCCTTAAAAATAAGAGAAATTTGTCCCCAATCTTCGAATCACATCTTCAGAAGGTACCTGACCAAAATACGAAATTTTGTTTTCATACGATTCTCCGTTTCGGAGCTAGCCTGTTCACAAAGTTCCACACAGACAGACACACAGACACACACAGACATGTTTCCAAAAATAGTATTTTTGGATTCAGGGGGCCTTGAAACGTGTATATATGCTAAAAACTCAACTTCGAATTTTAGGGTCGAAAACAATACTTCCTCTACCTATAGTACCTATGGTACGGGCAGAGGAAGTAAAAAAGACAAAAATAAAAAAATAGGGGAATATGACCAAAATGGCCGTAAAAATTGCCATTTTTTATAATCTAGGATTCATGATCCTAGTGGACAACGTCCATGATGTATCAGTTAAAAGATGACATGTCATCAAAACCCGGGCCCTGGTTATTATGATTAGGTACATAGAATAAATAGATTTAAGTCCGATATCGTCTACACATTCATTCATCCTAATGTAAAAGTATATTGACAGAACTTAAATTTCCAGTCAGCAGACCATAGCTTTTCTGCTGAAACCTATTTTATAAACTGTGTGTGAAGTCGAAACACGTAAGCACTTTGCTATGTCAATGTCACATATCATCTTCCACTTGGATTCACAGCTACAGCAATTTTTTTTTTTTCAGTTTTTTTAAGTAAAGTGGTCACGTGACAAAATGGCTACCTCATTTGTCTTCTCTTCCAAATCTGATAACTTTCTTTCTGGATTTTTAACAGTATCGGAATGCTTTTGTTTAATCAGTGATAAGTGCAATTTATTATGATATGCAGAAAATTATTTTTGTAATCGATTTTCGAGTTAAGATCCAGATCGATTCATTAAGCAGGGCTTACGGAAGAACAAAGGTCTAGTTTGAGAAGCATTTGTAAAGGAATATGTGGGTTGCGTTATTTGTCAAAGCTACCTGTATTGCAACTACCAAAGCCGCAAATGAACATTAGTCATGAGAACTAATTTGCATTTGATAAATTCTTTCTTATGTATTACCATAAAATAGCCACTAAATTGGGCATTACTCCGATACCGCTCAACCAATTTGGTCTAATGTCAATAGGCTTCTTCCCATGGAAGTTGTAAATGCGTATACCAAGTTTCATGAAAATCCGATAAAGCGTATTTGAGTTATCGCGCGTATAGACACACTGACAGACATTTTCTCGTCCCTCACACAAGCTCATTTTGTACTATTCTGGCGCTTAATAAAATACGTATAAATGTAATTAAAAGCAATTTTACAAGTTTTATAAAAAAAAGTTTTCTTACAGCGAATTATTATTTAACAGGCTGATTCTTTTTTTTTTTTTTTTTTTTTTTTTGGACGATTATCGATTTGACACGATATTTCCCTATTTGAGATGCGATTAATATTTTATAGGGTACACAAACTCTCCGAAAGAGCGTTTCTAATAGGAGATATTTTACCATTAGCAGTATTCAGTATTCTTTTAATTAGCTGTATATCGTCCTCAACACAGACGAAGGGGTTAAAAATATCTTCTTTTAGAAGCTTTTGTCAGTTTTCGTGTTTATCTTTCTATCATTTGATGAAGTAGGGTAACAGGTCAGCTGAGGGCAGTGATCTTGGCTTAGGATTTGGAACGCCCTGTGCTTTAGATAGCCACTGAACACCATCATGGTATACAATACTACAGCACATTACAGGAACAACGACATATCTTAGAGCTCGTGATACGAAACGGACCCTCTTCAGTTCCGATCGATGTCATCCCATGCCTCCATCCTGTTTGAATACCGATGCTGAAGTCCCGTATATGGTCGATATAAACCACTGTTGTGTGCTAATTTCCATGGTTCTTACAAATCTCAGCTGTTGGCGAAATGCCAGCACTTCTAGCGTGTGGACTCACCGAAATGGTGCCTTTACCTCAAAATGAGATTGCTGCAATCAAGACAAGGAAATCTCCAGCTTGAAATTTAGTTAAAATATTCTTCCTTTGGAACGGATGTATTTGCAGTATAGTTTATCTCGTGTAAGATCTCCCTATAAAACCGTCTGCTATCTTAATGATGTGACGACGAATATACTGTGTATTACATAACAGTGTATAATGCTGTGGGATAATTCTCTTAAATCCTGATCTTATGGGTATTCTTTTCATTGTATAAGTACTTTTGAATAATAAACATGGAAGCTCTTAACAACTCCGTGGTCTTACTAAGACCAGTCTAAAGCTGGTTGTCGACCAAGAGCTAAGCTAAGTTAGCTTAGCTTAGCTCACATATAGTGCGGGATTTCATATGTAATTGTACCGACACAACTACATATGAAATCTCGCACTGTATGTGTGCTAAGCTAAGCTAAGCTAAGCTAAGCTAAGCTAAGCTAAGCTAACTTCCTTAGCTCTTGGTCGACAACCCACATATTAAATTTAACAGAAGATATATTTACAATAGATCATTTCATGAGAGATTACGAGTTTATCGATAAATTCAAATCAGTTAATCTTTACATTTTAAGTCTAGGTAAAACAGTCCTCAAGATAAAAAAAATCCATCGGCCGCCTTTCATTAATTATTGGTCGATAAATATTAGTCTTGCTATTCACAGATAATACAGTCTTCAAAGTGATCATATCCTCTTTCTGTAGCTTAAGGTTGTATAAAGAACAGCGCTACGAGAGTAGGGTATTCGGGCCTACAGCTTCTATATAATCTATAATAATAAGCGGAAGCGTTTGTCCGTCCGTCCGTCCGTCTGACTGTGCGCGTTCCCCAGCGAAATCTGCTGCACACAGAGATCTGAAATTTTAAACATAAATGGACTGAAGGGTGAAAGGTGGCCGAATGCACCTCGAAGCCGGATTTTTTTATATTCGCTTTCGTTTGCGAGTTATGAGTTAAAAACTGGCAAAAACGTGATTTTTTTGCTCATCAGTTGTCCTTAATATATTTCATTTGCGAAATCAATTGCAGGTGATTTTGCCTTCTTTTGACAAAACTTTGAAATAAAAGCATGGCGATATTTTCAATATATCGCATGGAATTATCAATGGCTTCGATTCTGTGAGCTCACCCTGGTTTGTTTATAATGTCAAGGCACGCAGACATCTGAAATTTTCAACGTACACGGAAAAGGGATAATGAATGTAGGCCTAAATGGACAAACATTGATCGATTTGGACGGAACTCACTATGCAGGGGTTTTCTGGGAGAGGAAGCTCGAATCTGAGGTCGTTTTAACCAGGTGACGCTTTCTAATCGTGTACTGTATTCCAAAGCCGGGTTTTTAGATGTTTCGTTATAATTATTAATCGTTTAGTTTATTAATGATCCGCGTGTAAGTGTTCATAAATATAATGTATTAGTTACATTGCTCTTAATTTGTAATTAATTATCGCGGCACCTTCTAATGTATAATATAACTTACGATAGATAAATAAATGAGAAAGTTGGTTTATATGTGATTGTGCTCAAAGTATTTTTCCTTGCTGATGACATTTTACTGTAGGCCTACCACATTTTGAAGAAAGAGTTTTATTGTCCCGCTGCTAATGTAGGATTAAAGTACAGGGTTGTGTTAATAAATTATGGTTATTGTCGTAAACGTGTTTAGAGGTCGTTCGGTTGTTGGGAATGGGATGAGTCTATTGCTACCATCGTGGATAGCAATCTCTTTATTGCTGTGAATGAGGATAGCAACCGCCATAATACAGACGGAATCGACGACAGATATGAGCTGCAGATTGAGATGATATTACAGAGAACGTGAGATGTTGAGCTAGCTGTGAAAAGACGTGGAAATGCTTGCACCCAATGCTTCTATTTCATGTAACTGTAATAAGGTGAGAAGGTACTGCCTATCTCGACAATGTTAAATTCATTGAATCCCGTTTGCGTGACCATTATATTATCAGCTCATGCGTGATTAATTTCATCTATATAATCAAACTTATAGGTTGTTGTACTTACGAAAAATCCTTCACAAAGTTCCTATTTAATTAGTTTTTTCATTGTTTACAAATAAATTTATATCACCTCGTGTATTGGGTTAAACAAAACAATATTTCTCATATTTTTCTGCAAAAAATAGTAATATTTTTTTTATTAAGGAATATTCCACAATACAATGGTTTTTCTTCATCCCACAACAATCTTTTGCCTCCATAAGTCCTTGTCCATAGCATCTTCTTCTTTTAATCCTTTTCTCGCCATACTCCTTTTCATCCCATCCATCCAGCACTCTTTGGGCTTCCCTCTTCTTCTTTTTCCTTCTACTTTCCAATCCAAAATTTTCTTGTTCATTCTATACTCTGTCATTCTGAGTTCATGTCCATACCATTTCAAGCATCTTTCTTCTACAATTACCAAAATATTCTTTTCAACTTGCATTATTTCCCTTATTCTATTATTCCGAACTTTTTCTTTCCTGGATTTTCTTGCTGAACGCCTCCAAAAATCCATTTCTAATACCATTAATTTGTTTGCTTGTTGTCTACTTATGGTCCAAGTTTCAACGCCATATAATGTTGTACTTTGGAATAATGCCTGATATATTAATTTTTTAGTTCTATGTAAAATATTTTTACTCCATAAGATTGAATCTAGTATTCCTATAATTATCTTCCCATCCTTATTCTTCTCTGAATCTCTAAATTTGTTGTTGCATCCTTTTGTATAATAGACCCTAGATATTTAAAATAATCAACATGTAGAATTTCTTCTGTATTACATATTAACTTTTCTTCCAAATCCATTGTAAAATATTCAGTTTTATTGAAATTTATTTCTAATCCCCATATCCTGTACTCTTCTACCAACTTTCTGATCATATATGACGCATTATCTGTTAAAATAATAATAATAATAATAACAATAATAATAACAACATTGACTATTTACAAGCACTTATATAATATGTAGGCAGTTTCAAGGAAACGATATGCAAGTTTAAGGAGGAGGTACACTTTTGAGGGTAAATAATTCCGTTTTAAATTATTTTGTCCTTTATAATATACATTTGCCTTTGCTGGAAGAAAAATTAACCTATGTTATTCTTTCTTAGTTATGCGATAAACGTTCGATAACGCCACCAGCTTAAACAAATCCATCCTTTCTACTCGTAACGGTTCTGGGTGCCCACTCTGTGTATGTATATTTTCGCCTTTTTCCAAACTAAAAATTTTACAAAACTTTTATATCTTAACTCGAGAACTGTTCAAGATATTGTATTGAAATTTTGCAAGATTATGTAGTTCAGCACCTCAACAAAATGTACTAAAATTATTTTTTTGCTCATGCAGATGGTTTTAAAAAATTGTCTCAAGAGTAATATCAGATTTTCAGCACCGTCTTTAAAAATTGAAGTACAACTTTATTTGGAGAGATAACATAAAGATCCTAGTGTATATTGTAGGAGTGGGCATTGTTAATAATTTCATGTAAATTTTAATCTAAACATTGAAGTAAAAATAGGAACGCTAGCGTGTAAATGCTGTTGGACTGCATAAAATTCATGTGACATTAAAGAATACATATATGGTTCAAAAAGCTATTGGATGATGTAGATTAACCATGCCGGATTTTATTTCCTGAAATATAGATTTTAAAATTATCTAGTTTTACGCTAATAGAGGCGTTCCTTCCCCTTAAACTCGTAAGCAATTGATGAGTATTTGGGAACCAATGCTCTAAGCCCCAGACACTTAGCACTAAGAAGAAATAGACCAGTCACCGTCCCCATGATGATCCCTGTGAAAAGGAGAACAGAATGCAAATATGGCTAAATGATCGTTCTCTAGGCCAAAAATAACAGGCAGGAAAGGAAGAAATTTTGCTCTTGCATCTTGACAGAGACTGGGGATATGCAAATTGCTAACACCGTTGCAGCATTCTCGTATGGTATTCATGAAAGTATATAAAACAGTTTGAACAACTTGCTGGTTATATAGCCGCCTAAAATTGAATTCCTGCTATATCCCAAGTTGCTAACCCTCAGTTCCACGTATGTTTTGAGTACGTATGTTAGTTGATGGGTTTTAAAACTGCAGCACTTACTAGCGTTGCTCTGAAGCACACCGTTGAAACCTTCAAGAGGTGCAGCATATTGCAAGTGCTAAATTATTTCAACTTGTTAGTCACTCGAAATCCTTTGATTCCTTCATTTTAGCATGGAACGTCTAAGCTATCAACCATTCGTGGCAATTCTCAAACTCCCATTCCATTATATCTAGCTGCAGTAGCAAGAAGCAATGCAGTCGTTTACTGGAACATAGCCCACTTTAATTTACGTAGAAGTACTGTACAATCTACCTAAACCTGCTCAGAAAAATGCTAAGTAATCTAGAAGAATCCACTATCGAATTATTGTCATTTTAAGGAGTGATGTTACATTCGTACGCCAGTCTTCGAGGGAGTCACATCGCGCTGACTAATGTATACTGCCACGGCTATCATGACTGGCGAGAGGGGAAGATGGCTTGTCTCTCTGAATTCAACTCCCATCTCTGAATGCCCTTCCCCTCACGCGCATTTCACCAGTGTCAGGAAGAAAAATTACTGCCTCTGCTGATTATAATCAGTTATAATCAGTGTGGAAATCAAGAACCTGAAGATGACCGTCCTAAGAACCAATACTATGTAACGGGTGCACGCAAAAATGTTATGTGATGGGTATATTAAAGATCATACAGGCCTTTCTGTTCACATTTATATTAAAATAAGTAGGATAAAATTATTTTGACACGGATTAGAACTCGCGACCTTCAGCGTGGTTTTTCTGCTATCCATTCTAATTTTGTATGAATTAGCCTGGAGATATCTTAGGGGGATGCACATGAAATAATCACTCAGCCCGACCTTCGTCTTATTAAAATCGAGGAAATAATTAACATTTCAATAAGTAAGCATAGAGATTCGAGCCTAGAATTCCAGATCATAAATAGCTCATGAGTCATGATTAGGGACCGGATTCTTAGGTTTTTACCTATTTTTTTCCTTACTTCCAAAACAAAAAGCGCTCATACACTTTTACGAATCATGTCCATAGGATTCACCCATATTAATTCTGTGGCACCTAAAAATACCTAAATGGGGTATAAAAACCTAAATATATGCTACCTAAACGGGATATAAAACCTAAAATATCTAATTTAGGCTACTTTTTTGTCTTTTTTTGTTTGTCAGTTGAGGAATCGATATTTTGCGGTGATACAATTTTTGTCGGGTTGAAATTAATACCACCAGTGTTTCTTTCAACCCATTGTCGTCTAGGATGGACTATATCAAGAGAGGAAGTGTAGAGTACCGGCGTATTCCTTTTAAAATATTCGTACGAACAACCACTGTTGCCTTGTATGTACAAGGATATAGATTTCTGTGTTTTGAAGCGTTTGTTTGCCTTAACCTTTAGTACTGTTTTGTTATTCACACTGAGTGGTCACACTGTGTTTTAAGAAGACGTGTTAATTATGTATTGAATCCTATGTAGCACATTCAAATACATTAAACCAATTATTCTACCCGAAAACGACATTTTAGACAAAAAGCCTAAAAAAAAACTATTTCACCTAATGGAAAACCTAAAACAGTGTTTTTAAAAACCTAAAAATCCGGTCCCTAGTCATGATCAGGCTTTAAAACTTAGTGCCCGATCGAATATGTTAACAGCAACTGTACTGTACAGACTTTGCTCGGCGTATGCGCTAGCTACCATATGCTAGTTCACGTGATAGTAAACAAAGCGGATTACAGGTATAGAAAGACCACAAAATAACTTCTCATTCTCTAAACTCACATTACAAGCATGCAAAACGTTACGTTTTCCTGTTTGTGTGTAATAGTCCCTCCCAAATGTTTCAATATATGTTTGCGTTTTAGAACACTTTACTTTCGGTATTCCGAACACGTATTATAAATTTATAAACACGCACAATGACAAGGTACACTGTTGACCAATTTGAGAGGCACCGTACCATGAGCGCATTGACTTCTCAGTACTACTAGCAATGACTGTCTTATCAGCCTACGCAATCGCCCCCACCCCCTATACTCAGGTTGCTGGTAACCGGAATCATCTCCCTCTGTGGGTTCGGGCACTAAGTTTTAAAGCCTGGTCATGATATAGCTTGTTTCCATTTGCTAGATAATTTATCACTTTTTGTTTCAAGAGATTTATATTTTCAGAATAGATTCAATTTGATCCCACATATTTTTTGTTACACTTAGCTGTTACCTTGGATTAGTCGAGACCATCTGAAACAGGCTAGTGCAATTTGTATATAATTATATATATGTATATACATATATGTCATGCTAGTGATAGAAACTATTATTTCCGTAAAACCGAATGAGGTGGCCGAGATGGTAACGTCTTGGAGTGGGGGCGGAGCCCCTAACGTGCGAAGCGAGTATAAGGTTTATACACTGTATCTTTTAAAAATTGTGATAAATTTCTTAATTTTAGATAGATTAAAAAAAATCAACACTTTTTGAATGCAAATAAAATGTTATCAACTACCAGCCTATTAAATAGTCGGTTCATTTAAAGGATTCTTGATACATGGCATTTTACGACATTCAGTATTCTAGTTCAGTGTAAAGGCATTGGAAAACGGACTACATGATACTCCACTTAATCTGCTATAGGCCTATGGGGAGAGAAGTTACGAGCGAAGTAAAAGTAAAATATCGAACAACTTCAGTTAGTATCGATTTT
Source organism: Ectobius pallidus (assembly GCA_964059195.1). Taxonomy (NCBI): domain Eukaryota; kingdom Metazoa; phylum Arthropoda; class Insecta; order Blattodea; family Ectobiidae; genus Ectobius; species Ectobius pallidus. The sequence continues at coordinate 121,344,171 of CAXKWD010000009.1, read as the reverse complement.
ATTTTATTTTCTCTACCCGTAAGTTTTATTCCATTCCGAAATTCGATACACGGTTTCCGTAGGAAACGCATGTTTAAGACTCCTGAATCACTCCTCCTCCTCCTCCTCTTCCTCTTCCTCTTCCTCTTCCTCTTCCTCTTCCTCTTCCTCTTCCTCTTCCTCTTCCTCTTCCTCTTCCTCTTCCTCCTCCTCCTCCTCCTCTTCCTCCAAAAAATGTATATATAATGAAACCTATACAAAGCAGAGGGAAATAACTATATTTTGAGAAATATCGGTTATGTTGTATGTAATAAAAACATAATAGACTACCCATATCAGTGAAAATTTTGTGGGTTTCTCAGAAAAAAATAATTTAATGAATTTGTTATAACAGATTTTTGCTGTTATTATTGAAGCTAATAAGGAATGAGTTCTTTACAATTTAGCAGTTTTTTTTTATTTCGTGTGGACTAAGGATATAAAATATAAAAGAAAATATACTGGTAAAACACAAGCTTGTATACTACCGGCATAAGAAGTTTGGCGATCTTGGTCATGTCAGTAGTATACCTATTTCAGAGATAATTATTGTGGAATATTAAGATTCTCAAAATAATTAAACTTTTCTTGTGTACATTCTTAGCTCAAATAGAGTTCTTTCGTTATGGGCTGGTAATAAATTTTGTCAAATGCATGATTTACTTGGACAAAAAATTTATCAACCGAAGTGTACACCCACTCAAAATATCCACCGTCCACCATTGATTATTATTATTATTATTATCATCACCATTATTGTTATCATTATCATTATTATTATTTCAAGGTAAAAACGCAAATAAAGATCGGCCTTGATGCATATGTAACTAACTGTTGTGGAAACTACAATGAAAGTTCCAGACATACTGGTTTTTGTTTAATTCAGGTCTCCTTCTTAGCGTGTCTCAGGTATAGGTTCACATGTATCCTACACTGAGACCTATGTGCTATAGCCTATGCTTTCCTACCAGGCTGCCATTAATCTAATGTAATTAATTAACTTAGGGTGTGTGTATATATAACATTCAAATTATAGACTGTTTAATGTTTGCTTAGTTTCCAATATTATGCTGTTTCATGCTTCATTAGTAATGATTATATAAGGGTTAAGGGTTCTTGGGCATGAATTGTTAGACAATTGTAAAATAATCGTAGATCCCTATTAAAAAAAGTTATACATTTAGATTCTAGGTAAATGATATTTTCACAAATTTCTGCCAAAAATTATAAATGTATAGATTATGAAGGGACATTGTAGTGTCTACAGACAGCTTTAAAATAACTGAAATAAAATGCAATAAATTGTCTTTAATCCTGAAATCTAATGAAGAAAATACGTCGAGAAAATTCATAGGTAATAAATGGATATTAATATTTTTCAACTCTAAAGTACTTACAGTCGATTTGGGTATTTTTAGTAAAGATTGTAATGAGATCGTTTTATTTTCTTTCTTTCTTTCTTTCTTTCTTTCTTTCTTTCTTTCTTTCTTTATCTGAGTTTTACCTCTCCCTTTTAGGATTTAAGCGACCCAAGCCGCCCGGGCCTTACAGGGCCATGACCTGTCGGGAGAGGGATTATCTTTGGATCACATACATACTTTTTTGACCAGACAAGGACATGGAAAGCCTCCCCGGATGAGTGATCAGCCCAATGCCGGGGCCACCTCCGAGACAACACGAACACGTAGGACGAGACACACCATTCACACACACACACTCATTCCAAACAAGGCGAGGATGGGATGAAGATGATAATGACGGCCAGATGATATACGGGGACCACAGAGATCGTTTTAATTGTCGTTAAACAAAAATTTATAACAATTTAAAGAACAGTTGATCTCAAAATTTAGCTGAATTTAACAGAATTTAAAAATTCAACCACTTTTGATAATAAATGAATTTCCGGTAGTTTAATATCAATTTGCTTAGTGTCTCTTATTTACTCAGTCTAGACAAGCCTTACAAGAGAGTGTACTCTTGGTATATTAAACAGCATTTCCACAATACGAGGCAGAGTTAACTTCTCTCATATCCAATGATAATAGACATCTCCCTGCAGAAACATGTACTCCTCTCAACACTATTAAGCATTAGATAATTATGTTATGGGAGTAGTTTGCAGTATCTCTGACAGACAGCTATAACAGAACAAGGCACAACTCCAGTCATTGCGGTTTATATACAAACACAGGAACCTATACTTTCTTAAGGTATGATTATCATAACGACGTCCTCTTGAATGTGTTTGGGGGAATTCAAAAGTTGAGTTGCATTTATAATTACGAGGGAGAATGAAATGAAAACCGCAATTAATTTTTTTACGCTATTTTCTGCAGGAAGAATGTTTGCTTGTACATTAGTTTTCTACATAGTCCCCTCCCAGTTCAATGCACTTGCTTTGATACCGCATGAGAAAAATTATTTTGGTTGACGCTGTAGCCCAGCGGCCACCAACTCGTTGCACAATGAGTACAGCAGTATGTGCAAGCTTGCCCATTGCACAGTAGAATCATTTAGTGTGCACACACCGCGTGGTATATTGCCTCTCTTGAGTTCAGTGGCTGCATGCTCATTAGGCTTTTGAAATTCACAAATTATATTTGAATATCAACAGATGATTGTTGTATAAATGTGTTAGTACATTATTATTTCATTATCGTTTACTTATGTTTTCTACAAAGAACACTCGTGAAGTCTTGATGTTTGTAACAATGCAAATAATCTAATATATAAAATCGAAAGTGTGTGTGTATGTATGTATGTATGTATGTTCCCTATACAAATCTACATTTCTTTACCAATTTACACGAAATTTTGCACACATACCCAGTTACGCCCGGGAAGTAACGCGGTCTACATTAAAATTCAAACAAACTACACTTTCCCTTGAAAATTATATAATTTCTGAGATTATTATACTAAAAAAAATGAAATCTCATTCAGTTGTCAAGACAACAGTGTATTGTTTACACAGTTCACATAGGGCTTTGGACACTACATAATATTGGACTTAACTAATTCTGATGATATCGATGTAATACATTTGTAAAAATAATTCTTGAAGAATAAAATCCACGAAAATAAAGCACATTGTGGTGCAGTCACATAACTTTCTCTACCCTCGACATGGAAAATATAATTTTCTCACTTCACATTTTGATGTAGAATAAGGGGTCGTATTGCAGGGACAACTTAAGTGTTTGCCAATGAATATGCTATATCAGCAGTCTGTAAAAAACCCTATCCACTCATACGTTATTCATAGATATAAGCATTGTTTTAGTTGAGAAAGAGGGATGTTTATCATAGGCCCTAAGCATCTGAAAGAAGACAAAATGGGATGGAACATTTTCAGTCCTATGCCCGGTGTATATTATGTCCCAGGTTTTTGGAGAGGAAAGTGTGAAAGTGATATTTTTTAGGTAGATTTTCGAAGAAAATTCTACCTATTGCAATGGATACCACTTTATGATTTTCGAAAAATTCTTTCATATCTTTACGTTTCATGCTCCCCTAAGTACGAAACCACCGCCCGTTCAAAAAAAAAATTTGTGATATTTATATATATATATTTATATATATATATATTTATATATATATATATTTATATATATATATCTTTACACGATAGCGGCCGTAATTTTGAAGATATTTGAACCAAATTTTATTATGTTATTTCTAGGCCCAATAGTTCGGACAAGTTCGTTAATGGGCAAAATTGGCCCAAGGGGGTGGTCGGGGGAGGGGGTTGAAATTTTTAAAAATGTATATCTCGGCCCCTATGAAGTATAGAGGGAAACTTTGTTTGAATAAATTAGAGTACTCCCTATGGAGTTCACAGTGACACCAACGATTCGGGGTTTCGAGTGAGGGTGGGGGTGGAGGTGGGGGTGGGGGATGAAAATTCGAAACTTTTGAAACCACGTCTTGTGGGGTATCGTTGAAAAGCTCTTGATGAGTACTCTACAAATCAATAAATAGTTTCTTGATAGCTCTCATATTACGCGAGATTTTAATGTTTGAAAATAATAACACTTAAAAGAATTATTATAATATCATAATTTTGTCTTGTTTAGCGGCTTTGCTAATTTTATTCATTGCTGATCTTGCGCACGGCCTCCCAGAATATTATATCCTATTCTTGTTGTCAAAACAAATGATTGTAGGCTCTTCCTCTTTACCGAATTCAGTTCTTATTACTGCAGGTTTACCATGCCAAGGCTAAAGAAGACTATGCTACTACTAAAGAAGGCTATGCAGCGACAATAAATTAAACCAAAAGCACTTCGAAATCTACCTCCGCCTGTAGGCCTGCCTAAAGGGATTTTTTTTATATTTCAGCCCCGAACCAGTTGTTTGATAACATGAGAGTAAGAAATAAAATTTTCCGTAAAGACAATACAATCTTATAAACCGGAATTTATGTTTCTTCTTATTTCAACACCTCATGATGTGTAGAAAAAACGGAATGCAACATTCGACATCCTCTATGAGTCATAAAAAGCTATATCTAGCGTTTTCTGAGGGAATAGTTGGAGTGTGATAAGTCGTTCTTCCTCATTTCAAATTCTAAATACATATATGTAAGGACCTAGAGTTTCAAAATCGAAAGTCCTCAATAAGTTAATTTCAAATTACAAAATACAAAGCCCGGCCGACGCCGGGCCTTTTCAGCTAGTAGACTATAATAGGCTTGCAATGTTGACAGTACCTTCGTTTCATAATGTAAGTGCACACTAAGAAAGGATTTTCAAAAATTTTGATTGCAAGTCCCAAAAATAAAATGTTCTTGAGAATACTTAATTCCTTTTTTTACTGACTGACTGACTGACAGAGAATCAACGTAGAACCTTAACTGCAATACTTGACTAGATATTTACCTAAGTATTATGTTATGTGGTGGTAATTGTTACATTATGTTTGGTAATCGTAGAACTTTCTTTGCTTAACGAATAAATTGTTAAAGAAAAATAATACTGAAAACTCCCGAACGAAATTCTCCGAAATCTTAAATAAATCAACCAGTCCGTTATACTATTGCTATATTAAATTCTGTACCTTTAAGATTAATTTTACTAGCTGAAAAGCCCGGCATCGCCCGGGCTTTGTATTTTTTGTAATTTTAAATTAACTTATGGAGGACTTGCGATTTTGTAGTTGAAAAGACCCTGTTTTTATTCAATTTTATAAGTAATAATTATTAAATTGTAATGTTCTGTGAAATGAAAACAATATGTAGACTCATTCCTTTAAATGACACACTTCCACATTTATATTATTGAACACAAATATTAATACTAAAGTTATATTTCAAATAAAATTCAGGGAAGCTATAATCTCCATATCAGTGGCGGATCCAGAGAGACATTTTGGGGCGGGGGGGGAACTAAAGTAGAGAGGGAAGTTTTTACTCATAAAAATTAATTATATCCAGTACAAAAACAAAATGAAAATTTCAGCATTTTCTTACAAAGGTATTTCAAAATAATGAATGTCGTTGCTTTAATTTAAGTATTTGGGTTATGTTCTAATAAATTTTCAATAATTTGTGCTTAATGTTACAAATTTTTTTTTTTGGGGGGGGGAAATTTCCCCCATTCCCCCCCCCCCCCCGTGGATCCGCCCCTGCTCCATATAATACAGCAGTATTATAGAACAGCTCAAATAAAGCATTTCACACTACAAAATCACTCACTAGTAGAAGCTAGTTTTCTTGATTTTTGTTGTCTCTTTTGATGCACTAGTTTTTCAACATCTGAAATCAATGTTTGGGTAGCGGCCAGTCTAAGTTCACATTTTACGTTTTCATCTGACAGTTGACTTCTGCTGCGGGTTTTGTTTACTTCCATCAGTGAAAAAAAACTGTTCGCATATGTACGTAGATCCGCACATAGACAAAATACTAGCAGCATGTCTATGCAGTCGGGGAAATACAGTTCGGGGAAACGTCCCTCACACTTCTATATTGGTATATATTACCTCAAATGTAGGGGTCGATGGCCTATATTGGATTACGTTCTACACCCGACATAATGCTTGGAAGTTGGCGAAAGAAACGACCCACCCTGTCAACGGAATCCCGTCTCAGACTGACGTAACGTGGTGCACAGGGGTCGCACAGTGCAAGCCTGTTTGCACTCGCACAAAATACAGCGAGTTGGAGACTACTGCTGTAGCCACTCGTGCACCGCCTATTGGACGTCTTCGTCAGACTTGAACTTCTGCCCTTCTGCCCTCCAAGGTCCTCCTATAATGGACCAAAGATGTGGAAATCTGATGGTGACAAATCTGTGAAACTGTCAGAAACCTTTGCACTCCCATTGTTACACCATAAAAGCAGGCAATGAACTGACTCAAGCGCAGTAGCCATGCTTTATCTTTATTTTCCGTAATATGTTTTATACTGTACACACAATTTTAAATTCATTAGGTTAGTAAATTAGCCAGAATTAGGCAAAAGCAAGTGGCTAATTTTCCGAAAATACTTTTAACTTCATTGCAATCATATTACCTCATTGGCTAAAGATAGCCACATCAGGCAACCCTGCCCGTCTACACAACCAAAAAGCCACCTATTCTTGCTGCCCCTGCTATAGTTAAAAAGGGGGTAGACATTTGACTGCGACATTCGCAAAGAATCGACTTACATGTGTTTTGTTGACGTATCCAAATAGCCCCAAGCGGTACTCAAATAATACCGCTGAGATTCAATAATCTTATGTAGAGTGTGTTAATCTAATAACGTCATTACAGCCATCTTTTTTAATGGTTGTACTTCATATTTAAAGTATTTCTGGTAAATACTCCGATATTATTCGCATAGCCCAGCTCTACTTTAAACCAAAATTACTAAACTTTTACGTAATCAGTACTATTTATACACTTTTCTGGTTGGCTGAGAATTTAAAGGTTCAATTTATATTTCATTTCCTTATATTTTAAGACATTTGCTTAACTCGGGCGAAGTAAGAAATCAATAAAATGTGCACTAAAGTATTGTTATACGCGGGACGTCTCTACCCCTTCTGTGTACGCAGATGTTCTATAAAAGAAAGAAAACATTAAAACATAAATTATATTCATAGTATGCCACGTGAGATTATTAATTTGGCTATCCATTATATACTTAAGCAGAACTCGAATCGATTCCTTGTAACTCCCTTAGCTGAAAGTAAAATAGGCTTGAAAAATGTCAGTGAACGTTATTTTGTCCCTGAGGTCCCATGTTTGAATCCCATGGCCGGCCAATTTGACATGGGTTTTCTTCATGGTTTCCCGGTCATGCTAGAAGCAATTAAGATCATTAAAAAAAATACATAGTTTCCTACTTCGCCAGAAATTATTTCTATATTGTACATAGCCTTGGTAAGAAGTAAACTTAAATATTCATCTATAATTTGAGACCTAAGGTAAACTAGTATTGTGGCTCAGGGGATGCGTTCAATCCTCTCGCGCAGCGGGCCCGGGTTCGATTCCTGGTCGGGACAAGTTACCTAGGTGGGGTTTTTCTAGGGTTTTTCCTCACCTTTGAGACAAACGTCGGGTAACTTTAGGCCCTTGTGGTCCCCAGATATCATCTGGCCGTCATTATCATCTTCATCCCATCCTCGCCTTGTTTGGAGTGAGTGAGTATGTGTCTGTGTGTGAATGGTGTGTCTCGTCCTATGTGTTCGTGTTGTCTCGGAGGTGGCCCCGGCATTGGGCTGATCACTCATCCGGGAGGCCCTCCATGTCCTTGTCTGGTCAAAAAAGTATGTATGTGATCCAAAGATAATCCCTCTTCCGACAGGTCGCGGACCTGTAAGGTCGCTTAAATCCTAAGGGAGAGGTTAAACTACGAGAAAGAAAGAAAGAAAGGTAAACTAGTATAGGCTATTCCAAATTAACTCTGCTGAAATTGTAGGCCTACAACTTGAGTAAGACGCCTCTATTACAAACTTTTAACATATTTTGTCCATGCTGTACTTCAACTTAATTACTAAGAGCAGTATTTAATTTTTCTTTCACTGCTTTGTTCACGGCCTAATTGCAGATCAACTTTGCAGTGTACTCCTGGGTCAGTGTTGTTAATCCAGCAGTGGAATTTATTTACAAAATAGAGTAAACTGTAGTAGTTCTTTGACAAAAGTATCAAATTTATTATTTGAGTAATTTTCTATTCTACCTAGGTATAGGCCTATGTATTCTGGAATTTATCGTGAATAAAAATAAAAAAATAAAAAATACTCTGATTTATGTTGAGAAGGAAATTTTAACTCCAAAAGGGAAAAAAATGTTGATTATTCCAAACACAAATCTCTCTCCCCCCCCTCTATATATATAATACTTATATGTATATATATATATATGTATATATATATATATATACACATATATCGCACCCCTGGTGGAAGACTGCCACAAGTCAAAAATAACATTTTTTCAGGAGGAGCATTTAAAGATTTTGATTCAATATGAAAAATAGTAAATATTACTTTAACACAAAATTGCTGCCACTTCCGGACAAGAACACTGCCATAATCTCGGTTTTACGGGCTTGCGTATGATAAAAAAAACTGAGATGTGGCAGTTTTCTGCTATTTTAAATATCAGATGCTAGTGAGAAGAATACTCAATTATATGCTGTAGAATCCTTATCGTTACGATTTGGGTTGTGGCACTTTTCCAGGACATGGACATGATGACAAGCACTTATAAGTAGGCCTACTAGTTATCTAAAAATTCAATTTTTTTTACTTATGGCAGTCTTCCACCAGGGGTGCGATATGTATATGTATATATATACTGTATATATAATACATATATGTATATATACTGTATATATAAGCCAAAACCCACCGACTGACTGATCACAGTATCTAAAAAAACTATACAGCCTAGGAACGTGAAAGTTTGTACACGTATTGCTCATAGGCTCTAGAGGCGCACTAAGAAAGGATTTCAAAATCTTTGGCCTCTAATGGCCAAAATGGGGTTGTAAAATTATGTAATTTCTAAATTCACCAAAAGGAATTCACACTGCATGTACACAATCCCCATAACAATATTATTTTTCAGACTACACAGGCGGCTTTGCATGGCCTAATAGATATAAAATGATAGAATTACTATAAATGTTTTTCAACTATTTTGTGACACGAAATAAATAGAGATGGTCTTGGGTCCTATGGTTAAGAGGTGAGTTGTTTTCTTATAGTTAGCCTAGTAATCTGTTAAAACGCAATCCGTGGGTTTCGAGCACATTACTGTACAACTTAATGGTAACTGAATGTTAAAAAGTCGTGAACATCTTCAAACAGGGGGTTATTGTCGCCCTTAACATGTACCGTGCTTTAATTTCAACAAAATCTAACAATTTAAACCGATGATACAGGCTACAGAGCATAGTCTCTTCTTGTTAAACTTCTCCATACACTGTTACAAACTCGTATGATTTGCGAGTATGTTGTTTTGCAGACCAGGAGCCGCGGTGCCGGGAATCTGTTCTGTAGTCTCCGTCGCGGCGCCTGCCTGTGAGGGGAAATCCTATTAGCCACTACCCTCTGCCAATGTGACTCACTCCGAACAAAGAAATCGCCCGCCCGACATGAGGGGGTTCACAGTGCATCAACCTTACATGATTCGCACTGCTACTCTTAAGAGATAAACTGTCAAATTTAACCATAAGGATGCTATTTTCTCTTACATTTCACCAAGAATGTACGTTTTAGAAGTTCCACGAATCCGATTTTTTAAGTAAAACTTCTTTAGTGGCGGTAGAGGGTAAATCTGGAAAATCAGTCACACTAAAACCGTCACGAAATCAGTCACAATCAGTCACGAAATCAGTCACACTCTTACTTGTTTCGGTGCGGACTGCACAGAAAACAATCAACTCAATGATTAGGAGTAATCAAAGGAAATTTTTCAGACCTTACTTCCTCAATAGCAATAGACAATTCCTAAGCAATCTAAAGGTATCTTATCTATTTTATGGAACCCGGAGGTTCATTACCGCGCAAATCCAAAATTAAAAAATACAAATTTCCAAAATAAAAAAAAAACAAAATTAAAAATTATAACATCCATAAATCCAAAATTTAATAAATAATAAAATAAAATAAAAAAATAAAAAATAAAAAAATAAAAAATTTAAAAAATAAAAAAATATACAATTCAAAGATCGAAAATTTAAAAAATCAAAAATTAAAAATTCAAAGATCCAAAATTAAAAAGTCCAAAATCAAAAATTTAAAAAGTCCAAAAACCCAATATTAAAAAGTCCATTAATGCAAAATTGAAAAAATCCAATAATCAAAAATTGAAAATAAAAAAAATAAAATAAAGTTTTACTTCTGTCGCGTGGCGTTCCACGCACTCTTTTTTTTTTTTTTTTTTTTTTTTTTTTTTTTTTTTTTTTTTAATAGAACTGAATTCATTGGGAGATCCGCGTGGTGGGGACCTGTAGGGGTCGCTGCATCCCCCCTTGGTTTTTCTTTTTTGCTGATTTCACTTTTTATTCGTCGAAAATAATTACATAATAAAATATCAAACAAATTTAATAAGAATGTTCGCCGCCATGGGTGTATAGGTAGCACACTTCCACCCTGGCGGTCCGGGTTCGATTCCCGGCTGGGTACTGGGTTTTTCAGTAACGAAAAATCCCCGGATTCAGGGCTGGACATCACCCAAGAAAATTATAGGTATATTAAAAAGCCTTAAATTAAAAGTGGCTAAAATAGGGTACAGGGTATTCACAATAGATATACTAAGGTCGCAGTGTTGAGAAGCTTAAACTACCTTTCGTTAATCTAATCTAATATAATCTAATCATATCATAATTAAGAATATTATAGGAGAAAAATTCCTCTGATACTGGGATTTGAACTCGGGACCTTTGGCTATGGGTGCCACTGCTCTACCAACTGAGCTAAGCCAGAGTTCACTTCACAGCGCCAGATGGAATCTCTCTCCTATGACTGATTGCCCTTAATGGTCTACCTCATTGACAGACAAGTTATGTCATATGCAGTACTGTGAGGCACACTAATTAGTGATTCTTGTGACCAGGCTTCCACTGTTATTGTACTTGTCTGTCAGTGAGGTAGACCATTAAGGGCAGTCAGTGATAGGTTCCATCTGGCGCTGTGAAATGAACTCTGGCTTAGCTCATTTGGTTCTGGGTTTAAATCCCAGTGTCAGATGACTTTTTCTCCCATAATATTCTCATGTAGTGTCCAACAGACGCAATAATCTGTGGTTCATGAATGCATATATATCCATATCTAATTAAGTAAAAATAAAAGCATATTTACTCGCCCTATTTCAACCTGAGGATTGTAAAATGAAGTTTAATAGCATTTAAATTCTAGATGCCTTGTATCATACGCGTAGACAATATAATAAATAAAATAAATAAATAAAATAAAAAAGCCATGGCAGCCCACAAGACAGCAGTTGTTTCAGTTGCTTATCTTTAATTATTATTGATTAATTGATTTCTGGTGAACTATTTTAGACCAGCATTTTCGTATAGTTAAAGGTAAAATGTTTGATATTTCATTGATACTTTTAATTCTAATGTAATATGTGACACCGACAAATTTTTCAGCAGTACTAAAACTCTGGGCAAGAAGAGTTTAGTCTGCTGAGAAATTTGGATAACTCTCCCAGAGGACCTAACAACTAACCATTTTACACTTCACTTAAAAGACCTAGGAATAAAATAACATTTAATTATTTTCGATACTCATAAAATAACACTTACTTAATTTTAGCAGTCTTATAAAATAACATTTATATTTAATTTATGTATTACAAAATAGTTTGAGTGTAAAACAAAATTTTTTCAAAATAATTTTCTCTCATTTACTAGGAACAGCTGTCAGCTGTCATGTATGGTCCTGCAGGTAATAAAAAACAGTAATAGGCCTACATAATCTGTATTTTCGGGTTAATGTACCTTTTCAAGTCAATTTTCATGCCTTTACAGCCAACACCTTTTAAATCAATGCTTTTTATTTAGTTTTTATCCTAAAAATGAAGATTTTCACAGACACTATCAATTTTCGCGACAAAATTACAGCCATAAATGTCACATTTGAGATAAATCGTGAGCATACATCTTTCCGTTACATTTCGCGTTTATCGTTAACAAACAAACAAACAAAACAAAACAAAACAAAAGACAAAAACAAAAAAACAAAAAGAAACAAAGGCCCTGATCATAACTATGGACAGAAAGTTAATGTTCTATCAGAAGACCATGCATGCAGTTATGCTCTAAAATTTGTAAAACATACTCCAGAACCAATGAAGTATGCTCCATCGTTCAAATAATTTTAATACTTTACGTTCTCTTGTTACCTGAATTACATTATAAATTACACAAAACAGTAGAAGTTGTATAAATTGCATTACAAAACTTTTTTTAAAAAACAAGCTTTAGTGAATTGAAAACTAAGGGAGTGAGACGTCTCTTTAATGTTATACAACCAGTTTCGAAAACATTAGGCTATGTACTGTCAATTGTCAACCGTCTGTTTTCACAACACACAACCAAATATGCTTTACAATAATGTTTGAATGAACAGAGATATTCATCAGCATTAAACACCTGTTAAAATATGCCCTTAAAATGTTATAAAATATAAAAAATGCAGAAATATTTTAATATCAAATAAATATGATGCATTCTCATAAAACCAACAAAATATGCAATAGTATGCAAAATGAACAATTTCTTTGTTATATATTTCACGTAAAGTATAAATTTTAACACTAACATGTAGGCCTAATAAAGTGCATTATTTTTAAAAAAAATTTCTTAAACTTCCGGGCCCTGGTCGTAACTCTGCAAAATATTAGATAATATGTCTAGATAATATTTTCACATAAATATAGGTCATTCTTTAAAAATAAGTACATTTTTTAACAGTCACTGATGTGTGTGCCCCTAAATATATGCGAAGTTCTAAAGCAGAATAATATAATCTGAACATCACCTATAGCATTATGCCACCATATAACTATTCAACAGGCGAGATTGTGTACTCATGTCAGTAGCCCATGAACTTATTCCATTACCTTAGTGTTGCCTTAGCAACCCATTATCATAGGCTACCTAACTTGCATGTATGTATCTACTCCATCAGTTCTATCAAGACTGTGGTCAATTGTACGACATTCTGATGCAAAACAACGTGGTCTAACTACTAAACCCAAAATTAGTGGTAAGTGAAGCATAAAAAAAATTTGGAATAACTGTAAATAAATATTTATCATCATACGTGTACATTCTTACGTGGTCATACGAATACAGCAAACGCCGCTTAATGTAATCGCAGATAATGTTATCAGACAGGTTATGTTATCACTTTTTTGAAGTCCCGTATGGATTATTACCCACACATTGAAAAAATACTGTTTACTGTGATCAAATATTCGGTTTATGTTATTACATTTTCAGTTTTGCGGCTTTATTTCCAAGTATTGCACGTCATTCAAAATTTTGTTTTTAAGGACTTTGTTTTAACTCAACTGTATTGTATTGTATTAGAAGTAAGGGTAGTGTTCTCAGCTCATAGGACGACCTGTTAGAGGGGGAGGCATTCCCTAACTTTCTCTTTTAAGCAGTAAAACACGTTTCACCCCTCATTTAGCTGTTGCTTTTGATTTGTGAATGTCTCAATGATGATGTGCAGCGATGGTTTATGTAAAATGAGAAGAATTGAACATAGAGGCGTTAGATGTTTTGCTAAGCGGTGTTCACCACAGGTCAGTAAACTTCCAAAAAACACTAAGAGCATGAAATATTGGTTAATGGACTCGAAAGGGAAAACAGAAACAATAAAAACTTTTTATTGACTGCGAAAATAGTTGTTTGCAGACTATTATGAGTGGTTGAATGATTCACAGTTATGTATTATCTTGCATGTATGAATAAATAGTTTTAATTCTGTTTTTGTAGTGTATTGTCTGATGTATGAATAAATATCCTTTAATTAATTACTTTGGCTACTGTTATGAATCTGTTAATATTATCAGATTAGCTGCGTTCCTAAGTGATCACAATAAGTGGTGTGTAATTGTTCGCTGTTACATTAAATGAAAATGCAATGGAAGTATAACATCATTAATTTTAATTAATAATTATTTATGGGACCAATTGAAAATTACAAGAGTCTTATATGTAAACCAGGGATTATAAGCATTTTGTTTTTTTCCTAAATGAATACATCAGTATAGTGCAGCGTTTCTCAATCTTTTTGAACCCTAGGACCTCTAAAATGTCTAACATTTTTTACAGACCCCTAATTTTTATCCCATTTTTAAAAGTAGGCTATGTAGGCCCATATTCTTAATATTTGGGGAATTAATTATAGGTCATTTTAACGAAATAAATCTAAATATATTTTTTTTAATTGGACGGAAACACAGTTATTGAATTTGGAAAAATATTAAAACCGGAGTTTTACTTCTTTACTTTCCACTTACTTTATGATATTTTTTTTAATTATGTCTGCGGACCATCTGCACCATCTTCGCGGACTACCAGTTGTCTGCGGACCATAGGTTGAGAAACGCTGGTATAGTGTAAACAATAGTTTTTATGGAGAATTATTTCAGAAAACCACTAACTAAACCACTTACGCATAATAGATCGGTAGGAGGTCACAGTGCTAGGGCTGAATAGCCCCCTCCTTTCCAAACAAACCACTTACTTTGCTCACAAATAGAGATGGAATTTATTATGTGAAGTGTTCTACTGGTAAAAGAGTTAATATTGTTGTTTTTCTTTGTTTTCAGGTTCGGATGATGGAGCAGAGGCTTGCTCAGGCCGACTGGACTCCAAGTGAAACAACTGAGCATGTGTCAACCCTCAGTACCTCTGTGCAACAGAAGGAAACTGTCATCAACAAACTTGAAACTCAAGTTGAGGAGCAGGTAATAATAATAATAATAATAATAATAATAATAATAATAATAATAATAATAATAATAATAATAATAATAATAATAATAATAATTTATTAGTAGGACCCGTAAGTTATAAATTTTTTATTAAGGAATATTCCTTCATCCCACAACAATCTTTTTCCTCCATAAGTCCCTGTCCATAGCATCTTCTTCGCTTAATCCTTTTCTCGCCATATTCCTTTTCACCCCATCTTTGGGCTTCCCTTTTCTTCTTTTTCCTTCTACTTTCCAATCCAAAATTTTCTTGTTCATTCTATCCTCTGTCATTCTGAGTACATGTCCATACCATCTCAAGCGTCTTTCTTCTACAATTTCCAAAATATTCTTTTCAACTTTCATTATTTCCCTTATTCTATTATTCCGAATTTTTTCTTTCCTGGATTTTCTTGCTGAACGCCTCCAAAAATCCATTTCTAATACCATTAATTTGTTTGCTTGTTGTCTACTTATGGTCCAAGTTTCAGCGCCATATAATGTTGTACTTTGGAATACTGCCTGATATATTAATTTTTTAGTTCTATGTAAAATATTTTTACTACATAAGATTGAATTTAGCATTCCTATAATTCTCTTCCCATCCGTTATTCTTCTCTGAATCTCTAAATTTGTTGTTGCATCCTTTTGTATAATAGACCCTAGATATTTAAAATATTCAGCATGTGCAATTTGTTCTGTATTATCATAAATCATATTTTAAATAATTCACTTTTTGATATGTAATGTTGAAATGTGTTCAAAACAAGAAAGAAATAACAGAAAATGTATAGTTTAATCTTGAATTTTATTGCATATTCCGTTAGTTTTGCAATAAATAATACATCATATTTGCTTGATCTTAAAATATTTGTGCATATTTTATTAATTTGTCACATTTTAGCAGCATATTTCTGACAGATTTTTAAATATTGTGCAAACCTGTTAGTTCAAACATTTACAGCTTGGTTAATTGAATGTTTTGAGAACCGACTGTACAATAATTGACAGTACCTAGCCTAGTGTTTTTGGAACTGATTACATAATATTCTTGCAATGTTTTCCTTCATAAGTTTTCATTTTACTAAAATGTATTGCATTGACCTTATTTTTTAAAAAGATTGTAGTATAATTTATGCAACTTCTACTATTTTTGTAACTCTTAATATGTTTCAGCTAACAAGAAGATGTCAAGTATTAAAATTACTTAAAACATAGAGCAAATTTAACTTGTTCCAGAGCATATTTGCATACTCTGGGCATTAACTTCTGGGCATTAATTATTAACCTTCCCCGTCATGTATGACTGTGATATTGATAACATTCATCAGGTTATGTTTGCAATGAATGGATTGCATGCTTCACAGTGGACATGATATTCATATTAAGGGAATACATGGGGCTATTAAGGGAGTGGTTATACTCGAGTTGATCTGTATACAGATATAACCGTGGTAAAAACTGTTTTGTGAGCTCATTTGTTCACTATGGTTGGCTTCAGTTATCAACAAATTTGATGTTCATCATAGTATTCTTCTTTACGTTGCTTGCTTTCCTTGTGCCCCCCCTCCTACTCAAAATGTTATGCCTCCCTTAGCTTCCCCCTCCTCTTAGCCCTCAGGGTATTATGACACTTCATTGTTAACTTGTACTTTTTTAATGTAGAGGGTTGTGTGCTTAATGGTTCTATAAATATGTAAATGTGTAGAGAGAAATTTGTCTTATATAAAATGTAAGGTATCTCTTTTCTTCTAAAACCTATTCTAATATTTGTGTCTCTACTTCATTGCATCTTCTTTTCATAATTATATATAGCAAATTTCCATTAATATTAACATAACTGAAAAACATAGTGTAGATAAATGAATGAATGTTACTGCTTGCATTTCTGCTTGTACTGTTTCCTTCTTTTAGTTAGAAAGTCTAACGGCTCCTTTCAGATTTTTAAAATAATGAGTATGAGCTAAGAGAGGATTTTGTCCTTAATTTTCATTATTAAATGAGACTCTTCTCTTTTTCTCTTTCAGCGCCAGCTTCGACTGCAGGACGCTAAGCAGGTAGAGGCAAAGGCAGCCAAGATCAAAGAGTGGGTCACTAATAAGCTTCGAGAGGTACGCAAGAATTTCTGCTCTTTTTCATTCTATTAATTAACATATTTAAAGAAGAATATACGTAAAGTCGTTTATAACATGACACTAAAGTGTAGTCACTTTATAAAATCTAAAACCCTTCTTTGTTTTTATTTTTATGCTAGTTCATAGTTTGCCATTTGATACTGGAAATAATGATTTATTTTTTGTTTTTACAATACTGTACCTGCCAGTTTTAATCAGGGTTTTCACGAAATAGAGATGTTGTACAATAAACACAAAAACTGTTTTTAAAGTTGTTTGTGAGGAAATTCCGATTCAAATTATATGGAGTAAGCCTAAGGTTCTTTTAATTGTTTTGTGCATTTAAGAAATTTTTTGCAAAAGTTTGGAAACAATTGGCCTATAATTAATTTAAAACTCCACTACAGTTATACTGAGTGTTCTGTCTTGAATTTGTGTTTTGCTGCAGGTGTATTGTAGGGTTTGTATAATATAAGGTGACTTGTACTTTGTAATTATTTATTTATTATTTATTACATCAACAGAATCGCACCCAATGAAGTGCATTCATAAAATCCATTTTTTTGGTGACTTAGATTGTTATTGTTCCTAGTTCCCAATTAAATACTTAATAATAATGGTGCTAATTAATTATTTATCAAAACAGCATGGTGAATCTTGTGGCACATGAATGAGCTAAAATTGTAACCCAAAGTTATGAACTCAGACATAGGGAATAACTCTTGAAACCCAGAACAAGGGATAATGAAGTACGATAAATACCTAAATGCAAAAATCTCTGGTAGAATAATGTGGCGTCTAGGATACTAGTGAGGTATAGTGCATAAAACTTGGAATACAAGTTTCGTTTCATAACAGCCTGTATAAAATGTGTTGTGTATTGTTTTGTTCTAGCTTGAAGAACAAAATCAACATCTTCGAGAACAAAACCAGAAGTGTAATGCACAGTTAGAGCTACTGAGGAATCACTTGGCACATAGTCAGCTGATATCTAGTGTTGCTAAGGAAAGGTCAAGCACTGGCGTAAGTATGCGTACACATGTAATATGACAGTATAATAACCAGGGCCTGGATTCTGATGATCTAAAAATATTTTTAAAATGAGCTATAAAATGACTGTAAAATACAAAAGAATGACCCAAAGACTCGAAAAATGACCCAAAAATTTGCATGAAAATACTAGTTTATTCATCAGATTTCTGTCTATTCTCCATTTACGTTGTTGACCCAGTTATAGTTCATTGGTCATACGGTTAAATGCAAGCAGCAAACACAGTCTGTCTGTATCCAAATTATAATTATAACAAGATCTATTTATTTATGCTTAATTAGAGTTCCGATAATATTTAATGTAAGTAATGCACATTAGCTCTATATAATGCAAGAAATAATGACTATATATTTTTAAATATCCTTAAAATATAAAATTTGGGGGAAAAAAGACCAAATAATTACATGAAATTATCTAAATTATCTAAAATAAAACATGGGGCATAATTACCAAAAAATGACTCTAAAATTACCATTTTTATAATCTTGGAGTCATAATCAGAATATGTGCACTAGTGGGCAACGTAAGTGATAATAACTGTATCAAAAATCAAACAAATTGAATGTAAGTAATATGTTACCGGAATTTAAGAGGTTTTTATTTAGAACTATTTTTGTCAGTTCATTTCGTAGTACTTTACAGTCCTTCCCATACCAATATACTAGCATACCTGTGTGAGAACTCTAGCAAGTTCACATCCATGTGAACGGTAAATATGTTAGCCTAGAATAGCAGGGGGGGGGGGATTACTGCCCGGACACTTCTGAAAAAGAGGATGATGTCCTCTACAAATTTACCAAAATTGGTCAAAATCGAAAATGAAGTGGGTTAGCCATTTTTTAAAATATCAATATCTTGAATAATTTTTTTTTAAATTCTTGAAAAACATTGTTTAATAATTTAGCACTACGAACAAAACTCAAAATAGTACAAGAAGAACCAAAGTACACAATCCAAAATTTATGGTAAATACGATAGACCATATACCCATAATAGATTTGCACAGGAAAACAGACAGGAATATTTCTTAAAATACCTTTTCATGTTCCATACATGGTGTTTCCAAGTGTAATTTTGATTCTACTTTCTTCATTGATCTATACTTTCTGTTTACTATGTATATATGAGAAAGAAAAGTTGAAGTACATTGAAGAAAGAAAGAGGCAGTATGACATACTCTAAACCTATTTAAAGTTTTAGCAGGTTCAGTTTAGCAGACAATTGCTAGTATTCATAAAATCTGTTTAAAACTTCCTGTAGAATAAAGTTCATTAGCAGTAAATGCAGATTTTTGCCAATTTGGAAAATTAGTTATTGAAATCAGTTTGTTTCCTAAGCAGATTAACCCTACCAGAAATATCTAGTAATTGGCTTTCCCTATGAGTGGAATTATTCCAGTTAACTGTAGGTCTCTTGTAAGGGAAACAATCTGAATTATGGCTTTGTTTTTGTACAATAAGACCATAGCTTTTGGAAGCTATAGAGCAAAAGTTGGAAAGCCCAGTGACAAGAGATGCTGTTTTGCGATAGTAAGGAGGGGATGCTGGAGCTATTGATATTGTTGGAGGCCATGAAAAGGGGATAGTTCTGCAGTGAGATGTACGTAGGGGAGAGGGTGAGATTCAGTAAGGGTGGATAAGGAGCTCACATCAGTATGGGCAAACAACTAATAAAGGTTAGAAGGTACTGAAAGCAGCCATGTTAAATCATAGAAGGAAATTTCAATTGTTTTACTAAGGTTTGTGATTTGATGCTAATTAATTTTATTCTTAACACAATTTTCTAAAGAAAATAAGTCTTAGTTTACTTTGTAATCTGTGGCCCTTTTGACAGTATAGTTTGTTTACATTGAATAGTTTTTAACTTGATTTGTTTCCAACAAAATATTTTTTTTAAATTAGATCAGTCTTTTACCTTCTTGTACTTAATTGTGAAATGTTTGTGTATTTTGTTTGATGTTTGCATTTTTCTATGTCAAATTTAGTTAAATCTGTTTTAAAATTCAAACTAAGTATCCTTTAATATCATTTTCCTCCACAGTGGTGTTGCTATTGCTGGTAAATTACAGTGTACAGTATTCTTAACAATATACCTAGGTATAGTTGTTTCCAAGCTCAGTGTTCTTTTCTTGTGGTTTTTTTTCGACCATTGCCATTACTACTATAATGTTACATCATTATTTTTATTCTAATGTTGTTTTCCTTTTATTGCTGCTATTGTTATTGATCTTATTGATTATTGATTAATGATTAGTAATGAACTGCATCTGAACACATTAATGCAGACAGTAGCACAATATAAACCTTTCGGCTGCATCTCTATTCCCTCACGCATACTGAACAATAATTATCTTTTATTATCATTCTATCATTCTTATTGCTATTAACATTATTATTATTATTATTATTTTTATTAATTTAAATGTTGTTATTGTTATTATCTTCGATGTTTTTTTATTATTATTATAATATTGCTATCAATGTGTCTTATTAGCGTCATTTTTCACAACTGATCTAATGAGTTTTAAGACACAATGGATGAACAATAAGTCATGGCAACTATTAAGGCAATGTAAGGCGAACGTACAATCAGATGTTGTATGTCACGGGAGAGTGTGGCATCTCTAGTATATGTGCACATCATTTGGTACCATTGTGATGTATGGTTATACGAATAGAGGCGATTTTCATTCAGTTGTGAATCAGTTGTCTTGGAGAATGGATATGACAAGATGTGAACATCATTCTTACGTCAAAATAGTCACTATCTGAGGGGGGAAATGCGAGAGTATACCACGAGGACCTGATGGAAGCTTTGGGGAATAATTGCACATCTCTACCAACATTTAAGGGATTATGGAGTGGGTATGTGATTTCATGCTTCCCAATACTGCAATACATTCAAATGGCATGATGCAGTCGCATATGGATGTTTATTTTGGGTGTGTGATTTGTTTACTATCCTACATCTAGTACTCATATTCATAATCTGCATTATACATACATTCCATACCCTGCCTTTTCATTTGTGTATTTCAACATTTTAAAATGATCCCCTATTTTTAAGAGAACTAAAAATTGCCATGACTTATGCCCCATCCCTTGTATTTTGGTTTTCTTTAAGTGGTAAATATTATACGAGGCGTGTTTTTTAAGTAAGTACCGTTTTGGAATTAAAAAAAGACGTGCAAAGATATCGCAATAATTTTATTTTTATGGTTACCTACATCTCTTGTCTACGCACTGACGCCATTACAGTCTGATTCTTCATTGTATACGTTGTTTACTGAGTGTTTAAGATGCCTCCGACAATCGTGAGTCCCGCCGATTGTGAAGTACGGGCTGTTATACGATTTCTTAGTGCTAAAGGCGTAAAACCGATCGATATTCATCGTGAGATCTGTGATGTTTACGGACAAAACATTATGAGTGATGGAATGGTAAGGAAATGGGTGAGAGCATTTAAAGATGGCCTCACAAATGTGCATGATGAAGAACGAAGTGGGCGTCCTTCGGTCTTTAATGAAGATTTGGTGCAGAAAGTGGAAGAAAAGGTGAGAGAAAACAAGACGCTTTACAATTTCATCAATGTGCGACTGGTTTCCTCAATATTCTCGTAGTGTTTTGTATCGCATTGTGACCGAGAACTTGAATTACCGGAAATTGTCAGGCGGCAGAATTTTATGAGGAGGGTATTCAAAAACTGGTGCCACGTTATGACAAGTGCCTCAATATTCACGGAAATTATGTAGAAAAGTAGATTAAGGTACAGGCTTTCATGTAAAAATAAAATTATTGCGATATCTTTGCACGTCTCTTTTTAATTCCAAAACGGTACTTACTTAAAAAACACGCCTCGTAATATGTTTTCTAATATTACTGGTAAATTATAATATCTAAAATCTATTAAACGATTTGCTGAAGATTTGTTTTTACGGTATATAGTAAGAAAAGTAAATGAATTGTATTTTTGAAGAGCTAGGCAGACTAACAAGCCTATGGTGCTATATGAAGTTATGAAATACTCTATTGAATGATATTGCTTGTTTTGTGTGTGTTTTACATTCTGATAAGATTTCCTTGTATTTCCAGGGGTCTTCATCTAGAGCAAGTTTGAGTCTCGAAGTGACAACTACAACAACAAGTGATGATTCTCTAGGATTGCCTGTGCATGATCTTCCTGCGAGGCCGTTATCTTCTGCCACGGGTGCAACCACTGGAAATTCTTCTCTTAGGTATTTGTTTATATTTTTTTAATTTGATCTCAGAAGTTAAAGGGAATAGCTAAATTTTGAATGACATACAATAAAAACAATCAAACTGTAATTTTGCTATCAATGTTTTACAATTTGCATGATGAAAATAACAACAATTTTACATACCGAAAAGAGCCTAGACAGTTGTTATTGGCGTCCATTATAAATGATGAAGGCATCATCAAATACAAAAAAGGATATTGTGGAAGATTATAACTTTGTTCTTGGACAAAGGACCGAGATGTTGAAAAGAGAAGATTTCTGCAAAATAGAGGATGTCTGGTCTCCCTACAATGGCCAGTATAAATTAATAGCACTGCAGCTAATATATCTATAGTCCAGTTACTCATTGCATACCCAGGCGGCTTCCTTTCGTTAGGAGGAAAAGTTTGCCGACAGCTCAACCCATGTTCTTTTTTTTTACCGCACCAATCAGCTAGTTACCCCAGCCAATCAAAATCTAAGAATGTCCTGTGGCGAATTTGACAGCTACTCATCTACTCCGCGTGGAGTGAAATGCGCGGTTGCAAGATCAAGTTACAACACGTGTGAATTGAATAAAGCGAAGGAAGAACTGAGGTCAGTGATAACAATGAGAGAATATTGCAACGTTGCTTTTGTTTTGGATAGCGGAAGCCCAAGACCGATTTAGTCAGATCAATTAACATAAAGAAACACCGAAACCTTTGAAGCCGACTGGCCATCCAATGAGTAACTGCACTATACTATAATCATATGTTGTTGTAGGTGAAAGAAGGGCTGTCCTGGTAATTTATATAAAAATCAAGCACATAGGTGTGTGGCAATATAGGCTACACTTGTGATTCATCAAAATTCCACTTAAAAATAATTGGACACTGATTCTTGAGTCTTAATTATGATTATACTTTTGCAGCGGAGGTTCTGGAGGTATTGGACCAGAGCCTCTCTATGCTGAGGTGGAGAGGAGACATCAACAAAAACATCAGGCAAGTGCTGAAGTGAGACATAGACGGCATCAGTCAGCATCTGGCAACGATCTTCCAAGTGTATCTCAAGCTGTTGGTAAGGTCATGGTGCTTTCTCCCAATGGCACTCAATTCATGAATCTCTTTTCAAGTTTTTTTCTTTTATCAGTTTTGACAATTGGGTAATTTCATCCAGTTTACTGTAAAACTATTACATTTTTCCCTTTTGTAGAATTATCTTATACTAACAGATGACTTCCGTTCTTTCTTTTGTTCTTGTTTTATCTTGTTCCTCTTCTGTTAGTTATTGGCCAACTGGACCTCTGGTCCTAATGATGTGCATTTTATGTGTTAAAAATAGACACTTATAAAAGCAAAATAAGCAATTGTGAAAACAAAATAGACACTAAAGGATCAAACTAAACATGACATTAAACAATTAATTAGTCTATAATAATTATATGGGAGTTGAATTTTATACAAAAACTTCACTTTTGGTATAGTTTACCTGTACTGGTTTTGGTGCCTTCGCTACCATTGTCAACAGCTATACTCCAAGCTAGTCTCAGTTAAGTATAGTTGTTGGCAATGTAAGCGAAGGCACTGAAAGTAGTACAGGTAAACTATACCAAAAGTAAAGTTTTTGTGTAAAATTCAACTCCTGTAATATAATTATTATGTTATATAACTTCATTGTGTTAACTTCCAATACAATTTAATATTAAATTAATTAGTCCTTTTCAGACTAAAAAGAAATAGTAAATTTTAATGTTAAAATGGCAATAAGGCAATTAACTTGTTCATAAAAAAGAGACCGTTCAAAACTTGAATTATTTAACTTCTATCTGCTGTAATTGGCATGACAGTAAATGAGGATTTTCTAAACTATGGCTCTTGTCAACTATAATAACCATAAATTTCTTGAAATTATGATTGTGTTGAATAATATTTCTTTCAAGTTTGTGTTTGCTTGTCCTATATAGATCTGATGTAGTTGTTAATTTATTAAGCATTGCTTTCTTATTCCGTAAAAATTAACATAGTTCTATCTATTGCATTAATGTAATATTATGTTGTAGTTCAGCAATGGTAGAAAAATTCTATTTAAAATTCTTAATTGATATGATATTTGTTATTGAGGTATGGAGCCCTCCAGATCTCTTCTCACTCAGGACCTTCAGGCTGCAGTGGAGAGCCTGGTACTTTTGCCCTCTGCTCCAGCTTCGTCCAGCACAGTGGATGAGACACACGATTATGCAGAGATCTATACTCCTAGCAGAGAAAGAGTTCCTTGGCTGGGAGCGAGTGGCTCTACATTATCTAACCACCGAGATGTTTCTCAAGGTGAGATGGCTCTCTAATTCATGAACAAAGGCTTTAAGGTAATGAAATTCAGTTTTTACAAATGTGCCTCCATTTGTTCAATTAGTAACAATTATGTCGCACTTAAGCTTCTGGACCTGTCTCATATATAAAATGATTTTTTGCTAACTTGGTTTGACTGCAATATGTTGTTAAAGACTGATATTTCAGACGTTGTGTTATATACTTCTTCAGATAATGTCTTAAAAAACAAAACACTCTCCAAACTTTCAGGACTGAAACTCATTGATGTCCATACTGGCCTTATTAAGGTCTTGTAAGGTATCATTTTATTAAATAGTGATAGATGAGAATGTTTTTTTAATAATCAGTATATTTGTTCAAACTTTAGTTTGGCATCCTTGCTTTTTGTAATGTGAAGTCTCCAGGTTAGTTGTTCATCGAAATGGAAACCAAGATAATTTGCATGCACTACAGTTGGGATTGTATTACTTATTTATACTCTTGGGAATTTTTCTTGGAGTAAAGAATAAGTGGTGTATTGAGATTTTGAACTATCTACCTGATTTAGCGAGTGTTGTAATCAATTTAATAAATTTGTAGATATTCTGAGACTTTCATTTGAGGCAAGAATAGCAGTTATTCATTCATTTATTCATCTTGAGCGCTACAGCCCATGGAGGGCCTGGGCTTCCTCAATAAGTTGAAACCACTCGTCTCTGTCTTGTGCTCGTCTCCATCTCCTGCATCCAACTCTCCGCAGATCATCCTCCACATCGAGCAGTCATCTCAATTTTGGTCATTCTCTTCTTCTGTTTCCTCCTGGTTGTCCATATAATGCCCGTTTAGGAAATCTGCTCTTTGACGTATGCTCAAGATCTCCCAGCCATCTGAGTCTGCCTCTCTTAATGGATGAGACTATAGTTGGCTCTCCATACATTTCCATCTGTTCCTTGGTTCTACTTCTGAACTGCTCATTTTCAAAATGGGGACCATATATCTTCCTAAGGACTTAACCTCTCCCAAACCGTTAATATATTTTCATTGCTCATTGTTAATACCCAAGCTTCACTAGCATACACAGCTTGTGATGGTTTTATAAATAATTTTCTGTGCAGTTCTATGTAACCCATTTAATTTCAGCAGTTTTTGAAGTACAAAAAGGCACCTATTACCAGCCATTATTCTTATTTTTATTTCTGATGTTATGTCGTTATCATTTGTCACCAGTGAAGAATAGCAGTATCGTCTGTAAATGTTGCAGTTATTGCATTTTCTGTTTTTGCTATATCATGTGTATGAAGAAGATGCCAGCCATTTCATAAATACGGGTGGGACATTCTAGCAAATTATATAAACTATTTTTGTTTATTACATATCATAAATAATAAACTAGAATTGGTTCTTCACATTCTGTAAAATTTACAATGCCTTCTCCTCCACACTGCATGCAAAGCATTACTTAAAACTTATTTTAAATATTTTAATTTTTTTTTTTCAAAATCTGTTATGGGTGGGACATGATTTGGACACTGATTTTAATGATGCAAAACAAAAGCTCATTTTCTGTTCTGCTATTGCTGTTAGGGTCTTTATGTTGTTATTAATGAAGGTATGAGGGATTCAATACAAATTATAAACTGTTTCCAGGTTGTCAGAACATTTATTTAACTCATCAATAATAATTTAACAAAACTATCACTAGCCAGACACAGAACTAGCGCACTTCTCTCCCAGAAGATGGCTGCAGAGCTGACAGCAGCCGAAAGCTCGGAAGCAAACCATATTTTAACCCGGTTGGAAGCCCGAGAGACCATTATATAAAACTATCACTGTTACGGGTGGGACAAAAATTCCCTTGTTTGTTATTTTACATAGTAATTAACTACACATTTTTTTTTTAAGTTAATCTTATACCAAATTGTACCTTAAGATCCCAATTACAATAATTTTATAACTTCTCTCTTTCAGGGAAAAATTCCCATATTTTATGAAATGGCTGATACAGAAGTGGCCCCAAAACACTACCCTGTGGAAAGTTCATCTTTGAATATTGTTAACTTGAACTGAATTATTGTTTGCAGGTGAAAGTACCAGTAGCACAAACAGTGGAGGCTCATTATCACTTGATTGTGCTGGAAAACCTCCAACCCCTCCACTGCACAGGTTTCCATCCTGGGAATCACGGATCTATCAGGTGGCGGCAGATGGCCTTCAGGTGGTTACGTTAGGAGGGCCTGCAGACACAGCTAATAATAACAACAGTGTAAAACAACCTTCAAGCTCAGGTTCTGCACAAGGATATTGTGATATCAGTGTTCCTGTCTATGCTACTGTCAAAGGGGTAAGCCATTTATGAGTTAGAGCAATGCTAGGAGTCATTCTGAAATAGATGCTATAATTGACTACAATAAATATTTCTCAACTCTCTTGTGGAAATCTGTTTAGCATCCAGTTGTGAAAATTAATATTATTGAAGGGTCATGAGAAAAAATTCAGTTACTTTCATAATGTGCTTATCAAGTCATTTGACTGCAAAAAAGGATGGGCCGACTCTAATTTGTTAAAAAATTTAAATTGTTTGGAGGACTACTTTGTATTAATCTGATGATTATGAATGACGATGGTCTTCGAAACTAGTTCAGGTTATACAAAAACTGAAATACACATGCTAGACCCAACTCAGTATTATGTCCTGTACAATATAGCTTCACTGTGTAAACTTCCAATATATTTTTTTAATTCTTTTTAGGGGTTCACAAGTGTAAATGAACTTTCACTCATTGTTGTGATGTATTTTCATTGGCAGAGCCTTCTGTACCAAAGATTGTGAGTTCGCATCCCATCAGTTTGTTAAAAGAAGCTGAAATTAACAACACAGAAAGGCATGTTGTCAAGATTAGTATTTATTTTTATTTTTTGCTAGATGTATGATCAGAAACGTGTCATTAAAATAATTAAGATTTGTTTGAGATTTGGGTGTAGAGCCTGTGTTGCTCATTCATCTATTTAATGACTGTAACCACTTTCATTGGATCGTATGCCATTTGGGCAACATAGGTGTAAGAAAAGTTGGTCAGATCAACCCTTCCATTGCTAGAGTCATATATATCCATCAGCGCTAATGAAAGCTAGCTGTGCTACTGGTATCCAACACACCATTTTGCATGTCAATAGACGAAAGAAATACTCCGTGAAAGCGATTCAAAGTGAGTCAGCGTATGATGTCATGTGTTATCTACTTCCTGACACCGTAAGTTCCTGTTTGCTGTCATTTGCTGCTATGCAGCTAAATATTTTTAGCAGTGTATTGCAACATGCATTGAAATGCATGTTAAATCATCTGTGTTGTGATGACATGCAGGCAACATAACTCAGTACAAACTTCAAGAAATACATCCTGTGTTATTGTTTTAGAGGAAATTGACTAATTATTTGAAATATTTTTCATTCATTTATGATTACAAAATAAATTTAAAAATTAATTCAGCACCACCAGTTTGCACAGTGAATGATATATTAGCAGTGAAAAGGTTAAGGACATTGTTTTACTGCCTAAAACTTGAACCAGACATAATGTTTTTCTGTACAGCAAGGTAATGCATAATCACACAAGTCCTAAAGAAACTGACTGCAATCAGAACTCAAATATGATAGAAATATCAAATTGAATTGGTATGTTTCAGAGAGCGAGTCAGATCCGATCAATGCCATTCACTGGAGATTCCAGCGATGACTCAAGTGACGGCGAAGGCGGGGGCACAGCGGGTGGTGAACACAATAACCATGGTGGTGAGAGCAATTTGCACCATCACCATCATCATCACCATCACCACCATGCCGGAAGTGGTACTGGCACCACAGCTGCTTCATCCAATGTTAGCAATACTCGCACCACAAACAGCAGCAGTGACAACACAGATACATCCCTTTCCACTGGTGGTTCAGGATCAAGTCCCAGTAAAAGTATGAAAACAACATCCAGTTTATCTCCAGCCAAACGTAGTTCTTCAGGCTCACCTTCTAAGTCCATGAAGAGAGGTATTGATTTGCATATGGACTTCACCACAGTTTCATATAGCTACATTTTCTATCAAGTTACATTACTATACAATACAACATTGACATTATACACTAAATTTATTCCAGTCAAAGCAAAACAGTTTTCTTTACCGTAGAAATTTAGTTGTAAATTAGGTACAGCTCAGAGAAGAGCATTTCTGTCCCTTTGCTGAAAGTCTTAGTGATTTAAATTTTAGGAATATGCTTGTTTTTTTAGGAATAGGCAGTATAGATGAATATCTCAATAGCGCCTTTTAGAATGTACTCATTCATAAACAATATACTGGGGGTTACCATATTATTGCAACTGTCACTTGCCTGATAACATAAGAAGGTAAATTGAGTTCATTTAATGAAAGATTAAGTATCAAATTACGTTTTCATAACTGGCCTTGTCTAGTGGTCATAGTATCTCACTAGTAATCATGAGATTCTGGGTTCGATTCCTGGTCTGGCCAAGCGGCCACCAGGGCAGTGGTGGCGATTACAAAAAAAAAGTATTTTGTTTTAATTAGTTTTTGTTTCTTTAATATTTAGAATAAACCATTTTTACTCTCAGATATAACAGAAAATGTCATCCTCTCCCACTTCTAAATTGTGTATTGTAAAACAATACATGAGAAACCTATTTAATGTGTAAAGAACACCAGAACTTCCATTTTATATAGAAAATCCTATTTTATTAGCTATATTGTTAAAAGACTAAACAAGAGCATAAATATAGGAAATTCAGTACAAGTACTGGATTTTGTAAAATTTAACGTTTTGTAAAATTACAGTGCATCCTAAAAGGAAATGTTTCACTTTCACTAAACAAGTGTAGAAACTCAAACAATGTTAACACATATGGGAGACTTAATTAGCGTATAGTCATATATTACTCCAGTTTCTATTATCGCTATCTATGTGCTATTATCCATTCCATTAAGAGAAGTGCAGCACATGTAAACAAAAATGCACATGACTTGAACCACAGGACACTTTATGCTACTAGGCAATATAGTCCCAAACTAAATTTGATTTTTGTAACAGTAACAGCTCACAGCATGCAATAAATATTAAGATAATATTATGCGTATCATTACAGTCATAATTACACAAGTTCAGCCTGATCAGTGTGGCATAATTATACGTAAGAGAGATAAACGCTTTAAAAACTGGACTAAAGGAAATAATACTGAATGTGGGATGTTGATTGACTGCCTGTGTGATCTCGTGGTTAGCATCACTTGCTATGGATCCGCAGGCCCAATTTCAATCCCTAGCCCCTCCCCAAATTTTTCTGAGGTAGGGAAGTAGGGAGGTTTTGAACTGGGTGCACTCAGCATCATGATACAAACTGAGGAGCTACGTGCCCCCCCATCTTCCCATCTGCCTTTGGTAGATGATGCAACAGTCAGTTTTTAAGCCTAGTCTATCAAGGAATGCAGCACCACAAAGTTTACTTTTTGCCTGTGTGACATTATAGTCGACAAATTAGTGATCAATGTAGATGAGAGTTCTGACACTACTTCCAATACGGAAGTTAAGTCAGTTAGATGATCCAAATTTGGGAGTTATGCCACTGCTGGAGAACTCCAAACTAGGTCTAATTATTTCACAGTAATATGTTCCCTGTATAAATTAACTGTATTTGTTTAATACTCATTTTTAACATAAAAAATAAAATAAACAGACATGTTTTTTGTCTTAACACATCTGACAGCTGAAAGAGCCAATGTAAATAGATTATTATGGAACAGAAAGACTGACTCAACACATTACCAATTAAATAACGATATGAGCAGAATTATAGGAATATATTATTTACATGAGCTGGAACTTTTATAATGATTGGATAATAGTAAATTCAGAAGATTATGGCTATAATTTCTTGGGCTGAAAAGTTTTCTTATGTAGAAGGTATGAAAATTTTAACAATAAAAAGAAGTACAAATATTAGTGAGTTAAAGAAAGGAGTAGTTTATTTTAATTTGCGAGGGTCCTGTTGACTGTATCTTCATTGCAGATGCTAAATTACTTTCACAATCATTTTTAAGGGCTTTTTGATAATGCTTTGCTCCATTAAGAAAAAGTGCTTAGCTAGTTAATAACAGTAGGTCTATACGAGCTACGAAACAAGAATGCAGACCAATCAGCGTGCAGAGGTGACGTTGGTTGCCACATAGTGCACCCGGTAGAAAGAGAGCGCTCAGGAGAGCTAGAAAGAGAGGGCAAATACGCGCGCCTTGTTATAGCCGCTGATGAGTGTTACGAGCAAGATCAGCAGTTTACACGTAGTATTTAATAAACAAAATTTGTATAATGTAAGCAGGGAGCAACGAACAGTAATGGTCCTTTGCTTCTACTTCTCACGTGTAGTCCAGAGTTCGATCCCTAGAAAAAAATATTCCATTTCAATCTTCATCGGATCAGGGGCTGAATCCACATCTCGGTCGAGTGACCCTCAAAAAAGAAGCATGTCCATGCCCTGACAGCGTATCCGCAGATCTGGGTTCGATTCCTGGTACTTCCTGGAATCTTTGTGAGGCAAGGGAGTCTGGACACCAACTGAGGAGCTACCTGATAAAGAAGTAGCGGCTCAGGTACAGAAAGCCATTAATAACGGTCATCTGCCTATGACAGATGATGCAGCGGTAGAATGGTAGGTCAAGTCCCACAAAGGGAGATAAGTTTATCACTAAATAATACGTATCAAGGGTGGTCAAGATTATTTAAAAATGGTTTAAAGCAGTCTTTTTATTATTTCAAGTGCAATATAAAAATACAAATTTGAGGCAAGCACTTAGGTTGGCCGAAACAAACAGAAAAGCTGAAATGGGTTTTCCCCAGTAGGCCTATATGTTACTGGTACCGGTACTTTGTAATGAAACAGGTCAACACACAAAATAATTTCATTAAGGATGAACCGGATATAGCCCTATGATAGAAATGTGTAATAAATTAATAACTAATTAATTCCCTTGTACAATATCAATTGAATTTTAGTTAACAAAGATTTATTTGCATTTAGCCATATTATTACTGTATACTATATACTTTATTGGAGTACGCCGTGGCGTAGTGGTTGGCCTAATTCTTCTGATGGCGCTATGGCCCTGAGGTCGACTCAGCCTCTAACAGAAAAGATTACCAGGTGTATTCCTGGGGGGTAAAAAGCGGCCGGTGCTGACAACCATACCACCTTCTTGTGCCAATGTCTCAATCTGGGAGCCTCAACCTTGCGAAAACCCTACGAGTCTCCACGGCACATACCGGAATCACTTTACCTTTTTATATATACTTTATTCTTAATTTAATAAACAATCATATATTATTATAACGATTTTATTATAATTTTTAATGTCGTCGTTTGTCAATATAGGCAAATATTTTAAGAAAAATTGTCAGGTTATTTAAAGTATGTAAAAGAGACATAAAGAAGACATAGGATCCACTACAAACATTCTATTCTAATTAACGATGAAAAAAATGAGGGGAAGAATTCCGATAAAAATAATAAACTTCAGAACTATTTCGCTTAAAAGGAATATGTTGAATTTATCAATAATAATAATAATAATAATAATAATAATAATAGGCTAATAATAATAATAATAATAATAATCAGGGCCCAGATTCTAATGACATTTTTTTATTGATGCTGCCTAGACATTGCCAACTTGTAGATAAATCCTAATCATGGCTGTTCTTGAACTTTTTTTTTACCTTCTTTCACTATTTGCGAAACGGTGCGGACACTTACGTTACAGGCTCTGGCTGTTAATTCCTGCACTTTGAAAAGTTTGTTTTAGCACGTATTTCGTCGTCCGAAAACTCTTTAAACAACCTATGCACATCGTAGACCATGGCTCTAGCTTGCTTGTGTATTACTCTCCCCTTTTCCCCCCTGTCTTGTTCTCCGCTGGCGCTAGGTTTACTAAGAGACATTGTTAATAATTTATTATACAACTTGCACTACTTTATAATTATAATTACCTATGAATCTATGCACTACTATTTACACTAACTTCTAAAATACCGAGTAAGATAGTCTACTTTCACAGACGCACTGATTAAAAGCTATGCGTATGGTTATAATACAGTCAAATATGATTACATACTGAAGCCTCATTCATGACCAGGAACATGTATAATCAGGAAATTTTGGTTTGGATAATTATTTAGGGGGACAGTCAGCATTTTTAATGCTTTACCAGCCTTGTTTATTCTCGGCGCGATAACTCGAGAACTACTGGGGCTAGAAACTTGGCTCTTAGACAGCCGCATTCAAAATGTTATCCTCTTTAAGAATATGCAAACACAAATTCCCTATTTGCAATATTTTCCATGGGCGCAATGAAATAGTGAACATGAAATCTCGTAGTGGGCTGAAGCGGCGCGCCAACTGGGGAACACTGCCTTGTTGTCATAGGCTACACACTTTGATACGAGTGTGGGAGGCGCCGCCCGAAATGCGTTCTTGTTTCGTAGCTCGTATAATGGTTTAATGATATTGATATAAATCTTTAAAATGTCATCTAATATAACAATTCAAAATAAGGCTCTTGCCTTTAGGGCACTGGTTCGTATCAATCAATACTGCTTCTCTACAACCTCTGTAAGTATGTGTAAGAAGCATGGAATTATAATGGTGGACGGATGTCAGGAGTAGTTAGAAATCTTCTGTTGTAACTTCGTAGAATGTTATATACATTATCTGTTATACTGTTAATATTGGAGTAAAAGCATTAAGTGACATGAAATTTTGAAGATAAAGTATTTTTCCTATTTCTTCACCCCTTTCTTTTTTGTAAAATGGGCAGTGCTACCTGAAACCGCCAGTCGAGGTCCCTGTGTGTTTGTATCTGTGTGTCTTCACATCATCAACCACTAAATGTACTGTACATCTGTTCTTACAATGCTGACTCACTGCCACTGAAAACAGTAGTCTTGAACCTGCTCTATTTTCCTTGCTTTTTATTTTCTTTAACAGCTCAACTTTTTATTTTGCAAATAACACATGCTACACTTCCATCAATGTACTCGTATGTAGAATTTGTTTCTGATAAACAGGATTTTTCAGTGGTCATGTCAGTGTAGAAAATTATTTTAAGTTTAATTGAAGTAATAAAATGTTTCCTCTTATTGGTACTTAACGAACGTTCTAAAACTTATGTTTTGCAATTTTTTTCCTCAATGAGGAAGTAGAACTTAACATATTGACCCGAATATAAGACACTGTTTTTTTTTTTCCTCAAAATGTTACAAAAACTATACTCATCTTATACGTGTAGCCCAACACTTTAAACAACTCATTTTCATGAATCCAACTGTGCAGTGGGAATAAACGTGTGATAACATGCGTCTGACCCACTGGTCCAACACAAGGTCAAAGTTATGTAGAAATTCACCAAACTTTACCGAATTTTACTGAACTTCATTTTTGCCGAATTCATGCTTCTGCATACTGCACTATTGCTTGTTGTCTCTACAAGTAAAGCTTTGTTTGACCACCAGTCATGGCAGACCATGTGGAAAAGAAAGCATCTTCAGTGTCTCAATGCGTAAATAAAGACAAGAGAAGAAGTTACGACATGAACATCAAAATTCATTTTTATGTAATTAACAAAGTCAACAACTTTGTTAATTACATAACTTTGTTGCTTCACTGTATTAAGTTCCATTATCTCTTGAGTCCTCATAATCAAAATTCATGTTTTATGTGAAGCAAAATGCTTTTTTTTTTTTTAATGATTATCCTTTAAAAATTCAGGGTCACGTTATATTCGGGCCAATACAGTAATTTACATTCACTTCAGAGACAAGTGCAGAAAATCCTGAAAATTAAAGTAACTTCAATAAAAAAAGTTCTGTTTCTGATCATTTGGAAAATCCTGTACTAAGCTGTTTGTACTTTAGTAAGTCTTTTCTGTGTAGAGCTGATGGTAACATACAATTACAAATTTTGAGATTAATGACATTTTTATTAATGAGAAATTTCACTGAAAATTTAAGTTAATTTTTATAGATATTGCATGTTGAGACTTGTGATATCTATGTAATAATTGCTTTATATATGTACTTTTTATATCTATTTTTTTATATATAGGTCTACTTTTTATATAATATGTACCTTTTTATGGCTGAACCACTTAGCAGCAGTGTCATATGATATTACTAGGAGCATACTGAAAGTCATGAGCAACATTTTTTCACAACCTTAATCTTTATTTGTAAGTGAAACCAAGTATATCATCTCAATCTACAGACCTTCTTTCACTTTTCAACATGGTCTCTGTTTTTTTGCACACATGTTTCCCATCGTTTTGCAAGTTTGGAAATACCCTTGCGATAGAATTCCGTTCCAGCTGCCCGTAGACACTGACACACTGCTTGCCGAATATCCTCCAATGTCTTGTAGCGTTGGCCTAGCATCTGTTCCTTCACAAAACCGAAAAGATGGTAGTCAGAGGGTGCCATGTCAGGGCTGTAGGGAGGATGTGGAAGTGTTTCCCACCCAAATCTCCTGATCTGTTCCATAGTGGCACTTGCAGTATGTGGATGCGCATTATCCTGTTGAAGGATGATTATCTTTCCAGGACGTTTATCACGCAATGCACAACGGAGCTTCAAGCTGGAATGGAATTCTCTCTCCCCAGGACAAAAGGACAAAATCTTACTTTATACCATTTAGCCTATTGATTAACAAATTGAATTACCTATATTCATTACCGGCATTAAACTTTTTGACTTCTACTTTCAGAGCTTACTATGATTGAATTGATCTCGAAAAACCTACAAATTGATTTAGTATGTTACTATCAGTTCTAGTTGGGATATTTTATAATTAAGTATTTATGTGCTTCTTCTTGTACTATTATATGTTGCTATAAAATCTCGTGCGAGTGTGTTTGAGGTTAAGTAAACATAAATCAAGATATAACAGAAGCCTACTTAATGGCTTAATGTATATGTTATCTCTTGGTCATGTCTGTATCAAATTTCTTAGACCATTCATTCAATTGACACTTTTTACATAGGCTAATTTGGTTGATTCATTTGTTTCTTTTTTTAACAAATCTCTAGTTACTTTACAGTAGGCTGTAGTTTCTTTTCTGCTTTGTTCTATTGTGATAAAAGAAAGTATTTTGTTTGAAAGTATGTGTGATGTGAATTTTTAGAATTTTTGTATTTATTCACAAATAATTATTAAAAGCATTATAATGCTTTCAAAATAAAAAATATACTTTGGAGTTCAGAGAATTTTTCAGGGTTTAAGGAAAGGTCAAATAACTAAGGAAATCCATCTTCGGGAGGGATTTAGCATAGTCCAGCATTTTCTTTTTAATGTTAATTGAAATTCTTAAAACAAAATTTAGTGCTTTCTATGAATCGTCTTACAAGGCACTGCGCTACAAACCAGAAGGTCATGGGTTCGATTATCG
This sequence comes from Ectobius pallidus, assembly GCA_964059195.1. Lineage (NCBI taxonomy): Eukaryota > Metazoa > Arthropoda > Insecta > Blattodea > Ectobiidae > Ectobius > Ectobius pallidus. Next base: position 121,308,040 of record CAXKWD010000009.1, on the reverse strand, counting down.
ATGAGGTCGAGATTTTTCAGTTGGCACAAACCTTCTGGTGGCACTATGGCCCTGGTGTCAACTCAGCCTCTAACAGAAATAAGTACCAGGAGTATTCCTGGGGTAAAATAACGGCTGGTGCGTAGGGCTGACCACCTTGCCACCTTCATGTGCCGTGTGTCACAGTCTGGGAGCCTTAGCTTCCTGGAAACCCTTACGGGTCTCCATGGCCCGTACGGGGATCACTTTACCTTTTTATGAATCATCTATTAGGATAATGATGAACCTCAGTGTTTTCCTTATATGTCCGTATGGATTAAATATTTGAAATGTTTATACAAGAAATTTGCAAGCTTTATTTTAAAATACCAGTAAAAGTTTGGATTATTCTTATGCATTTCTGGAAAAAATCAAATTTCCCTCTTATTGAAAGTTTTATTTATTTATTTTGTACATTTTTTTTTTATATTTGTTATGAAAAGCAACTAGAACAGTGAAATATATAAAGTTTGTTCCAGTTACATCACATGCGCACATTGTCATTTCATAACACCTTCTTCAATGAACTGATAGTGTAATGTGCACATGCTTTGGTCATCTGATGACAGCTAGTGAATGTTGCTGAAACCGCTTAACTAAAATTAACTCGTGGTGCTTCATCCCTGAAGGAACTAGGCCTACCACCCGACCACTGCGTCATCTACCATAGGAAGATTGGGGGCATGCGGTTAGCATGCCAACACCCACGTCTGTTAATGGTGGTTTTCGTGACCGGAACCGCTACTTCTCTATCAAGTAGCCCTCAGTTTGAATCATGAGGCTGAGTGCACCTTGTTCAAGAACTCCCTACCTCAGAAAAATTCGAGGAGGTACTGGGAATCGAACGCAGGCCTGCAAATCTGTAGCCATCAATGCTAACCACGAATCCATGCAGGCGGTCTGCTGAAAAACACTTGTAACAAGTTACCAAAGTATAAAAGCATTGCTAACTGTTGTTAAATACAGGGTGTCCACGCTAGAGGGATCGAGAGTAGTAAAGAACCTGTTTCTCGGAGTGTTGTGTCCCATTGGAGAATCGCTTTATGACCAGGTGGATCCACATTCCACGTACGACGAACACGGCATTGCACCCGAGTAACAGATTTCTCTTCTGCTAGCCATAACACGCACTGAATTTTCTGTTGCGGTGTCCACATTTCGAGACAAAAGCTCTTGACGCGCATGCGCATGCGCGTGGAGCTGTCTGGAAACAGTGTTGCACAATCTCGGAGAGTTTCCCTTTCCTGTCATATGCAGAATGCAGCAATATCCTTATCTCGTTTTAACTGGCGAGCATTTATTTCTCGATCCCTCTAGCGTGGACACACTGTATTTGTAGACAAACATCTTTATTTGTAAGGATTCTATGTGCTAGCCTGTAGGCTACATGTAGCCTACTTTTACATTACCAGCTTTATTGTCATGTTATGTCATTGTATGTGTGGCAGATACGTCATTTGAGTCAGGAATGTCCGACGACTACGCGATCCCTCCTGATGCCTTGTCATGCTGTGGTGCAGACACAACTAGTATTGAATCTTCAATGCCCTCTTTGTTAATGCGGGTATCTTCGTATCTGGATAGCCCTAACAAGAGAGTTGCTGGAGAATCTTTGGAGAAAGCAGGTCATTTAGCTAAACTTGGTGGGAAGTTGAAAACTTGGAGGAAACGCTGGTTTGTTCTCAGAAATGGAGTGCTCACCTATTGGAAATCGCAGGTAAAAGTCACTTCCAATTCTCGTTTCAGTATAAATATTAGATGGAAATTTACAGTGAAGTGTTGAAATCTGTAGCAAGATTGAGATCGGAAATATACACACTTCACTTCACTAAAAACCTTTTTAGTGAAGTTTAGTGTATATATTTCCGATCTCAATCTTGCTACAGATCTCGTTTCAGTATTCATTGATAGGTAGCTATTTCAACAGTATTGTAATACGAGGCATGTCCGCAAAGTATGTTTCCTTGGGGCCGTTTACAGAAACAGAACACAATTTCAAGGAAATATTTATTGCAACAGACACGGCCAGAGTTCAGCTATTTTTCAACATATTCACCACCGGAATTGAAACATTTGGCTTACCATGGCACCAACTTTTAAACACTGTGTCGTAAGAGTCTGCAGCCAGATACTTGAACCACTGTGTGACAAACATCTCCACCTCTTTGTCATTTCTTTAGGTGTAGGAAAGATGGAAATCACTGGGAGCAAATATGTTGAAAAATAGCTGAACACTGGCTGGGTCTGTTGCAATAAATATTTCCTTGAAATTGTGTTCTGTGTTCTGTTTCTGTTTAAGCCCTGGCTCTAGTAAATAGCTTTACTCAAGTAACTCAAGAAATTTTATTTTTCACTCAAGAATTTTTAACATATTAATCTAAGAATTTAAGGAATGTTTACATGATAATTTTCTGGGTTGTCTTATTGTCCTTTAAATTTTTACAGAGTGATGTTAATCGGAAACCTCAAGGTCAGATAGTTTTAGATGAGATCTGTCGCATCACACGTGCTGATGGTGCAGCTACTTTTGAAATATCAACTGGTAAGAAAACGTATTACCTCACTGCAGATTCAATCGCAACCATGGAAGATTGGATTCGTGTGCTTCAGGTACTAATGTCTTTCATAGATTATTTCAATAATCATGTTTTTGCTCAAAGACTAGGCAAATGTGAGAATTTTTAATTTAGTAATATTTTGGTTTACTCAGCAGCTCTCCCTACACATCAAGTTGTATGTGTTTGATTTTCAGTTTATTATTGAATTAGATCACTAAATATGAAACATATGTGTTGATGCATATGATATGATGTATGATATGTTGATATACGTTAATATGATATCTGCATCACTACTTTGGATATCTAGTTATTAAGAAAAACAGGGCTTAACTTTTAAAAAATTATATTTTGGCATTTACTTTAATTAATTTTTCTTACTTTTCTCAGAATGTACAGCGCAGAAATGCAACAAAATTACTGTTGAGCAAAGAAGACAATAAACCTACGTTACAGGGTTGGCTCACCAAAGTAAAAAATGGTCATGCAAAAAAGTGCTGGTGTGTGCTCATAGGAAAAATGTTTCTGTATTTCAAGAATCCTGGAGATACAGTAAGTGAATTTTGTTGAAATCTATCTATATCAAGACTGATTCATCATTGCTGAGCCGAAACTGCTGAAACTATAAAATTTTAATATATAACTATATGAAATTTTATCAGCAGTTTTATTTTATGAGAAAGAAGGAATTGATTTCAAAATCCTTCCCCTAAGGGGTCATAAGAGGGTTATTCTTTTATATGGAAAAACATTTAATGGTTCTATTATTTTAAAGCTTGGCAAAAATACTCCAAAAATAACAACTAAACACTTTTTGGGGGGAGAATCAACACGAGCGTATAAAGCTTTTGAGGGGGGGGGGGGAACTTCTCTTGTTCGGATGTTCATGAAAATTAATATGAGCATACTCAAAAACACAAAATGAGACTCATATTATTAAGCATTTCCAAAAATTTAAACCCTAAGAATAAGGTGGTTTAAAGTTTATGTAGAGAAACATTACATTACATTACTGTTCTGTTGATTTAAAACTTGGTAAAAACACCCAAAAACATATAATTGAAGATTTTTCTCTTTTTTTATATTAACCCATAAGAGATGACGAAGGGGTATTTTTCATTGGAAAAAAATGTTGTTTACATCAGATTTTCTTGAAAGTTAGGTTAACTTTAAATAGGCATACTTTACAACACAAATAATGAAGCAAGTATTTCAGCATTTCCCAAAATTCAGACCCTTCAAGGTGTATTGAATTCAAAGGGATCATAAGGGGTTCAGAGTTTATATGGAAACATTGTAGTATTCTTATACTTTCTCATTTACAAAATTAGTCAGTAATTTTACAAGATTAGTAAAAACTAAAGATTGAAGTACTAAGGAAGAAGCAAAGCTGCAGGCAAAAGCTGGTATAAATATGTCTCAGGGATCTCTGTGTTGAAGTCTTTGAGGAAACAAAGTTGTAGCCTACTTGATTTTTACTTCATTGAGTATTTAAGTGATGAGGGACTTAAGCAATAGTTAAAAATATCACTTATGTGTCAAGGTTTCTTAAGCTACAAGTTTTCCTTTATTAAATGCAACCAAAAATTTTTTTTTATTATTATTGTATTACTTGCGAGAGTTCCTCACTGATACAGCTCTGCATTTGGTACTATTTCATATTCACTTAGAATAAAATACTTCTCATGGAGTTCCAATAAGTAAAAGCAGGAAGGGTACAAGACAGATGCTTAAAAAATGCTACTTATTTAAAATTGGACTATGAGGAATGTAATTTAGCTGTATTAAAGTTATTGGACCATTACCAAAACATAATTTTTTGTATTTCCTTAATTGTTGAAGGATGAACATTGTATTATTTGTTTTCAGAACCCAGTTGGCCAAATAAATATGCGAGATGCGAGGGTAGAAGAAGTGGACCATGTGTCTGACTCTGACAGTGAAGATCGAGAAGCAGATGGACGTAATACAGAGCTCACCATTGGTATATTTCCTACACATCAAGGTCCAACATACCTCCTTATGCCTAGCAAACAAGAAAAGGTATGCCAAACTAGTTCTGACTGTGTGTTTCAAAATAGTTATATATGATACATGCGGTAAAAGCGAGTGTTTATTTTGCAAGAAGGTATGTTTGAAAAATGAGTCCATAAGAATAAATGAAGAAAACAAAATAAAATAAAATCAGGTAAACTGATATAACAAAGTGCCAGTATGTTTTTGTTGAATCAATTATAATTGCAATTATGATATGCAGAAAAAAAAGTTTTTCTAATCAGATTAAAATCGACCAGCGTCAGCAGAACTACAGATTTGTGATACCTTGACAATCGCGCACTCACATAAAAATTAAAAAAAAATCCATGTCAAATCAACCGGCTCCGGAATTTGATCCGAGGACCTCCAGAATACGAGTCCAAGACATTACTATTTGGCCAACTCAGTCAGTTTGACGGTGTTGTTTGATAAGCATATGTGAAGGAATAGTATTAACTGTCAAATTATACCGATAGACAAAAATTAAAAAACATGTTACCTTTAATTTGTTATTACTCTGGTACCGGTCAATCGATTAGGTCCAAAATTAATAGGCTTCTTACCATGGACGTTATAAATGCTTATACCAAGTTTCATGAAAATCCGATAAAGCATATTTGAGTTATGGGCCCTTTTGTTATATAATACCATAAAAATGCACTAAATTGGGCATTATTCCGGTACTGGCCAACCTATTTTGTCCAATATCAACAGACGTCTTCCCATGGAGATTATAAATGTGTATACCAAGTTTCATGAAAATCCGATAAAGCGTATTAGACTTATGGCGCTTTTAAATAAAAACACTAAATTGGGTTTGATGCCGGTACCGCTGGACCGATTTGGTTCAATATCAATAGGATTCTTCCCATGGACATTATAAATGCTTATACCAAGTTTCATGAAAATCCGATAAAGCGTATTTGAGTTATGGCGTGTACAGACAGACAGACGGACAGACATTTTTCCGTCCCCCACACAATCTCATAAAGTACCATACTGACACTTAATAATTTTACTACATGTATCATACAATAGCTTTAGACAGCCATTATATTTGTGAAATAACAACAAATGTTAGATTTATTCTAATTAATTACACACCATGGAGTCATATGGAGCCTCAAGCTGTCCTGCCATCTACTGCCTCATATAGCACATGCGCAGACAGAGGTTATTGATTTTCTCGTAGAGGGCTGATAACTTAAGGAATGGAGTTGACGTTGCTCTTCATCTACAAAGTATGGGAATTTATGCAACTACTGTGAGAAATTAACATTTAAAATGGTGTAATAAATTTTAACATTTCCAATTTTTATCAAACTGAGTCTATTTAATAATCATATATAGACATTCTTAATAGTACAGGGCGATCCATATAAAACTGAACACTTTTAAAGGCTTATAACTTTTAAACTAATAATAGCATACATATGCAACTGTGCTGAATTACAGAGTACCTTTGGGAGATTCCTCAGAGTAAATGTTGAAAATGTCCTCCACCTGCATCCATACACAACTGTACTCGTCGCACCATATTCTGAGACGTTTTCCGAAGCGTATCCTCGTTAATGTTACTGATTTCATTCCTTATTGCTTCACGGAGTTCAGCAAGTGACCGCGGTCTATTCTTGTACACCCTGTCCTTAAGGTAGCCCCACAAGAAGAAATCTGGAGATGTCAGGTCTGGCGATCTGGGAGGCCACAGATTGTTTGAGACAAGACGATCACCGAAGAAGCTGGCTATAAGTTTCATGGAATCACCAGACGTATGGCATGTTGCGCCATCTTGCTGGAAATAACCTTCTGTTAATTCGATGTCGTCCAGTTGTTCCACGAATGTATTGAAGATGCGACCATAAACCGCAGTGTTTACCTTGGTGTCGTAGAAAATGGGACCAACAATTCTGGTAGCTGACACCGCACACCAGACCCCAACCTTTTCCGGATGCAATGGAGCTTCGTGGATAATATTCGGGTTCTCAGCAGCCCAATACCTGCTGTTTTGAGTGTTGATGTAGCCTGAGAGGTGAAACCATGCTTCATCTGTAAACCAGGTTATGGAGAGAATGTCTGGGGTTGCAATAAGAAGAGCCTGAAACCATTGGCAATAACGCATTCGCTTTTCCGCGTCTGGTTCTTTTAACTGATGCACTACATGCACTCTGTATGCTCATAGGCCTGCTTTCTTTGCAGCTCTCTGACATGTGCCATATGAGTAGCCTGTCTCCTGGCTCAACCGGCGCAATGATTTCTTTGGTGAGTTCACAAAACGTTCTCGAACATCATTAACACACTCTTGACTCATCACAGATCTTTTTTTCCCAGTTTCGCTGAGGAGAGAGCCAGTTGTCTCCAGCTTCCTCACCATGGATAAAATTGTTGCCCTTGTTGGAATATTGCGCACATTGAATTGTCTTCTAAATGCCCGTTGAGTTTCAATCAATGACTTCGTACACCAATATGTTTTCACAAGAAAAACACGCTGCTGAATTGAGAACTGCATTTTCGTTTCTGACTGCAAAACTAGAGACTGAAAACTAATTACTAATAAACAACAATAGTCGTAAGGCAACAATGCATGGATGGTAGGAGTACAAACATTATTACCAATATCGATTCTCCCAAAGCCACTGAGATCATAAAACCAAATTTCAATCTTTTATTACTTTCCAGAGGGAAATTATAAGTCTTTAAAACTGTTCAGTTTTATATGGATCGCCCTGTATTTTCCATGTGATTGAAATCAAATTCGGTTACAATGGATTTTTTAATGTTAGTGCAATTACGTGCAACTTTTATTTCATGTATCCTGTGTTATAAGTTCTAATTTTTATTTAAGCTGTCTAAAAAAGCAATAAATAAAAAAAAAATTGCATTCCACTCAGGAACAACCTTTTTTTACTCATATTTCACACCTTGGAAATGTATATTTTTATAATCCTAAAGGATACAGTTGTATTAAAGTTAGAAATATGTCCATATACTAGCATGTGCCCGCGGCTTCGCCCGCAATAATTATTTCAAAAATTAAAAATTAAGAGCATAATAGTAAAATCATTATATTTATTAACTCCTAAATCACGTGGACTACATACCACGATTAGATAGCATCATCTGGTAAAAGCGACCTCAGATTCGAGTTTCTTGGCCCAGAAAACCTCTGTATTGTGAGATTCGTCCAAATAAAACAACGTTTGACCATATTTAGGGCTTACAACATTCAAGCGATCGCGAAAGTTTTATTTTCAAGGTATGACAAAATCAGCCAAAGCCAACTGTAATTGATTTGACATTGAAATGTATAACTGAAAACTTATGCTTTGAAAACGCAAAAAATGCATGTTTTTTGCCCGTTTTTCACTCATAACTCACGAACGAAAACTGAAATTAAAATTCCGTCTTCGAGGTGCATTTTCCGACCCTTCAGCCCACCTATGTTTAAAATTTCAGATCTCTGCGTTCAGTAGATTTCGCTGGACATCGAGGACAATTCCTTTTATTAATATAGATAATATGAATTATAATGATACCTTCTCTAATTTGTCAAACATCCATTTCATTTAATCCAAACCCACCTATACCATTGGCAACAATATGTTCTGTGAATTTGTTTCGATAATTCTATGTAAAAAGGGCTTAAGAATTTTAAAAAACATTTAATTTTTGGCATTTAGAATAAGAATTTTTCAAAATCCCTTCTTAGTGAGCATCTACATTATGAAACGAAGGTACTATCAAAATTCCAAGTCTCTACCTGTTATAGTTTAGGCTGTACGTTGATTCCTGTCAGTCAGGACAAAGCCTTTTATATATATAGAGATTATAGACTGCAGAGACTGTGTGGTACTCAACTAACTCATAGTACTTTTTCTCTACCTTTTCAAGTCATCCACTTTCATACATTTTTTCTGTACTACTCAGTTGACAATAATCAGGAAATTTCTTCAATAGGACAGTTTTTCCCTTGTTTCTCATGGCTCTCACAGCACAGTCATTAGCGACAATGTAAGGCTCGCCGACCTGTTCTCCAGCGGTTCCCAATATTCACAGTGTAGCCACATATTATGTCTCCATATTGGTGTGTGAGATTGATTAAATGATATTCTTGAATGAAAATCCATTAGGTGATAACCACTCAAGGAAATTCAACTTCAAAGATGAAACCTATGTAAGAGTTACTTCCAATGATTAGTTGATATATAAAACATTTTATTATTATTTATAGAAATGTAAGCATCTTGTATTCAAATACTGGTGTTTTTTTACAGGATTCATGGATGTATCACTTAACTGTGGTATCGGGAGGTGGTCCAAATGCAGGAACACAGTACGAGCAGCTAGTTCAGAAACTAATGGAAACAGATGGTGATCCAAGTGAGTTATTCATATAGCATAGTCTTATGTTGTAAAACCTTGCTTTTCAAAAGGAATTGGGGGGGGGGGTGATTTTGGAGAGCTGAATTTTCAGAAAATCTGCTTTTGAAGGATTTGTCAGTTTCTCTATTTTTGTTTATAGGTATTTCAAGAAACAATATTTGTGACATTTAAACATATTTCATTGCAACTCAATGAGATGAAAATTAATACATTAGCCTACAGCAAAAAATACTGGATACCACCTTAAGTAGATGTGGAGAACATAGAATACATTCACAAAAACCACACGAAAATTCCCTTTTTCATAACAGCAATTCTCTCAGTCACAAAAAAGCCGACTTTTCACAGATTTTTGATTTGCCGACCAGCCACAGACGTAAAAGACGATACACCCATCATTTGGCAACCCTATTCATAATGTTTTCTTGCTGCTGTGTCTTTCTATTCCTGAATAAGTGGACCTGATAACAGGAGTTCCTGATTGTTTAACCTTTCACTGCTTTGCATCACTGCAAAATTTGCATAAAGGCCGAGAAATATGCATACCGGTAATAGATTAATGGTTTATCTTAAAGTATGAAGATATTTTATCTGTGTATTAAAATTCTCATTCATGGAAACCATCTATTCCATTAAAATTTTCCAAGTTGATTTCAAACTTATAATCACTTGTGACTTTAGTTGGTGAATGCTTATATTAAAATATAAATTCAGCACTGAAAAGCTTAATAAAGATCCTGATTAGAGTTCTCATATTCTGTCATTTTCATTATGTTCTGTTAGAACTTTATAACAGTGTTCTTTGATTTTATATTTCAGTTTCACCTAATCTAAAACAGTTCATTTTCAAACACTGTACATCATTTCAGAAAATAACAGCGATGACTATGTGGAGAAGTAGTGTAAGGTGTAAGATAATAAATTATGATAAAGTATTTGGAAAATAATGTTTTGTTACTTTTGTAATTTTTAAAAAGATTATCGGTACGTACTTTAAAAACATTGATTGTATGTGAAAGAATTTTATAGTCTCTTTATTCTTGTTTCTGTGATGATTTTGTCATTTAGTCCATTCATAAGTGTTTAGTGATGATAAGTGTTGGTTGTGTTGGTTGTCAATTATTGCTTTCATAAGTGTTTATTGATAATAAGTGTTGTCTGTTTAGATTGTGTATTATGGAGGCATCCACACTTACTGCACAGCAAGGAAAGCATTGCGTCCCCCCTTACAACTTTGTCTTCTGAAGCCATCCAGGCAGAGGCCATAAAACTCTTCAAGGTATGATGCATATATTGTTTGATACTGATGTAATTTTAGCCTACGTAACTAATGGTTTTTCAAAATGCTTAAACCGTAAAAATGTAAACATAAGTCAGAGATACCTATTTTCAAGTAATTTCCAGTGGAACAAGGATATTCCAAAAATGTTATACAGTGAACGCAGCTCAATGCAATCGCAGATAATGTTATCACTCAGGTAATGAATCCCATACAGATTTAATACTGGTACATAGAAAAAATGCTGTTTATTGTGATCAAAGATTCGGTTTATGTTATCACATTTTCCTTTTTGCGGTTTCATTTCCAGGTACTGTACGTCATTCAAAATTTTGTTTTTAAGAGTTTCGTTTCTAACTCAACTAAATTGTATTATGTCGTACTGGCAATGCTGTTCCCACCTCACAGGATGACCAGTTCAAGGGGGCGGCATTACTAACTTTCTCTTTTAAGCAATAAAACATGTTTCACCCCACAGTTAAACTGCAGCTTTTGATTTATGAAGACAACTTGACATGCAGTGATGGCTAGTGTAAAATGAAAAGACTTTGAACAGACAGATGTTAGATGTTTTACTGTGTGGTGTTCACTGCAGATCAGTATAGACTTGCAAAAATATTCGTAACTCATAACTGGGTATGGAGAATTGGTTAATGGACTCCTAAAGGAAAGTAAAAACAATCTAATCTTTACGAATAATGTCGAGATTAAGAGTTTCATAAGATAAATTTGAGATCTCAAATTCCAGAGTGCTATGATAAAAATCCAAACTAAACTAAACTCCGTGGCGCAACATCCTTGAAGGGACTTGGCCTACCACCCGACCGCTGCGTCATCTACCACAGGCAGATGGCAGGATTGGGGGGCATGTGGTCAGCATGCCGACACCCACGGCCGTTAATGGTGGGTTTCATGACCGGAGATAAAAATCCATTTTAGGTGTAATTTGTTTTATTTTTTTATTAGGCCTATTATTATTATTTTTTTTTATAGTTCAGATTTTTCTCGGGTCCCTTCACTTTTGAATTATCAAAGTACAAGAAATATCCTACATAAAATTGACAAATTTCATGTTTCAAGTGGTATAAGATAATCAGTAATATGGAGAGGTTCCACTTAATATACCACTATGTAAGTCCAATTACAGCTGGAAGCTGAAGGAGGGAGCACTCAAGAATACAGTAATGGATAACCAAGTGTGCTAATTTTATACGGAATAATCTTTTCAATTATAAACTTGTTTTTTTTTTTATTGGATTAAAATATCATTTTATCAATCATTCCAATAAACAAACAAGTTTATAGTTGAATAGATTAGATTACTATTATTAGGGGGCGGATTTCTATGACCTAAAAAATAGGATATATGCATGCATTTATGACCTAAAAACATTAAAATATGACCAATGAAATTTAAAATATGACTTTACCACTTACACATTGTGTATATTTTTTTTAAGTTTCATTACAATTCATTTTATTAAAATATCATGTTAATTATTTAAAATATCTGTAAATTCTCAAAAAGTATCATTATAATACAAAATTTAAAAAATATGATACCGGTATGAAACTTCAAAATTTCAATATGCACACACCTATGCCAAAAATATAACTTAAATATGCATATTCATACTAAATATGCTACAATAGTTGATAATTTCCTAAATATGCAGTTATATGCCCAATAAAAGCCGTTCCATTTTCACCAGGATGAAACCTAAAATAATGCAAAGAGGAAAAGTATGACATGCCATAGAAATCCGCCCCCTAAGTCTATTATTATTCCTTATAAAATCAGCAGACTTGGTTATTCATTACTGTATTCCAGAGTGCTTTCTCCTTCAGCTTCCAGCTGTAATTGGACTTACATAGTGGTATATTAAGCGGAACCTCTCCATATTACTGATCCTACATAAAATAAAATATACTTAATTAAGGGAAAATATTGAGTATTTAATGAAATTCACAGGATATTTTTTTAACCATGTGATTTGTATCAAAATGTTTGTTTTTGTTTCAGTCCTGCCAATTGTTTATATCTGTGGCAATCGACAGTGCAGGTATTGACTACCACGTGGTATTAGCTCAAAACGCACTACAACAGTGTCTAGATGTGCCAGAGTTGCAGTCAGAACTGATGTGTGCACTAGTGAAACAGACGTCGAGGCACACGCAGCATAAGATCGGGGTCCAGGTAAACAGGACCATCACCAAGTTTAAGCACTCGCGCGTAAGTGTGGCTGCTTTTCCTGCCTGCACTGTTGTTTTATAGTTTAGTTTGACACATTGAAATGAGGAAAGATAAAAACTAATGATTATGTAAAACAAATTAAGTCTGAACTTAACTATATCAGAAAAGAATCCAAAATCTTTTTAAATAGAAAGCTCTAATGAATAAACTTCATCATTATTGCAAAATAAGTAAAATATATTTTTATCAAAAAAGACTCCCATTAATTATTAAGTGTCAGAATAGAACCTTCTGAGAATGTATGGTGGACGGGAAAATGTCTGTCTGTCTGTCTGTCCCTGGCTCTGTACGCATGATAACTAAAATACGCTTTATCAGATTTTCATGAAACTTGGTATATGCATTTATAATGTCCATGGGACGAAGCCTATTGATTTTGGACGACGTAATGCCCAATAACTGGTACCAGAATAATGCCTAATTTAGTACCTATTTTACGGTAATATATTAGATAGAATTTATCAAATGCAAATCAGTTCTCGTGACAACATATTGTTTTACAGTGTTCATATACGGCTTTGGAAGTTTCAATACAGTTAGCTTTGACAAATAACACTATGCACATATTCCTTCACATATTCTTACAGTTAGCTTTGACAAATAACACTACCCACTTATTCCTTCATATATTCTTATCAAACTTTAGACATTTGTTCTTCCGTAAGCCCTGCTTAATGAGTCGATCTGCAGCTTAACTTGGAAATCAGTTATAAAAATAACTTATTTTCTGCATATCATAATTGCAGTTATCATTGATTAAGCAAATACAGTGGAACCTCGTTAGCACGTTCCTCATTACTACGTTTTCCCGCATAGTACGTCGGTTTTTTGAAGTCCCGGTCCCAATCTTAATAATTACATGTTTAAATGTTTCTTTAACACGTTTTGGTTTAACGCTTAGTACGTTCGTATTTGGCTCGCCAACCACACTTTGCCAAACACAAGCTTTGTTTGTGTCCGATCGTATAATCTCTATGTCAGAATTCTTGTACTCTTTGCTCTATGGGACCAATCATCAGTCATTATAGTTGCTTCTCATTGGTCATTTGGACACCAATTGTCAGCCATTGTGTTTGCTTCTCATTGGTCATTTTGACTTCATGCAGATTTTTCAGCGTCAGCTGTATAGCCGCCATTTTTTTCGTGATATTTTATTGTGTTCTCTAGGTAGTGAAATATGTTTCAAATTTCTTACGGTTCGTGTGGTGTCGAGAAGAAAATATTAGAATGTTTGATGAAATGTAGGCTAAAAAAGCACATCATGCTTCTCACATGGGTATTGGATTGCATTTCATTAGCAATTTGACTTTGTTCGCTAACATTCAGGCACGTCTGAAATTTTGAACAATTACACTTCCATTTATTTTATGTTTGTTAATGGATTGTGGAGTGCAACTTGTTTCATGTGTGATGTTTTAGAATAAAGTGGATGCTTTTTTGTGTGAATTTCGTATGGTTTTTCATTAAATATGGCTCCCCTACATTCCTTCAATTTTTGCAACTTTTGTTTAATTTTTTCAAATAAAATCATTAGGCCTATGTTTTTGTTTACATAATTTAAATCTCGCATAACTAATGGCTTGGCATAGAAGCTCCTGTGTGTCAATATGGGTATTTCTGAGTCATTAGGATGCACTTTTGAGTGGTTCTGAGCAACTTAGAAAACATAGGCCTATCTACATAACCCCTACCATTTTTTTTTTAATTTTCAGTAGTACGTTTTCCCGTTTAAGACGTCTATTTTTTTCGGTCCCTAAAGAAACGTGTTAACGAGGTTCCACTGTACCAGTTTTATTAGTAGGCATACACATTTTACTGCATATAGGGTTACCTGACGTCCAAAAAATTCTGGATATGTCGCACATTTTGAGAAATGTAAACATTCATTAGTTTCAAATGGATTAGCAACTCAGGAAAGATTAGAAAAATATTTGTTGTAGTTTGCCATTATAATATCGATTACCATCAAAGGCTATAGTTTTTCATAGTTACCATTGTAACAGTGTAAGATGTTTAATATTTAACAACAAATTGTAATATATGTCTATATATACTGCAGATCAATTAATACTTTTGAAATCAGAAGTGATGATACAGCCTCTTATTAGATGAAAACGTTAGAGCTAGATAGCTCTCCTGTGATTAATTATATGAGATGACTTGCACATGTGGAGAAAGAATTAATAGATTATGAATAATTTAATAGCTTTCTTGCATGGGAGAGGATTGCACTGAAAAGGATTTTGTGGCACAGGATAGATTTTTCTCTGGTTTTATCATTGTGTTTGTCTTCCTTAAATTGTAGCTTGCATAGATAACTTTATTACACAGATAATATTTATTTATGTGGGTACATAAGAAAGCACTTCTCTCCTCATTTCAATTTGTATTTCAATTTAATCTCAGTTTGTATGAATTTTTCAGTTTTATTGATAACAGAATGTCTTAGATCTCTAATCAACTTCTTTTGCATGGTTGTTATTTCATTTTAGTACTCAATGAAGAAATGCTGTCTAATATTTCACATGCATAATCATTTTTTATGCATATATAGACAAACCAAACATTACCTTCTTGGCATCATTGTTGTATATCAACATCTTCGCCAATGTATGTTGTCATACAATAAGATGTCTTGATAAATGAGCAATTATAAACTTGATTGCACATTTCCAGATATCTGAGAGTGAGAGATAAAAGTAGCATAAACAATATCGAGAGATGATGTGAATTTTATTTGTAATTAACTGCACATCTGAATTCGTATTAAGAAAATACCGACAGTGATTGAACTAGTTATGGCAACAAAGCATGACCACATATATCAAACTCATTCTTGCGTTGAATAATTACCGCTTTCTTAGTCCGTGTACAACTGATCGCCTATGTCAAACTTGATGTGCTAATATCATCACTGTATGAAAGATTTGAATTTTTCTCGGCAAGTACTATTCAGAAGTTCTTCATGGACTATCAGCCTAATCAAAGTTTCAAAGGTTTCCCAGCTTTCAGGTGCCAACTCTGAGTCTATCTTCTGGGATCTGATTGAGAAGTCAAGAGTGTCTTTCTATGTAGACCGGAACAGTTGGTGTGTGCCAGCCAATGGCAGCGCGACAGGTCGATATTGTTGAAATTCACCAGCCAAAAGGAGAAGGTAGATTTCATAGAGAAAAAAGTCTATGTGTGTCTTTTCTGTAAGATGTTGAGGGCCGGTTTCCATTCTTCTCTGAGAGGTAGGCCTTTGTCTCTTGTATGTTACCACTCATTGAAAGCCTGCAGGTCTTTGAAATAATGATCCCGTGACTTTTCTAGTATCAGTTCTCTGCTTGCAGCTTTGGCTTCCTGTAAATCTTCAAAAGGGATAACGCTATCCATTTCTGACTGTGATGCTGTAAATAAATCAAGATTAATTCTTCCCAGAAATGTTTTGAACTGTTATCATACAGTGTTTTGTTTTCAACAAAACGTTACCAACCACGAAGGTCAGACCAAAAAGTTTTCATTTACTATTCTAACCACAAGCGAAATGAAATTATTTTTTGTTTTAAAATGCACGATTCAAAATAACATAAAATATCATATAACTGTCTTATATCATAAATAATTTAAAACATACAGGATTTTTAAGTTATTTGAAGCAAACAAAGTTTAACACATTATCCAGTCTATACTCTTTATGCTACTTTATCTCTCACTCCTTAGCATTATGATTTCAAATTTTCTAAAACATGGGATCCACAAAGAGTTATAGATTTAAAAATATTGGTTACAATAGATGCCAGAGCCCTATAAAATGAACAGCATATAGGATACAATTTAGAGGCTTAGAATTCCTAGGATTTTCTGTTCTATTTCTAGATGCTTTAGAACAGAATTCAATTAGCTGAATGCTAGTTTATATTCATTAAGAGGGAAAACATTCCAAGCAGTATAAGCATATAAATTAAACCCTTCCAAAAAGATTAAATAGAGTGTGACAAGTTAATACGAGGGCTGTTTTTTTTTTTTTTTTTTTCCCCTCCCAAGATCCGACCGGTCGCTAAATGAAAACCACAGTGAAAAACATTTAGGTACACCTTCTAGCTACTTCTCTACATAATCTCGCTCAGATTTAATAATTTGTCGTAGTGTTATAGTGTCTTACTAACTTTACTATACCCTCTTCATAGAAGCTTGCCGCCAGCCTATTGAGAAGGGTTTTCACGGCATTTTAAAGAGTTTTAAAATTCTTCGATGGTGTGGAA
Source organism: Ectobius pallidus (assembly GCA_964059195.1). Lineage (NCBI taxonomy): Eukaryota > Metazoa > Arthropoda > Insecta > Blattodea > Ectobiidae > Ectobius > Ectobius pallidus. The sequence continues at coordinate 121,291,270 of CAXKWD010000009.1, read as the reverse complement.
GCGCTGTCCTCTCAGATCTTTCTTAATCTTCCGAAAAAGATGAAAGCCACTCAGCACGGGGACGGGTTTTTGAAATCCATTGTGACAGGGGATGAAACATGGATATGTTACGACAATCCAGAATCAAAAGAACAATCCAAATAATGTATGCACACAAATTTCCCGAACAAACCCAAGATCTGGGAGGACATTGCTTCCACACCAACGAAGAAATGTCGTAAAGACCCTTCTCAATACGCTGGCGGCAAGTTCTATGAAGAGGGTATAGTCAAGTTAGTACCACACTACGACAAATTACTCAATCTGAGCGAGATTATGTAGAGAAGTAGCTAGAAGGTGTACATAAATGTTCCAAATAAAACAGTTATGATTTTCACTGTGGTTTTCATTTAGCGACCAGTCAGACCTTGGAAAAAAAAATAGCCCTTGTATGTTGTAAACATAAACAACAAGTAGGTCCCCTGGTATTAGAATTATTTCAAAATTTTTCTTCACAGGTATACATTTCTAAAAAGAATTTATAATGTATCCTTTAGAGTACACAGGAATTTTTTATGATAAAAGATGTTAAAATGTGACACAATTTTTTTGTAACTCTGACAGTGTCATCCATTTCCACGTTGGCACTGAAGGCAATTTTATTTTAATTTGACTACTAGGAAACTTCCTCAATTTATTACATTTTTTGTGTTTATTTCATTGTTAAGTTTATTTTTGTGAGATTTTGTAAAAAGTAATGACATCATCACTTTATGATTCTCATAACTTTCAATTTAATTTAGTGTTCCAATTTTCAATATATTCCTATTGCACCAATCAAAATTGTAAAGTGACAAGGAATTTATTACCATTGAGATCTAAATTTTGTACTCTAAAGGCCGGCCAAATTAGTTATTTATAACAAATTTCTCTTTTTGAGATTAATTTATTACAATATAATCCAAGAAAGTGGCACTAATAAAAATCCTGAAGTGGATGTAATATCTAATAAGGATCCTGTTTTAGAGTCTATTTTTTAAATGCTGTGCTTCGTACAAAGCTCTTTAGTTGATAGGAATCGATGTTGAAGCACTCATGACATGTCACGCTCAGTGATAAAAATAGCACACTTGTAAAAAATAATTTCAACTGCACTTTTCACAATTGCACAACGATTTTTGATCCTTAGTTATTTTACATAAACTCGCTAATTTTGTTAATCATTGATATTACACTAATAATAAATGGGTTGTGTCATAACCGAAATATTAATTGGTTAGGAGATATGGTACTAAAATATTCTTATGAAATAAAGAGCTCTTATCAAAGAAATATCTTAATAATCATAGTATGAATTAATAGTTCATTGAAACTAAAAATATTTTCATTCATATGTCTTCAAATTTACTATATTCTTCTAAGGAATGAATGAATCCAAGCAAAAACTGTTGCAGTCATATGTACAGATTCAACATAAAATGACGTGTATGCAAATATAATGTGCATCACAGACTGAATATACGTTAAATGTACTTTCAATAATACTCATTTGCATTTGTTAGTATAAATAGATTCCTGTAAGGATATGTGAAGTGAAAGTGGTATGTTTTCTACAAACTTGTAAGAGTTTTTCTTAATTGGCTTTTTTTTTAAATATTTTTGTTTGTCTTGTTGCTTATTAATGTTTGATGTACAGTATTTTGCCTATTTTGAAAACATTTTTATATGCACTTTGATTTTGCATTTACTATAAAGTACTAAAAGAATTAAAATTGTAGGATGCACTGTATTTATAAGCTGTAGGACTATATGTCTAGTAAAATTATAGATATGAATCCTTGTTCTTGAAATCAGTTTTTTTTTCAATATGAATAGTCTAAAAAATATATATAACAATATATTTTACTCATTTCTTACTGTTACTAATCTTGCGAGACACGTTAAATCAAAAATCACATATGAAGGGAAGCATCTGATTAATATCCGAATTATATATTATCTAGTGTGGAAATTACCAGATTTATCATAGGTAATCCCATGAGAGTTGATGAGTTTATCGATAGATTTTGAAGCAACTTGTCAACTCGAGTTGGATTTATTAAGACTACTCCATGAATAAAATATAACGGATTGTATAAATAAAAATTACTTTCGTGCTTTGTTGTATAAAAGTAAAACTAACAGTTGTGAGATCACACCATACTATGAATCAGCCATCCATGAATCGATTTGAGTTACCTTGTTCTAACCAGTGCTACCAATGGTGCATATAAGACATTCAGATAAGCTAAAGGCAGAACAGAATAAAAGTACACAAACTGGCTTGCACCGAATCGAAATTGTGTTCTTAATCAGTGTACATTTCTATTATTTCAATTTCCAAAATAAAATAATCTGTTTTCATACCGCTTAGTGGCAGAATCTGACTATTCATCACTGCACACTCATAGCAGAAGATTTTATCATAGGTAATCCCACGAGAGTTGACGAGTTTATCAATAGATTCGCGACTGCAAAGCAGGAGCGAATTTATCTGATGTAACTCGTCAACTCGTGTTGGATTTATTAAGACTATTCCATGAATAAAATGTAATGGATTATATAATTAATAATTACTTTCGTGCTTTGTTGTATAAAAATAAAAATAAAAGTTACGAGATCACGGCATACTGTGAATCAACCATCCATGAATCGATTCGAGCTACCTTGTTTCAATCAGTGCTACCACCAGTGCATATAAGATATAGTTAACTTCATTCAGGTAAGCTAACAGCAGAACAGAATAAAAGCACACGAACTGGCTTGCACCGAATCGAAATTGTGTTCTTAATCAATGTACATTTCTATTATTTCAATTTCCAAATAAGTTATGTTGCATAAAATAATCTGATTTCATGCCGCTTAGTGGCAACAGTGACTATCAATCACTGCACACTGATACTTGCGTCTCCAGTAACGACCAGCTGGTTTTACCGCGATAAAATACCCTCCTCGCGATTCCTACAAGAATATTGCAAGATAAACGGCTGTGATTGGTCTATATCCGAGGAATTGCTTAACATTATTGGTCAATACCAAATACATGGCGTATGAGTTGAATAGTCACAATAAAACACCATCCTCGTGATTCCTACAAGAATATTTCAAGATAAACGACCGTGGTTGGTCTATATCCGAGGAATTGCTAAACGTTATTGGTCAACATGAAACATGTGGCGTATGAGTTGAATAGTCTGCATAATTCATGCCATCACATAATGCACGCACCAGGAAATATATTATAAAATTTTTATTTCTATATATTTTGGAATGTTACTGAATATGAACTCTTTCAAAAAAAGTTTGAATGGTTTCTAATAAAATAAAAAGTATGGGCTTAGTAGTTGAGATGAAAAAGGGCTGCCTTTACTCTTGGGAAAGACATAGGTCTTTAAAAATAAACTCAAGAAGAAAATTTAAGAAAACAATGCATCAGATTACTTTTAATCAGATTCTTAGAAAGATGGTTTTTCCTCTGAAAAGATGATGTCCATTTTTGTTTAGTTTCCCAGCGGTTATAACATTTCAAATGTAATTAGGGTACGTATGCTTATTTACCGTGAACTAAATTGTGTTTTGGTATTATTATCGGTAGCATTGTAAATTTTGTAAAAAAAAATCTTACTGGTTAACTACTTCAATAGGTTTATCATATGTCATGTTTATAATTATTAATAGGAAACTCATACCGACTATATCAGCAAAATTACATAATATATTGATTGAATAACTGCCGGTCTCTTTAGCCGTAGTAGCTAAGGCATGCTTCTTTGGAGCCGTGGTGAAGGAGACTGTGGGTTCGAGTTCACCCTCAAGCATGGGTGTTTGTATGTGGTATGGAAAAATAATAAGTAAAAAACAAACAGTAAAACGAGGTAAACAAATGGTAAAACAAGATAAAAAGTTCAAAAACATTGGCCTGTGGCCGGTTAAAATTAAAAAAAAAATGAAAAAAAGGAATAATAATATTAATAATAAAATAAAAATAATAATAATAAAATAATTATAAAATAATTATAGAATAATTAATAATAATAATAATAATAATAATAATAATAGTAGTAGTAATAAAATAATAATCAGTGTAAAATAATGTTAAACCTGTAACAATTAAATAATTATTACAATTTGTATTTCGTAAAAATAAGAAATAATTAATTCATTAAATCTGTGTTCTGGGTTTCAGTTTATGCATATCGATATGTTATAATATATGCAACAACTTCATATTTCAATAGTTCCATGATATATATCTAAAATATACAGATGGTTCTGACATAAATTCAGTTCAAAAATACTACTGTCTTTCATTTTCATTATGCTTCCTTTGTAGGTACACAGGCACAACACAATCAAGTTCTCTTCTGACTTGGGCAATAAAATCTTCAGTTAATTTTGTAGAGAAACATTATTAATTGCTTAGTAATATGCATGTTAACATTGCATTGAAGTATCCAGTTTGGTAGTATTGTATGTTATTAGTGTACAATCTGTATATAGTCTTGAAAATTCATGTGCCCTTTTATCTTCCATTAATTTTTTTGCATGAACTGATTTATTATTATTTTTTGTTAAATTCATCCCTAGGAAAATGAAGTTTGTACTAGCAGAGTGTATGTTCGTATTGTTTGGTATTTTACAGGATCAAATTAATTCCGGGGTGCACGGGCAAAGAGAGTTAAGTCCACCATCCTAAAAATCTGAGATGTGTCCATAGAGTTATAGATAAAAATGTTCTCTACATTTGTGTTAAGTCCAGTAAGTCATATTCAAAATTGTACGGTAGTTATGGATGTGTGCCTCATGGGTTTATCCATCTCTAAAGCAATGTTGGGCTGGTATGGTGTGTTAAGTCACTCTAATTCTCAGTAACAAGAAAGTGGACTTAACTCTCTTTACCCGTGCACCCCGGAATTGTATGTTGGACTTCATTTAGTTAGTATTTCCTTGTGTATTTATAAATATGTGGTTATTATGTGTATCCCCTTTCTCTGCTTTGTATTTGTGAAATAGCTTAGAGTTTTATTTGGTGTATGCACAACTCTTTGTGTGGTGAAATCTATGGTAATATTAATACTATCATGGATAATTGTATTTTGGACATTATTCCACAATACATGATTTGTTTTACCCCTCAAGACTGACCAAATAGCACCAACAGAATTTCAGAATAGTTGTGCACTTAGTTTGGAATAGAGTTGCACATAAAGAGTTTTGAGGAACAGGTTTATTACAATGAACGTAAGGTAGGGTTCCCAGAAATATGATAAAAAATATGGGACACTTAGATCAGTGTTGCAAAACAATGTAACGGTACATTCCTGTGGCATTGTAAGCCATGTGTAAGTATTTCCTTGTTTCTTTGAAGCTTAAAACAAAACAAAAAGTTAATTGATAAATATTTAGTTCTTTCCATTTCCTGTTTAAACAACTTGATTACATATGGGGCAGTTATTTCTTTTGTTTTTGTTTGGCCCCACGTACATTCAAGTATTGCATTTAACAGTGAAAGTACAAACGTCCATGATAATTCAAAGTAATAAAAATCAATATCATTTAACACTAGAAGGACTGACACCACTTGACAACCTCAAAAGATTGCACTGGTCATTTTGACCAATAGTGCTTTTCATTGTTATAAAAGTTTTCCATTTAACTTATTTGCTATTCAGTATATTCATCTTGTATGTTTGAACTCCAGGCATCAATAAATAAGCTCCAGAAATATTCTGATAATTGCTCTTCAGAAAGAAAATGACAATTTGTCATTGCTATAAAATAACCACTTCACTAGCACACGGAATGCTGAGTCTGGATATAATATAATTGACAACAATCAAAAGGATGATCAGAAAAGAAATGCTGATTAAGAGGGAGATAATCCAAGTTTTGGATAAATGTCCTATGTTAATTAGGCAGCAAATAAACACATTGTTGTGTAATTGCAAACATAAAACTCACCCTAGCTTGTGCTGGTCAAAATGGCTGCTCTTTAAGGTTAATAATACTAGCATTTCTCATCTTGAGGACAGTAGAAAGTTGGCTTTCAGGGATTGTCTATCACTGAAATTCATTAAAAGTCACGAAACATAGGTGAAATAAAATAAAACCTATACATTTTCTTATGCCGTATAGCGTGTGCACCAGTCGAAATGACCGATATTGTCCTTCTCGTGTTAATTTACTTGTAAATTTGTTTTATATTGTAGTATTTTGTGTCAATAATATTGTTTTACTAGTTTGATACACAGTATTCTTAACATAAAAACATAATGTGATGATGAAAAGTTATTAATTCAGGGTAATTTCATCAAAAAAAGCAACAGTAAAGAATGCCTGCAGTTTTTATGTATCCTGTAAGGTCTTGTATAGAACTCAGAAATATTTTAGAAAACTTTAAGGCCACAGTATATAAAAAATCCTTATTCTTTCCTGTAAATTTAATTGGAGTAAAATTTACTTGAAAGATTGCAGACACAATATCACCTTCACTTACCAGTTTGGCTATTACTATTATTGTTGTCTGTTTTCTAAGGTATGGTGGTTTAAAGATGAGGCTAAGATTTCAGATTGAAAAATCAAGCACGTCTCAATGATCTCTCTAAATTAATAAGAACAGTACTTAGAATTATCGTTAAACTTCAGAATACTGTGACTGCTGTCTCAGCCGGGCCATACTGAATGGGACCAAGTCTACAATGTCGCCAATATTACAAACATGCTACATGTTGATTGAACTAAGCAGATGGTCGAGTAGTTTATGGATTATAAACAATACTACTTGCCATGCCGGTGTAATTTTGTAATTCCATATGAATGTATAATAATATGATGGTAAATACAGGATGATGAATAAAATCAGTATTAGTAGGAGTTAGCTTAAGACATTATTACAAACAAAGGCATTGGACTTCTAGGTATAACTGTATTTCATGAAAGGTGTGGAAGGGTAAAATAGCTTCTGCATACGTAATTGACACCTTAATTCTAAGTCAGTGGCAGGTTGTGTTAGGTTAGGAACAGTTGTATTAGTTTAACGGCATTGTACTGAATAGCCTGGGGTTTATGTGCCATGTAAAGATGTTTTACGAAAGGTGAGGAAGAGTAAAACAGTTTCTACATTAAAGTAAGTAGAGACAGGGAATTTTAGGTCAGTGACAGATTATATTAGGTTAGTAACAGTTATATTAGTTTAACAGCAATATATTGAATAGCGTGGGTTGTTTAGTATGTGTGCCATATTGAATGTCTTTTGCGATGGGAAATCCACGTCATTGGCCAACTCTTGCGTGGGACTCACTGTACATATGTAATAACTAAGGGGTGAATTTCTATGACATGTCATATTTTTCCCCTTTGCATTATTTCAGGTTTCCGACTAATTTAAACCCGATTCCAAGCATCCTGGTGAAAATGGAACGGCTTTTATTGTGCATATAACTGCATATTTAGGAAATTTTCAACTATTGTAGCATATTTAGGTCATATTTTCGGCATATTTGTGTGCATATTAAAGAAATTTTGGATTTTCATAGCGTATTTTGTAAATTTTGCATTATACTGATACTTTTTGAGAATTTACAGATATTTTAATAAAATGAATTGTAATGAAACTTAAAATATTATACATAATGTGTAAGTGGTAAAGTCATATTTTAAATTTTATATTTTATTGGTCATATTTTAATGTTTTTTAGGTCATAAATGCATGCATATATCCTATTTTTTAAGTCATATAAATCCGCCCCCTAATAATAACTTGAAGTAAGTCACCCTGAACTCAACTCGTCAATTCTATGAGAGCATTCCTTCATTTGACAAAAACGAAGGTAATGAGCCTAATATAGCCATGCCACACTGTGGCCTTAAAGTTATTTATTCAAGAGCATAAATCCTCATGCCTGATTTCATATTACAGTTAGTGAAACAAAACTATTATATAATAATCTCGATGTCTAAATTTATTTTTAATGGTGTGACCTATTATTAAACTTATGTATATATTTCTTTGCTTTATATATTTGTCATATTGTATATATTAATAATTGTTGGTAATTTCATAGTTCTTATTTTATATTATCTTGAATTTCCATACCTAAAAATTTTCTTGGCATAACTTTTAATGGTTCTGCAATGTAATAAAAATATATTTTCACTGAAAAGGTCCTTATCACATACATGTAGAATATTTAGTAAATTTGTGTGTAGCAGAAATTAATATATTGTCGTGTCTAGCTGATGTTAAGTAAAAATAACTGGTGCATTAAAAGGAAAAGGTGTTATCCACATTATTAAAAAAAAATCATGCATTATGTACAGCTTGTAAAAGCCTCAGGTTATAGAAAGAAATAACTATCCAGAAATATCGTGGAATAGTTCTGTGCCTTGCAAATAATGCGATTATACTCCTCAAGATGCACAGCTTCAGACATGTTTTGCAAAGTTAGCATGTTTTCTCCCGACTTTGTTGGGACAAAGTTTTTTGGAAAAGTTTTCAGTGGTTAGCACATTTATCAGTTCGAGCACCAATTATTGTATTTTTTATGAATGTCTGGATCATTTAAGAATAGATATCAACTTAACAATATTTTCCATGTTTTCAGCAGTTACTCCTATGTGCAACACAGTCTCTGTTTGCATGCGACTCATCATCTTCGTCTGGGAATGGTGGTGGGGGAGGTGGTGCAGGTGGAGCGCAGAGAGGTTCGCCAACATCTTTGCAAGCAACCCCACCTCCAGCACCAGCGTTATTAGACTGTAAAACAAACCCACCAACCTTCGTGTTTGTCCAAGGATGGCAGTTGCTGGCCTTAGCTGCATCTCTCTTCGTACCACGCAATAATAGATTACTATGGTATCTTAAGCTTCATCTTCATCGTAATGCTGACTCAAAGTAAGTGTATTGTAGTTATAAAGGAACGTTTCATTAATAGTGAAATAACAACATTGAGCTTAATTGAAACTTGAGATGGAGGTTTAACATTGAGGTTGATTTCTAGAACTCTGCCAGACATGAAATTTTATCATAGGTAATCCCATGAGAGTTGATTGATATAGTGCGAAGCATGCAAATTTATCGTAATTTCAAGTTGGATTTGTTAAGAGTATACCATGAACAAAATTTATCAGATTATATAAATATTAGTTCCTTACTTGTGTTGTTAAAAATCAAATCACAATTGTGTCAGCTGTCAGGTTATGGCTTACTAAAAGAACAAACAAACCAGATACTAACAAATATTGCCAACAGTGGGAATGAGAAATAGTTAATCTAATTAAGATACGATAAAATCAGAATTTGAATAAAAACATAAAAACTGGCGTGGACCAAATGGAAATTGGGTTTTAATCAATGCACATTTAAATTGTTTCCATCTGATTTTTTTTTTCCAAACTAGGCTAAATTCCAGTTGCTTGTTGAATCAGCAACATTATACTTTAGCTGTAATTCTGCTTTTCTCTTTCAAATAGTTTGCGACATTATAAACTATGCCAAGAGTTTCACATATTAATGGCTTTCCTGAACCTCTAAACCACTAGGACTTTTTTCTATGTTTACACTGAATTGTTGCACTAGGAAAGGGTAAATAAAGGGAAAGATGAGTGAGGAAGAAAGATATTTGGATATGATTTGAATGAGAGATGTTTGAAAATGGGAGATAATATATGACTGTTAGAAAATTAAGATAGAATAAAAAGATGGAATGTAGTATAGGAAGGCAACACAGTGTAAAACGTACTTGCCACAAACAGATCTACACCAAAACTGAACAACTTCCATCTCTGTCCGCACAGAAACAAAACATGTCTAAATTTCATGGTAGAAAATAAATAGAAACTTTTTTTCAGTTTCTGTCATTCTGGAATCTATTTTTTTTTCTTGTGAAGAAAAGTATTTTACAGTTACTATAATAGGACATTCTAGATGAATTCTGTGGTTCTAAATCTTCTAAAGAAATACATGTTTTGAAAAATTATAATTAAATTTATTTTGAGCATAGACTTCCTTAAAGTTCCTAAAGTGAGAACTACTCTAGCCACTTTTCTAAAACAGATGAAATGGAATGTCTATGAGGAGGTTCATCTCGACAAATGGTTCAACTAGGAGAGCTGACATTGTAGCCATAAATCATCGAAATGGAAAAGCTTTGGTATTAGATCCTACCATAAGATTTGAAATTGACGTAAACCAGGCTTCTGCAGTTGACAAAGAGAAGAAATCAATTTACGAACCATGTCTTCCAGACCTTGCTCAACGTTATGGCATCGAGTTGAGTCATTGGTCAGTGACTGGTCTTTTGTTTGGTAGCAGAGGCACTTTACCGAAATTCACATGGAATTATCTTCTCTCCCTAGGAATATCCATGGAACTTGTGCGTACCATACTTGTGGGGATAATAAAGGACTCTCTTTGTATCCTACACAGGCACTTGTATTCCACTTAAATAGAAGATTATTAATACTCCTCCAGCTGAGTTAAGACGCTTAAATCAGTAAATCCTAGTTGCATTCTTATGCTATTTATATTGTATATTGTTAATATTGTAATACTGAGGCATACAGTACCCGTATTCAGGACCCCTGTGGTCAGTCATGAAATGAACTGATACCATGTTGGTTAAATAAAAATTTTATAAATTATACTGGACAACCATCAGATGCCTACTTCAAAGTTAGCTGTGTGGAAAATTTTGTTAACTAATATTACAGAGATTTAAATTAATGATTTAAAAAAAGGAATTGTTGACAAAAGTGATAGAACTAAAGTAGTCTGTTTAATAAGTATTGAACACATGAAAGTAATTCTTTGTACCTTAATAGCAATTTGCAGTAAGGTATCCTTTAAGTTTAAAATAGTGAGGTGTACTGTCCTAACATAAGTATATTTTACAGGAGTGAATGTGGAAAATATGCAGCATATTGTCAGAGGGCTTTGGAAAGGACGTTACAAAATGGAGGAAGAGAAGCTAAGCCATCTCGTATGGAAGTTCTATCAATTCTGCTCAAAAACCCATATCACCATTCATTACCACATGCCATCCCAGTTCATATGCTCAATGGAGCTTACCAGGTAATTTATTATTGATACTTTTATTAACAAAGCAGAGTCTTGTAAATTTGACTTTTGGAAAACATTACTTATGGAAGCCTGCTTTCTTAAATTGTTCTCAGTTCAGCCATCTCTTCTTCATCACTTTTACAGGATTTGACGTAATTTTTTTTTTCCTGTTTTTGTTGACTGTGCAGTCTGAGGTTTCTTTTTTTGTAATCATGAACTAATCAAAAAAAATTTCCTAAAGTTTTTTTTTTTTTTTTTTTTTTTTTTTTTTTTTTTTTTTTTTTTTTTTTTTTAATGCCAGCAGTCTTTCTCTCTCCAGCCTTCTTCTGAATAGTTAGTCTCGTAGCTATACAGTAAGACTGGAGTGATATTTATTGTATGTTACTTTTAAAATTTATGGAAAGTGATTGTTTTCTGAAAATTCAAATTCTCTCATAGCATTATGTGAAAAAATAATTATAATTTGCCTGTATGATAATAATTACTGTACTAGCCTGAATATAAGACAGTGTTTTTTCCTCAAAATGTGTTTATAGAAACTATACTCGTCATGTACGTGCAGCCTAACACTTTCAACAACTCTCCAATCATGACTGCAGCTGTGCAGCGGGAATCCCCACGCGATGACATGTGTCCGACCCATGGTCAAAGTCACGCGGAAATTCACCGAACTTGACCAAATTTGTGCTTCTGCTTGTACTGCACTGTTACTTCTTTATTCTCCATGCGTAAAGCTTTGTTTGACCACCAGTCATGGCAGACCATGTGAAAAAGAAAGCATCTTTATGTCTCAATGCGTAAATAAAGGCGAGAGAAGAAGTTACGACATGAACTTCAAAATTCCGTTTTATGTGAAGCAAAATGTACTAATAAGCTATTTTATTTATTTTTTCGTAACTATCCTTCAAAAATTCATGGTGGTCTTGTATGCGAGGTCGTCTTATATTCGGGCCAATACCGTATATACCGTAATGATGTGACAAGTGATATTAGTAACAGAAATCCTTTCCAAACTTTCTTTTATACTGCAGAATTTTTAACAGATGACAACCATCATGAATGTGCAAGTTAATGTGCTACTCTTGTAAACTGGTTTGAATCCACTTGGTACAAATTTTTAGGTTTTCTTCCCTCAGCTGTTCAGATCAATACTGGATAATTTCTCTGCTATTTGGCACTGTGGTTTGTCATACTGTCATCTATTCTCTATCACTGCTTATCTGCTTATCTAAGGTTATGATGCTCTATGGAGAGGAGATTAATGTACAGAAACATTTTGTGTATACTTGCCCTCCAAAGTCTATAAATATTGATACATAACTCATAGCTTTCTAGGTCCACAATGTTGAATTTGTGAAACTAGATTGTATATACAGGGTCCGCCAGAAAAATGTATACACACTTTAAGGAACGAAACTATTTATTAGGTTTGTTTTTTTTAATCTATATACTAATCAAACATAAACTGTAGTACTTTCTTAGTTCAGTGGTTACATTAGATGTTCAAAATGTTGGCCGTTGCCGGCCAGACACATTACTGAATGATGAGCGGTCGCTGCAGCTACGTCTGCCAATGTTTCAATGGAGATCGCAGCACATGCCGCTGTAATCTCCTGGCGAAGTTCCTCCAACGTGCGTGGCTTACGTCGATAGACTTGATCTTTCACGGTTTCCCATAAGTAAAAGTCCATAGGGGTTTATTCTGGCGACCGTGGAGGGAACTCAATGGGCCCTCTTCATCTAATCAGGATTGTCATCATTAATCACATGCAGTAATCGTGGAATGTAAGGTTTCCACTTAGCACCTTTCAGAATTCGTCGTACACTTGTACTGCTAATCCCTACTTCACGCGCACATTGCCTAGCAGACTTTTGTGGAGAAGTAAAACTTTTCCAACACGAGATCCGACAAAGCAGGACTTGTAGCAGGACTTCCTGATCTTCCTTTATGAATATCACAAATCGTTCCATGTGCCTCAAACTTGCCAATAATGCGTTTAATTGATAGACTGGTTGGGAGTTCTGTTTCAAACTCCCGCCTCCACTGACGCTGCACTTCAACGGCATTATCAAACCTGATAAACCACTTCAGAATGCATTTTCGCTGCTCGAACGTTAAGAGTTCTCCAGCCATTTTGTTTTGTCACTATCGTGTTGAAAGTAACGACATGTGTTGAGCGCAAGACCATACTACAACATACGGGTAATATACTGGTAATATCCCGGAACAATATCCCGATACAGTCTGACAAAGAGTGTATACATTTTTCTGGCGGACTCTGTATTTCCAACAAAAACATTTTCATTTACTAAATATTCTCTCAACATGAGTGTATCAAAATAATTATCTTTGCAGGTTGTGAGTTTTGATGGTTCCACTACTATTGAAGAGTTCCTGTCCACTCTGAACCAGGAGATTGGTTGCCGAGAATCCGCACAATCAGGGTTTACTCTATTCAGTGATGATCCTATCGAAAAGGATTTAGAACATTTCATTGAATTGCAAGCAAAGGTAAATTCCTTCACTCTAAGTATACTGTTCTTTACCTCTTTTTAAGTAGGTATTATTTAGTTAGCTGTGATTTTTTTATTGTTCATAAAAACTTTTTCAGTACCTTGAGTTCTTCTTTCTGTTTCCTTTTCTATTTATTTGTCTATCTCTCTTCCTCTTTATTTCTTTCTGTATTTCTTTCTTCCTTTGTAGAATAATATTATTATTTGTACAAACAGTTGAGTGAAAGGAGTACTTGACAATTTTTGTTTGTAAGAATGTTTGGGTTAGCTGAATGCTAATAAAGTTAATCAGGTCGTAACATTTTTGAGTTGCATGAGTTCCTGTGATTTTAAATAAATTACTTATAGTAGCATTTGACTTGACTGCCTGTGTGTTCTAGTGTTTAGTGTTGCTGACTAAGGGCCTGCAGGACTGAGTTCGATGCTCGGTACCTCCCTCACATTTTTATGAGGTAGGGAGGTCTGGAGCGAGGTGCACTAAACCTTGTGACATGAACTGAAGTGCTACTTGATAAAGAAGTAGCAGCTCTGGTTCAGTAAGCCATTATTAATGACAGTGGTTGGATGGTAGACTAGTTCCTCACAGGATTATGGGGTTTAGTTAGTTTAGCATTTACATGAGTTCTTGTAATGTTGTAAATGAGAACTTTCCTATTATTTTGTTCTTATATAAAACTAGCATGTGCCCGCGATAATTATTTCAAAAATTAAAAATTAAGAGCATAATAGTTAAATCATTATATTTATTAACACCTAAATCACGTGGACTACATACCACGATTAGATAGCGTCGCCTGGTAAAATCGATCTCAGATTCGAGTTCCTTGGCCCAGAAAATCCCTGTATAGTGAGTTTCGTCCAAATCGAACGCTGTTACACCATATTTAGGTATATGTTCATACCCCTCTTCCGTGTAGGTTGAAAATTTCATATGTCTTCGGGCCTTGATATTCTAAACAAATGAATCGTCCAGGATGGACTTACAAAATCAAGCGATCGCCCGCGATAATTATTTCAAGAATTAAACATTAAGAGCATAATAGTTAAATCATTATATTTATTAACACCTAAATCACGTGGACTACAAGTCACGATTAGATAGCGTCGCCTGGTAAAAGCGACCTCAGATTCGAGTTCCTTGGCCCAGAAAATCCCTGTATAGTGAGTTTCGTCCAAATCGAACGATGTTTAACCATATTTAGGTCTATGTTGATTATCCCACTTCCGTGTAGGTTGAAAATTTCATATGTCTACGGGCCTTGACATTCTAAACAAATGAATCGACCAGCGTGGGCTTACAACATTCTAGCGATCGCGATGCTTTTATTACCACGGTATGACAAAAATAGCCAAAGCCAACTGCAATTGATTTGACATTGAAATGTATTACTGAAATCTGATGCTTCGACAGCGCTAAAATCACGTTTTCTGCCAGTTTTTCACTCATAACTCGCGAACGAAAGCTAAAATTAAAAATCCGGCTTCGAGGTGCATTCGCCCACCTTTCAGTCCATCTATGTTTAAAATTTCAGATCTCTGCGTTCAGTAGATTTCGCTGGGCGTCGCGGACAGACAGACAAACACGTCCTTTTATTATTATAAGATAACATGTGCCCGCGGCTTCCCCCGCGATAATTATTCCAAAAATTAAAAATTAAGAGCATAATAGTTAAATCATTATATTAACACCTAAATCATGTGGACTACATATCACGATTAGATAGCGTCACCTGGTAAAAGCGACCTCAGATTCGAGTTCCTTGGCCCAGAAAACCCCTGTATAGTGAGTTTCGTCCAAATCGAACAACGTTTGACCATATTTAAGCTAATATTGATTATCCCTATAATAATAATAATAATAATAATAATAATAATAATAAAGTAGTAAGTGCCAGGGCGGGCCGGAGCAGCAGGATCCGGATCGGAACCGCCATGTTTTACCTGCAAACGACCAAGGCAATGAACAAGGACAGTGTAATGGACTTGAAAACAGTATAGGGCAACCACAACAACTCCCTCAGCCCAACCAGGATGCTGTAGTTGTTGAAGATGATCTTCAACCCTCTACATCCCTCCGTGGCAGACAGCGTACATCATGGTCACAAGAAATGAATGAATTTATTGTACGCTGTTACTATAGACTAACCAAGCTGGAAACCTACCCAGAACCTTTTGTAAAAGATCTTCACCGATTAGTTACGGATAAATTTCCGCAACTTAGGAGCAAAACGGTGCAAAACATAATAGATCAACGGAGATCAATCTTCCGAAATAAAAGATTACCACTTGATAAAATCAAACAAATAAAGGATGAAGTAGCACTGGAATTAGGTATTGTACCAGAACATGTAGAAGAACCTCAAGAAGAACAAGTGCCTACACCAACAACTGTCATTGAAAATGATCCCATACAAGAAGATTTCGATGCCATATACATGCAATATGAAGGAATGGACCCTATTGCTAGACCTCGACTCCCGAAGCTCAAAATAAACAGTAGCACAGAAGACGTAGTGACTGCTGTTAATGATATTATCAAAAGGCGACTTAAAGAAGAGCTGTCACTCGTGGAGTTGCACACACTGGTATATGTGGGGGCTACAACCATATTGTCAAGGCATGGGCAGCAACTTAAGCCACTTGCCATCAGCACAAAGAAGAAGCAGGGAACAACACCGCCATGGGAGAGAAGATTAAATAATAAAATTGAGGCTTTACGAAAAGAAATAAGTATATTGACACACAACTCTAGACCCAATCCTAGTCATAGAGTAACGAGATTGGCGGATAAGATTGTCCAGAAGTACCGCAACGTTGACAATCCTACAGAGACTGAAGTCAGGGATTTCTTAAAACAAAAGTTAAGTGCGTTTGCACTAAGACTTAAGAGATATAAAAAAAGTAACAAGCGAAGAGAAGATAATCATCAATTTACTAGTAGTGAAAAGGCTTTTTACAAGCAGCTACAAACAAAAGCTTCAATTAATGAAGTAGAGAGTCATCCAGAACTTCAACAAGTTAAAACTTACTGGGAAAGTATCTGGAGTGTACCGGTTGAATATAAGCATAAGAAGTGGCTTGATGAAGAGAAGAACAAGTTACGTGACTTACAAACTATGCAAAAGTTGGAATTTACATCAAAAGAACTTGAGAAAGCCATAGGAAAAACCCATAATTGGAAATCCCCTGGACCAGATAAAATCCAAAATTATTGGTTCAAGAAATTCACGTCCATCTACGAACAACTAACCAAGCGACTCATGGAAATAATACACGAACCAGATACGATGCCATTATTTATGACATGTGGGATAACTTATCTGTTGCCAAAAGCACGAAATCCATCCCCAGATCCTGCACAGTATAGACCCATTACTTGCTTACCAACATTATATAAAATATTAACCTCAGTAATAACCTCCAAAATATATGGCCATCTTGAGAAGAATCAGTTGTTGGATGAGGAACAAAAAGGTTGCAGGAAAGGATCCCGGGGAAGCAAAGAACAGCTGGTTATTGATTCTGTCATTACAAATCATGTGAAAAAGACCAAAGGGTCCCTTCACACTGCTTATATTGACTATCGGAAAGCTTTCGACAGTGTACCACATAGTTGGCTAATGGAAGTCCTCCAGATATATAAAGTAGATGGACAAGTCATAGAATTCCTTAGACATGCAATGGAAAACTGGAAAACCATGCTAACTATTAACACAAAAATGGGAAGTTCTAAAGTGGGCGACATCAAAATAAAACGTGGTATTTTCCAGGGTGATGCGTTAAGCCCTTTGTGGTTCTGTCTTGCCATCAAACCACTAACGTCGATATTAAATAACTTAAAGAAGGGATATACTTTAGGAGGGTTTAATATAACACACTTGTGGTACATGGATGATCTGAAGCTGTTTTCCAATAGTGGACAAAGTTTGCAGAAAGCTTTGAAGACAGTGGGTGATTTCAGTTCTGACATTGGAATGCGATTTGGCCTAGATAAATGTAAGACCAGTAGTATGGTTAAAGGGAAGTGGTATAGAAACGACGGTTACCACATTGCACACCAGGGGCAGATAGTTGGAATGGAGAAACACGATACATATACTTACTTGGGATACCAACAAGCTCAAGGCATAGCGTACCAAGAATGCAAGGAACAAGTCACTAAAATATACCTAACACGGCTGAAGTCCATTTTAAAGACAGAACTCACAGCAAGGAATACGGTGAAGGCAGTTAATACTTATGCTGTGCCAGTAATAGAATACAGCTTTGGTGCATTGACATGGACAGCAACTGAGTTGAAAGCATTGGACATCAAGACCAGGAAGGAATTTATGAAGCACAGAGCACATCACCCCCATAGTTCAATTGAACGTTTTCACCTGCCTAGAAAACTTGGGGGCAGAGGAATAGCCAGCTTCCCTGATAGACACGCCAAGCAAATAAGCAACCTGCGGAAATATTTCTATGAGAAAGCAGACTGTAGCAGGTTACATGAGATGGTAGTGGAAAAAGATAACAAATTAACTCCATTGAAGCTAAGTGATAGAAATTATGAACCCGGAGAGAATGTAGCGACATCAGATAAACTAGTAAACCAGTGGAGATCAAAATGCCTACATGGGAAGTATAGGGCTTGCATAGAGCAGCCACACATAGATACTGAAGCATCGCAAAAGTGGTTAATGAGTGGAAACTTATTCAAGGAAACGGAAGGTTTTATAGCAGCCATACAAGATCAAGTAATACCAACGCGCAGCTACCAAAAAAGAATCATGAAGCAAGCGGTAGAAAACATCATCTGTCGTATGTGTGGGAAAGCAGAAGAATCTATAAGTCATATAATATCTGGATGTGAGGTGATGGCACACAAGCAATACCTTGATCGTCATAATAAGGTAGCCAATATTATTCACCAAGAACTGAAAAACATGTTCTTTGAAAAGGAACCTACATTACCCTGTTATAAATATGTTCCTTCTCCTGTATGTGAGGATCAGAGGGCGAAATTGTACTGGAATAGGAAGATCATCACAGATAAGACCATACAAAATAATATTCCAGATATTGTGCTTTCCTTGAAGGAAGAAAAACTCACCTACATCATCGACATTGCGGTTCCGTTAGCAGCCAATGTAGAAAAAGTTTATGGGGAAAAAATTAATAAATACTTACCACTTGCTGATGAGATCAAGGCTATGTGGCATATGGACACTGTACAGATTGTGCCTATTGTGCTGGGATGTACTGGTGAGATTCCCTTCAAGCTTCAAGACAGTTTAAAGCGATTAAAAGTACAGAAATATTTGTACTTATCTATGCAGCGTGCGGTAATCCTAGAAACGTGCAACATCGTCAGAAGAGTTCTTGGGGAAAAAGTGGACCAGTAGAAGTTGTGTACAACAGGACAATTGTTGTTACTATATACATTTACAGTGTACTTACCTGCATGTAAAGCTGTATGTACATAAATATATACCTGTTTAGTTAAACAGAGAAATAAATAAAGGAATAATAATAATAATCCTCTTCGGTGTAGGTTGAAAATTTCATATTATGTTCGCGTGCCTTGACATTAAAAACAAATGAATCGACCAGCGTGAGCTACAACATTCAAGAGATCGCGATGCTTTTATGTCGAAGGTTTGACAAAAATAGCCAAAGCCTAGTGTAATTGATTTGTATTACTGAAAACTCATGCTTCGAAAACGGAATAAATACACGTTTTCTGCCCGTTTTTCACTCATAAATCACGAACTAAAGCAAAAATTAAAATTCCGGCTTCGAGGTGCACATTCCGACCCTTTAGTCCGCCTATGTATAAAATTTCAGATCTCTGCGTTCAGTAGATTTCGCTGGGCATTGCGGACAGACAGACAGACAGACACTTCCTTTTATTAATATAGATACTTCATGGGCACCATCGTATAACTCTTGGCCAGTGTTATAAACAAGATTTGAATGATGGGTTAAGTTTAAACTTAAATTCTTCATGTTATTTAACTTTACTGAACTCGTCCATTTAATTAGAGGTTAAGGCTATGTTGCAAGATGACAATCCCAGTTACATCCTAAATATGTTGATTGCTGAGGTATATGAGGAAATGCTCAGAGATGAGGAGGTTATTCACATAATTGAAAGACCTCGGAGACCCAGAATTTTCAGAGATCGCTCTAAACACCTTCAGATGTGGGATGAACCTGAGTTTTTAAATAGATTCAGACTGATGAAGGAGACAGTTCTAATTTTATTTTGTCAATTGGAAATTTGATACAACGTGCAACAAGAAAGTGAAAACTCTAAATCTTTGTATACTCATTTACTGTTAAATTAGCAACCGCCACTGCACTTATTGGCTGCTTGTGTCTCCATCTACCCGTTCTTTTCGAACTATGTATAAGTTGACAAAAGTTTGCGGGTTGCGTGTCAATGGATAGGGGTTTGCCCATGTCTGCATTACACCTTACCCTACTGTTCCACATAGTCACAGTCATTATTCAGGCACTTGTCATAATGGGAAACCAGTTTTTATATGCCTTCGTCAAAAAATGATGCCGCTTATGATGAAAGCCAAGTCTGCACTTCCTGTTTCACAACATCATCATTGTTGAATTGTTCTCCACCAAGCAATTTCTTCAGATGAAGAAACATGAAAATCGCTTGGTGCCAAATCCGGCAGTCCGGGTCAGTACTTACTTTAAAACAACACCTTGTATGATGCAGGCATATAAAAAAATTCTTAATCATTTCTTTATGGAAATACATATTACTAACAAATGTAGCCCTACCATTCATAAATAATTTAATACTGAATTCAATGCCAATGGAACTTTTGATTGAAGAGTTAAAATAAATTATTTTTAAATTATTTGTCATCATTTATGTTTGTTATAGCTATGTGATGTGATATCAAAATGGGAGACAGCATTGCGAGAGAAAGGCTCTGGAAAGTTCGAGAACACTAGAGTCATTCAGCTGACTTATAAGAACAGGTTATACTGGCGGCATAGTGCCAAAATGGAGACTGATAGAGAACGCCTCTTGTTGTGCTATCAAGTGAATCAACAAGTCATTCATGGTAGATTCCCACTTAATAAGGAGTTAGCCCTTGAACTCGCTGCTCTCATGGCCCAGGTAAGAAATTGTACCAGTCAAAGTGGTAAAATATTTCCATATCCTCTTCAGTCCTGAGATCAAATTAGAGCAGTTGTGCTTAATGAGTTTCTGTAGATCAAAATATAACAAATCTGCAATTTTTTTAATTGGGGGTGGGGTTTTTTTGGGGGGGGGGTTTAAAATGAGATTTAGACAGTTATAAATTTTATTCTGTGGATTAATGTATGTTATTAATGACAAAAACAATACGAATATTCAAGATATTAAATTTTTATTTTATTTTGAAGGGAGTTTTAGGGGCTTTTAGGGGTGATATCATATATGATACCTCGGGTCTATATTTAAGTTTTTACGTTTTTAAAAATTGAACCATCGATACATAGCAAACAGAGATAGAAAAAGAATATAAGCATGCAGTGCAGAATGTATCAAATACGATACCACCAGCAATCATTACTTTGACTCGTTCATAGAGCGAGAAAAAATCCGAAACCTGAGGTATCATGTGTGATACCTAGGGACTGAGGAGGGTATACAATAATATTCAAGACTTGTGAATTGTTAACCAAACACTACTATCACTCTAATGGCCAGTTTCATCTATGGGGCTATTTAACCTTGAGTTAAAAGTTCATGGATGCATGGAGAGCTACACTTGTGTAGGGTCACATTGGTATATAGCTGACCTGTTAATTTAAAAGAAGAGCACTGTATTCCTAAATATAAAACTGTTCATATGTAGTAATATGTCAGGTCTGAGCATAATACGAGGGTGGATCAAAAAGTAACACACAATAAGCTTTTTTACAAAAAGTTTAATACGTACAAATTTTACAAACAAATGCACACATGAAGGGACATCTTTTGTCTATTTTTCTATATAGTCGCCAAGTTCCTCGACACATTTTTCCCATCGTGATACCAGTTTCAAAATATCCTGTTCATGGAAGTCCATTTGGTTGGAGTATAGCCATCTGCAGACTACTGTTTTCACTTCTGCATCTGACGCAAAGCGTTTACTGGCCAGAAATTTCTTCATGGGACCAAACAAATGAAAGGTTATCACAGCCGTCTTCGAAGAATACACACCACCTGGAGACATTGCTACGGTCCATACAGTTGTCCCCATACATGCCATGCATGTCCCTGTGAATTTCACTAAGGTTATGCCCTTTAGCCCATAAAAATCACACTAAACCTCACTGAAGAAATTCCTGGTCAGTAAACGCTTTGCGTCAGATGCAAAATTGAAAACAGCAGTCCGCAGATGGCTATACTCCAACCGAACGGACTTCTATGAACAGGGTATTTTGAAACTGGTATCACAATGGGAGAAATGTGTTGAGAAACTTGGCGACTATATAGAAAAATAGACAAAAGATATCCCTTCATATGTGCATTTGTTTATAATTGTACTTATTAAACTTTTTGTAAATAAATATTACTGTGCATTACTTTTCAATCAAGTATATAAAGGTCTAACAGTGTATTACTGCTTCCAGATTGATTTTGGAGAGTATAATTCGGATAAAGCACGTGGTAGTGGAGGAGCGTCAGGCAATCCTCACCATTTGGTGCTTCAGGCACTAGATAAATTTTATCCGTATCGATATAAGGATAGCCTGTCTCCAGATCAACTCAGGTATAAAATTTTATATCCTTATAATATTGTGTATGTTTTTGTTCATGAGAGCTTCCAGACTTGTGCATGTAAAGTGAACTATTGGATTTAATTACCATAGTGAGATTAAATGAAGTTCTATTAATTATTACTATTTTTTTTCTATAGGGAATTGCAAGAACTTCTTCAGGAGAAGTGGGCTACACTGAAGGGGCGAAGTCTTTTAGACTGTGTGAGGATCTATCTGACTTGCACTCGGAAATGGCCACACTTCGGTGCATCATTATTCCAGGCACAGCTACGCAGTCCCCACGCTCTAGTAGGTGTAGATATTGCTGTCGGTACTATGCTCTGGCTTGCAGTCAGTGAGGATAGTGTTACGCTACTGGAACTGGCTTCTATGCAAGCGATAGCTAGGTAAGTACTTATTTTCAGGTAGGGCTGGTATTTTATCTCATGAGGAATCTGATGCAGTCACCCAATTTCTCAAACTGCATGGCTGATTCGCGACCTTCCTTTACTCAAATAAATAGGCCAGACTATCATGAGGTGATGAAACAATATAATTAATATCGCAATTGTTCTCTTTATGTCTTACATCACGAGCCCTCCTATCAGCTGTTTCTCCTCCACTTGGTGGTTCACTGTACCAGTTGCACTCCCAGCTGTTTTGAGAATTTGTGTCCCTACTAGTCTGCCTTTTTGGGGCAAGTCTTTGTCCTTGTATCTTGCTCTTCAAAACTATGTATTTTCTGAAATATTCAATGTCAAACAGTCTCTGTTCAATATGAAGCTTATCTTTAATTAGAATTGCAAATCTTCCCTTGCTCCTAGCTTGTTTCTTGTAAGGTAGTAATTCCCTTCTGTTGGCCCTTACTTCAAGACTATAATCCTGAACAAATCTCACCCCCATCAACATCCCTGCACTATACAGCACTTTGAGATTCTTGGTAATCACACTTGTGAACTTCACTAGTTCGGGGTGATTTTTACCTTTTCCTAAGCGATACACATTCTCGAGATGGAGATCGGAAAGTTCCAGGTGTATCTCCTTGGCGAATAGATTAAGAACAAAATCACATGTATCCACCCTACTCTTATGGTTTCTTTCTTTCATCCCAAAGGTGTTGATTTTTTCAGTCTCACTTCTTTCTCCAGCTTTTGAGTTGACCATTTCAGCTTTTAGCATGGCAACCTTGTTTTTAGCTCGTAATTCTCGATCATGCTGCTCCATCCCTCACATCATCCAACTTGCAGTTAACTTCATCAAATTTATTGTTTAACTTATTTCCCAGTTTTGCTAACATGTCTGCTACAGAGGCAGCACTTTCACTTGTCTTGCTAGATCCTGGGCCAGGGTTTGCTTTGATGCCACCAATTAACAGCAGTAATGCTATAATTACTTCAAAGAACCATATCATTAAACGAGGAACCATGTATCTGTTTATTGCTGATAAATAATTCTCTTTTGAACCTTCCATGTAGACCTATTCTTGTGCGATATGTAGAGAGGTCAATGCCCATCATTTTAGAGTGTAGCGAGCTCTGCATAAAATGTCTAAATCTCTTCCACCTCTGATACAAGACTGTGTGAAATTTATAGAAATGTCCTGTATGTATGATGAGGAATTTTAAAGAATTTTGCCGCAATGCTCAAATTGCTCTTAAATTTTCATGGACCATAGAAGTCTGCCAATAAATGTTATCATACATAATATTGTGATACAAAAATAAGTTAGAGTTAAGAAAAATACAGATTAACTGATATGAACTTAATTATTTGTTGTTCTACAGGTTTCCTTATTCAAATATTGTTACCTTTGGAGGATGTCAGGATGATTTCATGCTAGTTGTAACAGCCGAAGAAGCTGCAGGCAGCCAGAAACTTCTGTTCTCTCTCAGTAAACCAAAGGTAATATATTTATTTACTTTTTAAATTACCATTTTCAACTTAACCCTTACAGTAATGGTTTTAACAATTAAACATTGATTGATTAAACCGATAAACCTTGAGGCAGTGCAAACTTGCAATCGGTCACGTCAAATACATGAAGTTACCATGACTGTACAAGATTGCATAAAGCATAACAATCTTAACCGAGATTAATTTTTGACCGAACCGACTGTACTACCAGGATGAAACATGAGATAGGTACTCCCCCAGTCATGGGAAACGTATGGTGAAAATTTCAAATCTCTAGGTACAAGAGGACTCAGAGGAGTAAGCAAGCACATAAACCTACACACATTTCACGGTGCGATTACTACGTGATGACAAGGTACCATGGGTAGATGATGTGGATTTAGAATTAAATATACTGTATTACCAAAATAAAGGATGACTCAACTATGGGATAACCCTTGAGATTAAAGCAAGTATTTCCCAGTTGTAGTGTTCAAATTCTAGTTCCTTTATTGTGTTGTTACAAAGTAAAACAAGTTGAATTACAATATAAAACTAATGCTATGTAGAGAACACAGGAATCATTATAGATCCTAATCAACTGTATACAATTATATATAAGACATGTATAGGCCTTAAAATCTTCTTGACTTCCAGGTATCTGCCACTTCATGTTTCAGATGTCTGCCGATGTTTCAACATCTTGCTGTGGTCTTTATGAAGGCTACTGCAACTGACTTGGAATAGTCTCCTGTATTATAGGAGTAGTATGAATGATAATTCTTTCACACTGGCCAAGTATAGGCTAAGGTAGAGAATTTAATGTTGTACCGGCTTGTTTGTTGCTATGGTAGCTCAATTGGCAAGACCGGCGGCATGGAGAGCCGAAGATCCTGGTTCAAATCCTGGCTATGATATTGAATTTTTCAGTCTGACCATAGGGTTATTATGTTAACCCTAGCCGTTCAATCAGATCTCACTCCCCCATGTTCTATGGTGATTGGCCCAGACATGTAGAAAAGACTGTCCTTTTCAGGAGCAATTAGTTGAATTAGGATGCAGATGTTTGATCCATATCCTTGATAACTTCTGGCCATCATCCCGCTTGATGTTTGGATGGTTGTCAATCTCTGTGACCTCACTTATTTTTCTTTGAGTCCTGTATGAGACCATGGTTGGTTTTGTCAAATTCAGTGGCATGTTTTGTGGCCTCAGAATGTTTTACAATTGCTGACTTCTCTGTTTGGAGCAATCTCATTGCTCTTATGTGCTCTCTTAATCTCTGTCCCACTGTTTAACCAGTCTCTCCAACATACTGGCGTTGGCAACTACAGGGGATGGCGTAGACCCCAGGTCTTTGTTAATCATACTTCACAGGATCATTTCTGTAGTATGTATTCTCATACTCAATACCAACTCTTGAGTTGGAATTTTTTTCTTTTCTGATGAACTTGCTCATGCTATTACATCCTATGTATAGGCCTACATATAATTATGTAATAATTAATAATAATACTATTTTTATAAACTTTAGATAAATATAATAACAAGTACCGGTAATCTCAATGCTTCTCATTCAAATGACTGCTCTCTGCTCAACAGATGTTGAAATGATAAAATTGTTTTAAGTGAAATTCCATTCTGTATAATAATGCCTGCTAATTAACTTATTTGTATCATCACTAATATATTTTCTTCTTCACATATCTTGTTTATGTTTATAAGATGACTCCATTTTTAAGGTTGGTAAGTAGATAAATTTATGTTTTTCATTTAATTAAATTTGGTAATCCAGGACTACACTTGAGGTGAAAATGCTAATTTTTTCTCATTTTCTATTACACCAATGGACTGTGTTTTTCTGTCTTTCTGCAGATCTTAGAACTCACCCTTCTTATAGCTGATTACATGAATGCCCTCGGACATGCTCTTCCTAGCACACCACAGATGGGCACTCTCACTCGCAACGGCTCTCATCGATCTCTGCAACGAAGTCGTCAGCCCACAACAGCAGGAGGAACAGGCTACAGCACGTTGAGTTCTACAGCAGCAATTCATTGTGGCACACTTGGCTCTACAAGCCAGCAACCACAACAAGGTCCTCAGCCCGATCTTCTCAAGTCCACACCAGACCATCAAGTAGGGACGTCATCGACTGCTAGTGTTGAGGTTAGGTTGCATAGAACGGACTCGAAAAAAAGGACTCATCTCGACAGTGGAGTGGCGTGATGTAGTGCCTCAGCTCTGCGTAAGGAGACGCAGTGCTAGTAGTACTTCCAGAACTTGGAATTCTGTGCCACAACACTTATCCATGTGTCAGGACAAGTGTCTCGTAAGAAACCTGGTAAGGGAGTGATTTAAAAGCTTGCAATCATGACTTCTAATTTAATTTAATGTACTTTCATTTATATATTTCAAAGAGTGAAATGTTTCAGATGAAATTCTACTTTAAATGAGTTCTAAATCAAGAAAATGAAGTTTTCTCCCACTCTGTAATAGAATATAATTCCATCCTATAGAGTCATTCTAAGCTATTCTATGAGGGATAGGACTTACCGTCCCACTATTGCATCGTCTATGCTGCCCTTCATTAATGGATGGTAGGAGTGGGGGGCTTTCAATCAGTATGCCACTGTTAGTTAACTATTTAGTGCTGTTACAGTTAAATTCTGTGTGTATTGCTGGCAAGCATATATCAAAAGTTAAACATTTACGTATATTGACAATATTTTATCTGTTATTTACATGTTTAATCGTACCATATATATTATAATTTTTTACAAATACCTTTTATTTTAGATTGTTGACAATATACTCTAAGAGCTTTTTAATATATTTTGACGAATTACGCTGCATAATTTCTGATACCAATAAGGATGATAAAGTCAGGGTATAAGGCAGAAAAACCATTAACATACTATACATTAAAATAAAATAAAACGTGTAATTAAAACCATAAGCTCAACAGTCTTTATTTTTTGCTGACTAGGCTTTTCGACATTATGTCATCCTCTGGGCACCTTGCTATGCTGATGAGGAAGACTCTGGAAGAAGCAAGAAGCTTGAAAATGTGTCTGTGCTAGTTTTTAATGAAACTTTATAAAGATTTTTAAGTATTTTATCAGCATGGCTGAGGTCGTCTCACATCTGTCCAGCAATTACTTTGAAGCTTGCGAGTAAGTACTAATCCCCAAGTCGGGCTACCAACCCTACATTGGGTTTTCTGGGTGAAGGGGCTATCTTCTTTGAGACCCCCAGATTCCTCTCTTAAATAAGAAATTATGCCGCATCTGCTCATTGACCGTTAAGGACTTGTTACCCCAAAGATGGGGCTTCATTTATCCCTGAAGAGTAGATGCCTCTTCTGTGCAAACGCCCGTTGAGGACTTCACCGTAAACCTGGCAAGGGACCCTTACAAGGTGCTACAAGTTGGGTCAGCTGGCCCAAGGTTTTTTAAAGACGTATTACTCCTCTATCACTCCCTCTTTGTCCAGGCTTGTGACAGGCAGAGCTTGGCTACCCAAAACATTAGGTCCATTAGGCATGGCAAGATCACAAGAAAATTACATTTTAATTTTTTTTTTTTGCATGACGTAACTAATTAGTGGTACTTACGAATATTGTTGCCGTGGATCGTAATTTCACATTCCCACACACAATCTAGTTGCTATGAAAACAAAAGAAATCTCAGTGCTTTAAAATTTACAAGAAGCACACGTGCCGTAAGTAAAACCATTATAATACAAGCCTTTAACGAAAGCCGGAACCAAGGCCCCCTGCTGTGCCGGCCTTAACAGGACAAATATTCAGTCCCCATAACAACCAACACATGCGAATCACTTTCTAAAATATAACATCTATTTCCAATAATGTATATACATAATATATTCAGCTAATATCTCAATTAACATAATTAAATTGACATAAATAATCATCGTGCAAAAAATAGCATGCAATACTTATTCCGTAAGCTCATAACGGATGTCGGAAATTGAAAAAAAACTCTTTCCTCGATCCGTATGCACCGCTTACATTTACACTAGCACAGTAAGGTGTCCTGGGGATGATATACGAATGTTGAAATGCCTAGGCAGCATGAAATAAAGGTTAATGAACTAATTGTTTTAATCATACATTTTATTCTATTTTATTGATCAAGCTCAATGGTGCTATATCATATATTTTAATATATTATACATTACTATAAACTTTAAAGGACATCATGAACTTATAAATAATAAATTTACAAATAAAAGATGCATTAACCTATCGCTAGAGGCACTTGTTTTTTGCTAAAAATGTTGAAATTATTAACTTTTCAGCAAAATTATGAAATAATTGACAATATTATGTAAATTACATTGGAAGCAGTCTGAAGGTGGCAACCTCAGATTCAGTCATCGAATGGACTATAAAATTTGTAGTTGATGTTTCAATCGTTTTAATGACCTATCGATATATACAGAAATCATGAGCTCATTTGCATTTTTTCAAATGAAATAAAGCTGCACCGATTAATATTATTGTTTGCTGAAGCTTTTATTCCTTAAAAATCCTAACAAATGTAGCAAAATTGTTGAGGAAATTAAATAAAAATTGCAAAAATATATTGAAATGACAATAAAAAATTTACAAAATCTAGAAACATTTTTCCATTGGAAGTAAGAGCCTCTATCTATTGCCTAAGGTTTGATATGGTATTTTATTTATTTTTTAATGTTAATATGTTTTTCAGTCATCAATTGAAACATTTCACTCAAAATATACAATGAAATTCATGGTGCTTCCCTAAATATTGTAGGACTAGACACCAAAACCATGGAGAGAACTTATACGGTAAAACGAAATGCAAGGACCAATTGTTGTAGCTACCAGTAATGTATAGATATATACCATGTGATCAGATTGCCAGTAAGCATTTTGTCTCTAAAGAGTATGACATTATTGTTGACTTTATTGCCTCAATTTTTACCAATAATTTTTATTGTCACCATCCATTTTATACTTTTGTATAGGTTTATCTCCAGTTTTAAACTACTAGTCTTTTTTATATGTATCTTATTTTAAGTGACATAAGCCATTGATATAAAGAGGTGCAAATGTTACCACAAGTGTAGAGAAAAATCATAACATCCTTTTTCTCTTGTTAGAAACAAAGGCATGCTTTTTAATTTTGTGTCTTGTAGAAGAAACAAATTTTAAATTATGGTAAAATATAGTTTTAACAAGAAGATAAATAATAACAAATAATATTTTGTTGATAAATATGCATATGTAAATTTGGAAACTCTAGAAAATATTTGTTTTTAACAGTAATTTAGTTTACAAGAATGAAACGATTAAAAGTTATTGGTGCATGAATTTAGTCGTGCTCTATGCTCTTAATGTTTTAGCCAGTTAGGTTGCTTGTGGTTTACTCCTGCGTGTGGAATTTACACTGCAAAAATAAGTTCTGGGAAGGTGAAGTTGTGTGACATATTGTCACCTGAGTATTTATTTCAGTGTACCGTGTCCATCAAGAGAGACAAAGGAAGAAGCTAAGGGGATTTTTATGTGACACTGCCTGGGAAACCTGACCCTAAGTCAGAAAAACAAATTTTATGATTTGAGTGGATTCAACTTCAGTGTACAATTCTGCGCATTCTAAAAAAAGAAATTATACCTCTAGCTCAGAAATTGATGTTTTATGAACTTTTGAAACTTGATTGTTCAAGAAGTATAATTTATGGCTATTGATCTTCACAGAGAACTTTTCCATTCTTTAAACATGAGTTTCACTATACTCGGTGGCGGCCGGTGAAAAAAATTTTGTGTGTGCTACAGTATGAACATGCAAAAAATAAAACGTAACATGCCATTCACCTATGTCAAAAAATGAAGTCCATGCAATTCCATGTGTTCCCGCACAGTAGTATCCAAATAAGAAACGAAATCTATCAGTCCTAAGAAGATACCAGGATTTTCAGAATGTTCAGTTTCGTCGTAACCTCTCAAAGCGAATTCAAACTCCCCACAGAACTTAATAGCCTACAATCAATAATTTTTGAAAGTACAAAGGCCTACCTGTTTTTTTTTTTCACACAGCCGAGAGATTTAATACGTTACGTATGTACTTAAAGTTACCTTTATGCTGTTTTGTTAACTTGCTAAGGTGTCCTAAGTCCGTTGCTCCCGTTTATCTCCACGAATTGGAAACTCCAAATAGAAGACAAGAGAGCATTTCTAATTTACAACCACATATCCAACTGTTTTTATATACTCTCCTGTGAAATGTTATGTTGTAAACGCAGTTTTTTCTGCCTTTCGCTTTTTGGTTCATAAACAAATCGGGTGTGGGCCTTCCTAATTGTTTTATCTCGATTTTTTCTTCCTTACTCCTTCTAGAGAATGGACAAGTTATTAAACTATCTACTGAATTCTTTCTGTACAGTCACAGCAATAATACTGAACATCTACATACACGCAGCATGAAATATACTTGTTCCACTATTCGGTTCTGTCTTGTTTACAGTTCACACTTCGCACAGAAACTATTATAGAACGCAGTTTGAGAATTAACAGGGTGTCTGGTCAGTATGTCCCTTCCCCCAGTCGTAAGATTGTACTAACTTACCCTCCGTCAGAAGCTCAGCTGGCGTGCGCGTTAAATTCACTTCCCTCGTCGCTAAAAATTAATCCATTACAATATTTATAAGTGGTTTTTCAGTATTCAGTTTCTTCTTTCCTTAGGTAATTTAACTCCACTGGGTAATCTACAGAGGAAAATTTATACTGAGCGGGAATGGAACCCGGGTTTTAGCTTTGTACGTATTTATGTATTTGCATTATTAATTTAATTTAATTTTAATTTTTTGGCCTTCATTGGACCACTTTAGTCAGGTTTCTGGTTGAGGTTTTTCTTCTTTTTGTCAGCCCAGTACTTCTTCATCCTTTCTGACCGCAATTTTCTTTCTGCTTCTGGAACTACTCTTCCTATTCTCTGTTTGTTGATTTTCATCTGTAGTGTGTTTGTCTTTCAATATCTTGAGTGTGTCTGTCTTGTATATTAAATCCTCTACTGTAATATGTAGCTCTGCCATATCTTCCTTAAGTTCTGTAATCCATCTTATATTTTTCTTACTCTTACTCTTCCATAATTTTTCTATTATTTTTCTGCTAATTCTATTTTCTGGTGTCCGTAAAATATGTCCCAAAATAATTTGCATTATTATTATTATTATTATTATTATTATTATTATTATTATTATTATTATTATTATTATTATTATTATTATTATTATTATTGCTATTATTGTCAGTATTAGTATTATTATTTATTATATATACACATTGAATTAAGGAAACAAATCTATGAGGCTATTAGTATAAATTATCCTATTAAGTATAGATTTAGCTCTTAAAGCTAAGCTATTTCATATTTTCATAAGATTTAATGTCAAGCCATAGTATTCTGAATTAGGGCCTACTACTAATTTCGTATTAAAACAATCAATTACATTGTAGAAACCAACCTGGGTTACATCGATTTGAACTCTATTAAAACAGCACGTCAAGAAAAGCCGCCATCAATAAGATGCGTTACCAATGACTGTTCCTACTTGCAAAACAACCTTCAAAATATCCACCCCAACTGCCAAACAAGAGGTCATCAACTCACCACCAGTTTCTTGTAAGGCATGCAGCATACCTATAGGGGACCAGGTTCTACTAGATTCATAGCTCCAATGAGGCGGTTTTCATGCTAACAGCGGCAAATATACACTCCGCCTCAGGGCACTTTCCAGGCCTCGGTCATCAAGCAGAGCAGCGCTATTCGGGACTGAGCACACTGCAGTATAATGCTTAGCAACTCAAGCTGACGCTGTGAGGGATACCGCATACTGTATAACGGTTGGAAATCTAAGCTCTATTTTTTAAAAGCATTTTTAACAGAATATCTGTAATTTTTGTGTAAATAATCAATATTTTATTTAACAAAATGAAGAGTGTGCTATAGCACAGTAGCACATTAACACCGGCCGCCCCTGACTATACTGTAATACTGTGCTCAATGTCTGTCTCACACACTAACAGAATGCACAACTACATTATTAAGTGATAACAAGTGCTACTGTTTCCCATATTTAACTTTTATTTTCACAAAAAGTAACAGAGAAAAAATTAAGGACCATTTTAAATTTCCATTGCAACTTACGGATTGGTTTCTAAAAGCACACTCTTTTCATACTTAA
Source organism: Ectobius pallidus (assembly GCA_964059195.1). Lineage (NCBI taxonomy): Eukaryota > Metazoa > Arthropoda > Insecta > Blattodea > Ectobiidae > Ectobius > Ectobius pallidus. The sequence goes on along the minus strand of CAXKWD010000009.1, from coordinate 121,258,809 downwards.
AATACTATGGTTGGCAATGCTATCTTTATGTTAGTTGTGGTCAGAGAATGTAGTATAAAAATGAAACTAATAGATAGCATCAAAATCTAAAAATCGACAATTTACACCCTGACAACTGTTTTCTATTGTTACACAGAAACTTGTTTATTGACTTAGGGTTGGATTTCCCTGGTACGGCCATATGTAGCAAGACATAAAACAATATACGGTATTATTTATGAATCTAGAGGTGGAAAATTGGTTTAAGAGTTTTTGCATATGATCCATTCCTAGCTAAGAGTTTTAAATATACATTCTCATTTTTTACAAATAAGGTGCAGTTAGTACACTTCAATACTCTGCTGATGACATGTCAGCTTGAATAATAGAATAATTATTTTGTCAGCTGAGATCCTGTTCTTCGGTGTAAATTGTGTGTGCAGGAATAGGTTCACCCCCACCCAACTGACAACATCAGTGAATACTATCATTTGTTCTTAGCAAGTGCTATGGAATTTAGATTGCATAATATTTTCATATTTTTTATACAAGAGCTAAGCATTCTGTACAATCCTATTTACCTCCACCAAGATGATATTATTTAGTTTATAGTTTCAGTGAAGAGAGAATGTACTCTGAAAACCAGTGCTGATGAGTGATGACAAATATGGTGGTGTTACTTGGTATGAACTACAAACAAATTCACATGGTAATGCATAATTTTATAATCTCGTAGTTAGAATTACATGCATTAGAAATACACCAAGGCCCTAAAGAGACTGCAACAAATTAAAACCAAGGGCTGTGCCTAAATCGTTAATAGTAAAGGCCTACTTTCATTGTTGGATTACTGTAGGTCTTTGTTTTTAATCTCTCTTGTTTTCTAGTCTACATGCTTGAAACCACAGAATGTGTGTTGGTACCATATTTCTTGTCTTATTAGATCACTTCACATATTAACACACATTTCAGTTTATATTTTTTTGGAAATTAACTATCATGCAGAGTCTATCTTTATTTGTAAATATAAATTCAGAAGGACCATTATTCAGCATTTCCCCTGCCATCTGGTATCATAAGAAGCAACTTCCTGAAGAATCAGCCATTTGTTTGGAATGACATACGCTGTAGGAACTACATGCCTGCTATGTGTCTGATTTGCAGTCAATGTATTAATAGAAATACGAGGGTTGTTTAGAAAGTAAAGAACAATTTGGCATAACTAAATAATAACGAAAGATATCAACACAAAGCTTTATTTATAAAGATGCAATATCTTACTCTATTTCTCAATGTAATCACCATTGCTGTCAAGACATTTATTGTAACGTGGCACCAGTTTTTCAATGCCAATGTTTTACTTTACTACCACCAAAAACCTGAGCCAGGATGCCACCCAAAAAGTCCTTTAGTTTCAGAAAAAAGTGAAAATCACTGAGTGCCAGGTCAGAGCTGTAAGGAGGATTACCAAAAATTTCCCACTTGTTGTGTCTGTGTTCGAGCAGCCAAATGAGGCTGAGCATTGTTATGAATTAAAAACACCTTTTCAGACAACTTTCCACGTCTCATTTTGGATAGTGCATCATAGTTGTTGAAGAGTTGCACAACCTCTGTATTCATTCCATGTCTTGGCAGAAACTCGAGGCTCAGGTCTTTGGTGGTAGAAGAGTATAACATCGGCATTGATAAACTGGGACCACGTTACAATAAATGCTTTGACAGCAATGGCGATTACGTTGAGAAATAGAGTAAGGCACTGTTTCTTTGTAAATAAAGTTTTGTGTTGATATCTGTTATTTAGTTACGCAAAATCATTCTTTACTTTCTGGACTACCCTTATATATCCATGTACTGATTTGTTTTAAATACAAAGTTTATCCCAAATAACAAGTCATAATAGCAAACTAAATAAATTATTTAATTAATAATAAATTGTCTGTATTCTAGTATCCAATATGCTTTGTTTTCAATTGATGAGAAATAAGCAATTTAAATATTAACGAACTTAAATATAAAAATGTGAAAAATTTGCCATTCTGATTTGCATTTATAGCCATTTTTTATTTTTTTCAAATTTTGGGGAAAGGGGTATATCCCCTCAATGCTCCCCTCTGCATCCACCACTGATCTGATTGTATTATCATCAATTCGATATAGTCTATTCAATATCAAAGATGGAATAAGTCTACTGAGGCCATGGTTCATACTCATCTGCCGAGACCTTACATATTTAAGTAACAGAAAGTCATCGTCAATCTTCATGTCACATCCCCAGGAAGTACTTAATCCAATTTTTTTTTTTTTTAAATACCCAAGCAATTTTTTATTATTCAGCTTGGCTGTTCAAATACACATATAGATGGACTGAAAATAGGAATTTTTATTCAGATCGCTTCAAAAAATATATTTATGTTAAAAACTCTGCCTCTAATTTGGGGGTTGAACATAATACTTCCTCTACCTATAATACCTATGGTAAAGGTAGAGGAAGTAAAGAGAAACTGAATGTAATCTAATAAGGGAAGTGAATGTGGTACATACTTCATAGTTGTAAAAGCATTGGATGTCTATTACTTTATTTCACATTCTGCTAGTCAACTAAATAGAAATGTGTTAGCTTTCATGTTGTACATTGTTGCATACATCTTGTGGTTTCTTGCAGGCCTAGATACAGTAAAACCTCGTTATCAAGAACTCGTTTACGACGAACACTCTGTTAACAAGAACAAAAATTTGGTCCCGGCAAAGATGTATTGTTTCTTATGAAAGTTTTGTCGGTTAATGCGAATTTCGGTTACCACAAACTGTGAACTGTTTTTCTGTCCCTTGAATCTTGAAATGTCATTTAACACAAACTTCCAAAGCTTTTCAAATTGTTATTTCCTGTTCTTCCTTCGCTAGGTATGCAAGAAATGAAGTTAAACGTAAACCTTTATTAAATTCCCAGTTATTTATGTGAATGGCTACAAGTAATTGGATTAACATTAACGCTAGCTGGTGCAATTGCTCGACAATCGGGAGTTATTGTTATTGTTATCCTATGCCAGTACTGCTGGTCTACAGGATGGCTAAATAAATAAATAAAGCATCGTGCCGTCAACAATCTGGTTATAACGTTTCTTATTTTATTTTTCTGTTCATTCAAACATAACCAGTACGATTTCATCATACGTTGCATTAAAACTTGTAACCCACCCGCCAAGAAGTGTTTGCCACTTCAGAATGTTTTGCTGCAACATCCGAATCATCTGCTGGGTTTACTGAAGCTGTGAATACAGTTGGCCGTGAAGTTTCCAGGTACTTTCGTTCCCATCAGTGACAGCGCAACTTACTTGAATTTTTCAACAGAAAATAGTCTTTTTTAAAAGGTAGGCCTAATTACATAGCCTACTTTTGCATGTAACAGTATTTTCTACAATAGTGTATACTGTAATTGGTTCATTTAAAAAAATTTAGTCCCTGGTTAGCACATTTTTTTAACACGAACCCCTCATTTTTCGGTCCCTTGGAATTCGTGTTAACGAGGTTTTACTGTAATAGATAGATAATAATTGCCAAGTAATGTAGTTTTTCTTACATCAATCCTTTGTCTAATATCATTGTAGATTTAAGTTTTTTTAAGGTTACAAAAAAAGGAAAGTTTATAACTTTGTTATTAAACTGGGGTGGCCACATTTTGCTCTTAATCAGTTATATGAATTAAATGTTTTATTGATGAAATGTCTCATGCAGAATCACTGGTTGAATTAAGTGGTGGATTAAAACTTTCTTGTATTCAGTTAAGTTGTTTGTACATATTAAAGCAAAATTCTCTGAGTTTTAAATCACATCTTCTAGATTTATACATTTCAAATTGTTTTAGAATCCATACCAGACTTCGCTGTGGCCCATGATTTCTCCTGCTGGAATTTAATTCTCATTTTCAGGGTTTTTAAAGTGGAGATGTTGTAAATGTAAATAATTTACTAGATAAGAAATAAAATGTCTTCTTTCATATCTGTTGTATGAATGTTACTGTTATTGATAGATTTTTCAATTGATCAAATATCATGTTTGTATGAGGATGATTCTGAAAGTAAGTTTCAGTAATTTTTTTACTTTATTTTTTGAAACTTTTCATTGCACAAAAGTGGAAAGAAGACCTTTGCATTATTTTCTTCATTGGTTTCATAACTGTAGGTGATTTCTATTTTTGTTAAATTAGCAAAAAATGTAGATATTATAAATACGAATGGTTCTTATGCAACTATTTTGCAAATAACCCCAGATAGCCTATGGCAATTTCAATAATGTAAACTTTCCTTTATGTTTTAACCAAAGTTTGTAGATTGCTTTCAGAAACAAGAACTTAGACAGTGTAGACAACCTGGATTGTTAAATAGATAATACAATGAATTTTGAAGAATGAAAGGCTGCTGATTTATTGTAAAAGGTTGTGCCTCCAATAAAATGGTATGTAAATTTTATCATTTCATAATCTAGAAAATTAAACCAATCCTGGAATTCATACAAAATTCAGAGGAGTATGAAAACTTGAAGAGAAAGGATATTATTGGAAGATAGCTATTTATTGTCTAACAGCCCTAACTCTTTCTAGAAAGAGCTTTGATTATTCATTCATTTATTTTTGTTTAGCATCATCTCTCTTAAAATCCAAAACCACAAATTTCCATATTTTTGTCTCTGCATTTTTTACATGAAATTAAAACTAAAAAAACCAAACTTTATGGTGTTACATCCCTTGAAGGGACAAGGCCTACCATCCGACTGCTGCTTCATCTACCATAGGCAGATGGCGGGATTGGGGGACATGTGGTCAGCATGCCGACACCCATGGCCATTAATGATGATTTTTTTGACTGGAGCTTGTCAATTAAGTAGCTCCTCAGTTTATATCATGAGGCTGAGTGCATCCCATTACAGACCTCCCTACCTCAGAAAAATCTAAGGAGGTACCGGGGATTGAACTCAGACCTGCGGATCCATAGCCTCCAATACTAACCATGAGATCACGCACACAGTCTTTACATGAAACACTGTGCTTTAGTTTTGTATTTGCTGAAACATACAATTGAAACATTTAATGAGCATTCACACCAAAGTAGCATAGCATGCGAATCACATTACCTGGATGCAGGCTGCACATCGAGTTGCATGGTTCACAGTTTTGCATCCATACCGAAGTAGCAAATGCAATCTGCAGTTTAACGTAAATTATATATTTTCACTTGAACTATTGAGAAACCCATTTAAAATTATGTAATTTACCTGAAGAGGATATAGTTTCAGCAATTTGAATCCAGGCTTTTTTCATACTAGTTTCGATTGCCATATCGTATAGCCTACGCATGTACAAATTGTAGTTCTCTTTCCAGCAATTTTCATTACATCTTTGCCTTAATCTACCGCTACACAAGCGACTTTGTGTTGAATTTTCTTAATAATTAGAAAACAGCGGAAAAGGCAACTGTACGTATGCGTCATCCCGAGTAGCGTCGCATGAAATAAGTCCAGATCTATCTGAAGAAATTAATGTCTCACTCTGCGAGTGTATCGGTGTGAATGCTCCCTTAGAAAAACTTTGGTACTGAATTCTTATAAAAATTTTATGCCACTCTTGTTAGTAATACAAGTCTGTCCCCTTTAAATTACTTCTGTCTTGCTGCAAACAAAGACCAATGAGTTATCAATTGTGGGAAAGCATTAGAATGTTAGTTTTCATTTCTCAACTCTGCTATATATATATACATTTTTTACTTCATTATCATGTTATAGGGATTGTGATTTTTGCAAATTATTATTATTATTATTATAGTGTTTAATTGTAACTTTTTTAACCTTTGTGCGTTTAGCATCAGGGCTGGACATAAAAGTGGAGCAACCCTGAAAATTGATGTGGGGGCAATGAATGATTTTTTTTAAAAGTTTTCTTCATTCAATAGTATTTTTTTTTAGTTTCAAAATCCCACCATTCTTTTCAATTGAAACTAAGTTTTAATTATTGTAAATATTATGTTGTTTTTGGAGAATTCTATTTTTATTTATTATTATTATTTTATTAAACATTTTTTATCTATATTAGACAACTTTAGTCAATTTTATACAAAGGATTCTTCAGTTTCCTGTTAGCCCAGTATTTTTTCATTTTCTCGGAGCTTAACTTTCTTTCTTCGTTTGAAATCACTCTTCCCATTGTCTATTTGTTGATCTTGGTTTTTAGTCTGCATTCCTTATCTTTGAGTCTTGATTCTGTTTGTCTTGTTTTTAAGGTCTTCTACTGTAATTTGTAGTTCCCTCATATCTTCCTTCATTTCCGTAATCCATCTGATATCACATTTACTGTTCCATAATTTGTCTATTATTCTCCTTCTGATTTTATTTCCTGATGTCTAGATCATGTCCATTCCTGATTATGCTCATTACCGGCTTCATTTCCTTGTAGACTGTTTCATTGGAAATATTTATTAAGTAACCAATTTTTGCTGCTCTTATTATAAAAAGGGATGTTTTCTTTAATAAAAACCATAGTAAACATTAAACATTTCCTTCATATATATATATATATATATATATATATATATATATATATATATATATACTCGGAAACAACCTTTGACTTGCCTTTAAAAATGTTTTCCATTTACTTTCAAATTTTAAAATTCAATTTACTATATGGTAATATATTATTTTTATTTTAATCTGCTGTTTACCCAACCATCACTGATTAATAGTTGGCATCTTAGAGACAAATGTCCACCATAGACACTTTCTATGTAAATACCTTATGCCATTGAGAATAGGCTTTGTATTTTAAATAAAATATATATAAATATATTTTAGTTTCAATCTGTATCACACATATTGTGAGATTATGTATTTTTTAGCAATTGAACACGTGATGAAACAGCGATAATAGCGATAACAGATAATTATGCATATACGTAACCAGTATGGGAAAGAAACTGAGTGTGAAAGTAAAACAGATCTCTGAATGTTTGCTTGTGTGAAGATTAATAAATACCTGTAGAATATTTATTGTTCAGAATTTTGCTTTTACAACCCATAGAATACCGTATGATTATTAGCTGCTTGTCGTTGACAGGTAGTTGTTATAAGGGCCTTTCGATGGTGTGAATTTTTTTACAAGGGTGGATTGGAAAGTAACGCACAATAATTTTTTCTGTGTTGGTATCGTGGCTAGGATGTTGAAATTTCACCGAGATATAGTTTGAAGTTTGCACCACGGACAGTATTTTTGTTTCAGGTGCAGCTTTGGTGAGAGAAGCATGAGATATGGAGAAACTTTCTGACTCACCTCTAACAGAGAGATAGCCCTTTTGGTCATCTATCAGGATGTTAGATACCCAGATAACTTCGAAATTTCAATGTGTCATGCACAATAGCTTACAACACATCATATTAAATATTGAAATGCTCAGATAAGGTTTGCAGATGGATCTGCCGGTCATTCAGAATTGCCTCTTTAATGGCTGTGTGTTAAAGTCATCATTAAAGAATGTGCAGCACATGGAGACATTGCTATTCTTTATACAGTCTTGCCTATAAACACCTCACATGTTCCGATGAATTTCAATCAGGTTATGTCCTTTAGCCCCCAGAAATCACACCTCACTGCTCATCACAAGTTGATGACATTAACACGAGTGCCATCTTTATTATGTGGTTCATGCTTCTCTTTGCTAAAGGTGCATCTAAAAAAGAAGTTGTCTGTAGCGCTAACTTCAAACTTTATCTTGTGAAATTTCAACATCCCATCCACAATACCAATGCAGAAAAGAATTGTGTGTTATTTTCCAATCCACTCTTGTACTTAAAGAAGCTCATACACCAGAAAATAGTCAAATAATGGTTTTTCCTTTTTACTGTTTCAAATGATAGCATATGTTTTTATGTCAAAGAAATTTAAAGTTTCAGGCAAAAATTCCATTTGTGTTTGTTTAGTGTCTTTCTTTTGGAGGATGTAACTAATTTTCACAATTTTACATCAGGGAATAAAAAACTTAAATTTTGAATGTGAAAGTCTTGAATTATATTACTGTGGACTATTATCAATTTCTTTTTATTAATATAATTTCATTAATTTTATAGATTTCAACACTTTTTATTAAAAAATACAAGTTTGAAGTTTCATATAAAATTACTGAATCTATGATAATGGAAATTCAAGTATTAACAATTATTTTTAAGGAATTGTTCTAGAGGGTCGAGGAGTCACAGGGATTGAGGATTTAAATTAGAAAGGGATAGCAGGGTTTTTCAGAAATGTTTCACTGTAATATTTAAATACCGTATTAATTTCTCAAAGTAGAATTTTATTCTTATATAATCCGCTAAAATGAAATATCAAAAGAAATCTTTTTTTTGACCGTACTACAATACACTTATTACGTGTGACGTAAAGTTATCATAATGATATTCACTACAATAGATTTTCATTTTAACAAAGATGTATTGATTATTATCGAACATGGGATGGTCTTGAAGCCTTGGGAGCAAAAAATTAAACTGCGTAGTAAAAACCTGTATTTAAAATAAAATCAATTCTGATCATATTAATTTTTAGTAATATACTAAATTGATTTCATTTTTTGTGTTTTTAATGTGCATTGTTTGAGATTAAAACTCATGAGAAGCCCTATGGCCTGCATGCTTTTAGTCTGCCATCTATTTGGAAAAGACTATTATTATCAAACACAGAATGATCTTGCAACTTTGAGAGCAGCAAATGAAACTGCATAATAATAACCTCTATGTAAACTATAGTCAATTCTTTTTGTGTTAATTTTAATATTATACTAAATATTTCATTTTGTATGTTTTAATGTGCATTGTTTGTTGGGAAAGCTCAAGAGAAGCCCTGCTGCCTGCATGCCTTGTAACCTGCCATCTATAAGAAAAGATGATAACTACTGACAGCTGTTGTCCAAGAGTCCTTTGCTTCATCAATTATGAGGTATTCTAAAAACCCAAACTTAAGCAATTAATTATAGATGAACAGAAAGTCATGTGCAACTTGCCTATAATATAACGTTAATTAAGATACTCTTATAAAAATTATGAAACAACCAAAACTCATATCTTATAAATGCCATTGTAGGCTCATTGCATAATGTATATCTACTATTTTAGTTTTAAATAATTGTTTTAATACTGAAGTACCAATCAATGGGAATTAATATTAGAATTACTATTATATTAGTTTGAAAATAAGCCATGCCTAGAAATAAGCCGTACCTTTAAAATTCAAAAGGAAAAGGGGAAAAGAAAAGAGATTGAATGAGTGGGAGCAAGTAGAACTGCTGCCTTTGGATGATGTACCAAAGTTAACCAGTTTCTCTTTCAAAAAAAAAAAAAAAAAAAAAAATCATGCGGTTTCTGTGGTAATGAAGTAACTTCCTTGGAGAGCAAGGCCACTTCTCTGTAACTCAACATCGAACATCATTAATGCCTGTAAATCAGATGTGCCACTGAGGAGTAATCACCAAATAATGGTTCTCTTTATTTAACATTACATAAGGATTATCATGGCCAGATAATTTAAAGAAAAATCATTTTGAAGGTGACTGTGCTAAGGCTACCAAATAATACATATATTAAAAAATTTCATTGGTGTTTTATAGTTATGCAAAAATTAAATAAAAGAGTGAGTGTTTTTATTGGGGGAGCATAACATATACCATGGTAATATTTATAATAAAAATCAGGTAAATTGATATAAAAGAGTTTCAGCTGGGGTTAATCGGCCATATTTCAGAAACTATTGAGTTTTAGATCAGAATTTCTTGAGAATGTTTGATCAGCGTATGTTAAGGAATAAGTAGGATAACTAGAATATTAACAGAACAAATTCCTCAAGGCAACAGTAGCCCTTTATTTTTGTCAAAACATCTGAGGGCATAGAAATACACAGTCATTTGTCTTCATTTCCAAACAGCATATTCAGTTCTATCAATAGACAAGAATTCGCTATTTAAGAAGCATGTGAAAGTTAATTGGTTATTATTCCGGTAACAGTCAAGCGATTTGGTCTAAAGCCAATAGGGTTCTTCCTATGGACTTCATAAGTGTGTTTACTAAGTTTCATGAAAATCTGATTAAGCGTGATCAACTTATTGTGCATACAGTAACACATTTACAAATCACCGTGTAATGTGGCCTGCCCAAGTGATGTACAGCTTGAAAATGGGCCACACTATCACCATATTCCATCTGCCTTTGGGAAGATCCTAAGTGCGTCAGAGTAACAGGGTTGGTATTAGATACGGATATACAATCATATGTGGGATGTGAAACAAAATAACGAAGACAATTAATTGGAATTATTAGGCCTATTAATGGCCTGAGCAAGTAATACAGGAGTCTTCAGCTTATAAAAATTATTTAACGTTAAAAGGTAAGAAAAAATGTATACTTCTTAGCATGCATATTTGGTAAACTGTCTGTATATGTTATATTAAGAAATAAAAACATAAAAAAATTGATGTGTTACACTCGCTATCTGTAACTATAAGATCAGTGGGATTGGTAAAGAAAATAATAATTATAAAACTAAAGCACAACTCCATTCATGGTTCTGGGGTTCTGTAGAAAAGAAGTTAAAACATTTTTGTTTAGATTATGATCTACCGGTTTGATTGTTTAACAGTTTGTAACTTTTATTAAGATCAGAAGTTACTAATGAATTCTCTTTATAAATGTTACATAATCACTTAAATAGACTACTCGGGAGTTGACAGGAACAATAATTATTATTATTATTTTTATTTTTATTTTTATTTTATATGCCACCTGCATAAACTGATTTGCATTTAATAAATTCTTTCTAATAATTACCATAAAATAGGCACTAAATTGGGCTTTACTCCAGTACTGGTCAACCGATTTGGTCCAATATCAATAGGCTTCTTCCCATGGACGTTATAAATGTGTATACGAAGTTTAATGAAAATCCAATTAAGCATATTTGAATTATTGTGCGTACAGACAGACAGACAGACGGACAAACATTTGCCCATCCCCCACACAATCTTGTAAAGTACCATTCTGGCACTTAATAATGTAGTTCATTTCAATCAAGTCACCATATTTATGGCACATAATACATGCATGTGATGTCTACTTTCAGTGAAATAACTTCAAATTAAAATTTTAAATCAATTAACCAGTTTTTCATTATCAGTGTTTACTTTGTTGCTTTATTCTGTGTAAGTAGGCAACTCCTAAATGAGGTTCATTAATAAAAACAGAAGAAATAAAAACATCTGTAGCAAGATTGAGATCGGAAATATACACACTAAACTTCACTAAAAGGTATAGTTACCCAGGATGATCATTCCAACAGTCGGAATCAGCTGATGATGGTGGGAAGACCCGTTGAAATGATCATCCTGGGTAACTATACCTTTTAGTGAAGTTTAGTGTGTATATTTCCGATCTCAATCTTGCTACAGATATCAACACTTCACTGTAAATTTCCATCTAATATTTATATTGAAATAAAAACATATTGGTATAAAGACATTCTGAGAAGATGAAACACGAAGTTGTGGAAATAGACTGATCATGACATACAGACTGCTTCCGAGAATACCTACAACAACTAATCTCATTACCCGTGTCTCGAGAGAAATCTTGTTAATGCAGACCAAATCCCATTGCATGTCTCAATTCCTTGTTGGGGCTTCAGAAGCATTCTATGAGGGGTATTTCCTAAACATGAATGTATTCTGAGTTTAATCAAATAACGAAATGTAGGTTTACCAAATAAAAATAATAACAACAGATGTAGCACTAAAAATACCGGCCTATTAATAATAGAAATAAAAACCCCAATGTGAAATATGCATATGAAATTCTGTAACTTACGTATGGTTCTTGTAATTTGCAATAATTACAATTTTCAGTAAGTGGCCCCCTAGTAGGAGTGCGCATTCTAATACCTTCCCCTGATGTATTTTACCTAGAAAAGTGGCCTTAGAGTATGGTGGTTGCAGACTGGTAGTGTTGCTTCTAACTACTACACTTCAGATTTATTTTCAAGCAATAAGCATTTGTTTTATTGTTGGTTGAGGTCCAAGCAGAGTCCATCAAGAACTTTCTAAGGACACCTCGTTTGGTCTGCCACATCCAGAGATTGCATCTACCTTACCAGGTAGAATTCTATATACCAGCTATCAGTATTTAGCTGGTTACTTGCTGTCGATCTATTACTCACTGAATAGTTATCTTACGAATTTCAACATAACTTCATTGCACCACAAATTTTGACCTGTATGCCAGTCTGAACCTACAGATATTCTTACATAAAAAATGGGTATATTTATTAATCCATAAAATTGCAAATCAAAGAGAAAAGTTACAAAGAATTTAAAAAAGTATTCAACTGCAGAATTTTTACAATATTAAAATTATTAAGGCTATATATAACTACAATAAAATTGGATTGAATAATGTATTCTAACTTGATTATTTCAAACTTTTTAAATTTCAAGTCGTGAATACTTTGAACTTTTAGCATGGTTCCTTGTCATTCCTATACAAAAATTATATATTTTTCTAACTCAAAATAGTGATCAATTGGATTTTTTTTCTGCTCCCTTCAGCTTGTATTATCCAAGTTTGACTGTACAATTTTTTAATATTTTAAAAATTTTTTTTTTTTTTTTTTTTTTATTCCTCAAAACCATAAGACAGAAGTACTGGACTATTATCCCTGATTACAACAGGTTCAACTTTCTTCAATATGTTGCTACCCCAAGTCAAAAAAATTGAAGTCTTTATCTATAATCTCTTGCCATTATATACCTGTATTATCAGTGATTATGAAGAATATTGCATGAACATATCAATTGAAACGATAACATATAGTTCCCTTCCTCCAAGGGAATATATTCATGGGGTAGGGGAACATCGGTTTAAAATTTTGGTAAATTATGAAAATCAATAAAATAAGGTATGGTACTTACATTTACAGCAAACTAATGCATCCCCTTCAGTGACATCTTCATACCGGCTTGAAGCGTACAGTTTTCGTTCGAAGACTGAGAAGGAAGCGTAACTGAAGAATCCCTAAGTAATTCACCATCACTAGCATTTCTTTCAATGGACGAGTCTTCTGCAATTTGCTGTCTTTCATTAGAAAAGATAGTAAATATCTGCACATTTCCGATAAGACCGCGCACCGCGCACTCCACACTATCACAGTAAGCTGTTGACCGACTAATCCATTAATTTCAGTTCATTTCAATTCGTTATTCACCGTAGGGATACATGATCCATGGCTTCGTCATAATATTACAAAATTTACATTTAAAGGTTAATTAAATATACTTGACAAATATAGGCTATTTACCAAGAAGAATATAAAGAGTTAAAAGAAATATGTACCTATTATCAGCTATTCCAATGGAGAGAGACGGGAGGACATAAAATCAATTATATCAAGAAACTTTTTTATGAGCATTAATTTTAATTTCTTCTTGAACATACTGATGTTTAAATTTATTAGAGGTGGCTGGTAACTTATAATACATATGGATGCCCATGTGAGAGATGATGAGTAAGCTTTTGGTGATTCTGTGACAATTAGTATGGAGATCATTGGATGTTCTTGTATGATAACCAGGGCCCAGATTCTAACGACATGTCATCTTTTTACTGATGCTGCTTAGACATTGCCAACTTTTAGATAAATCCTAAACATGGCCTCTAGATTATAGAAATGCATTTTTATTAGGTCATTTTTTTTGTCATTTTATGCAATTTTATATTTTTAGGGCATTTATTTCAACTTTATATAATTTTTTGTATTTTTCGTATAATTTGCTTCCTTATTTTGTCATTTTCATGCATTTACATAGAGTACATTAACTTTTTTGTCTTAACAGCTACAATTAGCAGAGTGATTTTATTTTTTACTTTTTATCATATTTCATTGCTTCTTCTTAAATACTCCAATCAAGAACAAAGAACAAAGTTTTTAGACTTCCAACATCCTTTCTGCATTTACAGTTTTTACAGATAACTTATGTACAAATTAGTCTATAAGTTTGTGTGTACAATAATAATTTTTTATAAATAAAATATCAATTTTTAGGCCATTCTTTATTAAATCATTTTCTTTCAAATTTAGGATCATTTTGTAGGTCATTTTTCAAACAATTTTAGGTCATCAGAATCCGGCCCAGATGATAACTATGAAGTTCTGATTAATTATTGTTTCAGTGTATGAAATTTAATTTCTCTAGAATATAAACTGAGGGCACAGGCAGTACATGCATTTCTTCAAAAATTTGTTTGCTGAGTGTTCTAATTGGTACATGCAATATTGTTTTTAATATTCATTTTTTAATTTTAAAAATCTTAGATGTTTTTGAAGATCACAAGAAGGGGATTCTATAGGAGATTAAGGACTCTCTAGATCCGAAGTAAACTATTCTAAGTGTCTGTAAGGAGCACTCTTTACTCAGTACACAATCGCAAAGCAGAGTTTATTGAGTCTCCCTCTAAGATCAGAAATATATGCTTGCCATGATAACTGAAGAGTCTAACCAAAGACCAAGAAATTTGGTTTAATTTGTTATAGTTGCAACTGCAAGAAGTTGAAATTTATTAAAACACTAGCCCTGCCGCTTTACATGTGTTTATTATGGAGTTCCAAATGGAATTTTAATTACACATTACAAGTTAGCAATTTTCAAAATGAATGATAATTTAAATTCATTCATTATTTTCATCTTTAATTATAAATAATAATTATATACATTGACAAATAATTTACACTTAAAATTTTTGGAGGCTAAACCCCACTGTTCGAGTGCATAATTATTATATACATTTACAAATAAGTTAGACTTAAAATTTTTGGAGGGGAAATCCCACAGCTTGAGTGTAATATCTACATGTATTGTAAATGAGCAAAGTTTAGTTGCAGTAGACTAAATATGTTATAAGCTGTATTGTAATTTAAGTTTATTTAATACTTTGTTTATTGTATTTAATTTTGGCTGTGTTTAATTAGTATATAGATATTGACGAAGCCAGAAACTGTATAATTTCGAAACTGTAAATAAACTTACGCATATGAAACTCCATTTGAATTGGCGACATTGGGCTACTGTAGCGCCTCGGTGCGGCGACATGAGGACAATCTAGCCAACCTAACTTGCGCAGGCGCATGTGTTTGAGAGTGAATATTTACAAAAGGTGTTCGCAAATCGAAGGCGAGCAGACGAATTGGTGTGTGAATGGAGAGTGTTGCTTATTAAGGTAGTGATTGAAAGATGTGATCAAGAGGAATTCTTTTATTCATGTGAATATGTTATTCTTTTGAACTTGTTAGTTAGGTAAGTGTCAAACTTCATTACAAACAAACAGTTAGGGAATAAAGCCATTGATTAATACCGATCCACTTGCCGCACGTCAAGAATTAGAGTTTTCATAACAGCTTAAACATGGTATTGGCTTATTGCATAGTAGTATTATTAAGTCTTTTGTTCTTTCCCGTTCTTTATTCAGATTTTGTTCAGTGGATGAGTAAAACTGAAGCATTCTCCGAACTTAACGTTAATGTATTTATACGCCCCTTCTATGATGCCCAGTTATGTCACTTAAAATTGAGTAATAGGCCTTTTCTCATTTCATATTAATGCACTTAGCCTTAAATGATTTAGTGGAAACGTTCAGCTTACGTATCAAACCGAACATAAATAAAGAAAAATACAAGTGGGTCGTGTATGGGATCTGAACACGAATTTTAAAATTAAGAATTCTAGCATGCAACCCTTCCCCCTTCTGCTAATAAATAAATAACTCTTTAAGTGTAGGCTACAAGTTCTGACAGCCTTCTTTGTATTTAAAACGTTTCGACAGGTTTACTGTTACAATATCATACAAGAAAGATGCATACTGTTATGGAGTTTGAAGTGCAGTTATTAAACATGCTTTTCATAAGCTAGGAGTAAACAACTTGGCAAGTAAGCTACATTTTGTGATGCTAACATACGGAAGCTCTTCCAAAATGTGATGTAACACACTTGAAACCTTCCAATCTGACACTGACTAAACTGCTTGAGAAGACCCACCAGTGAACAGTCAGGTTTGCTCGACACAAGTAACGAATTTATTCAAAGGGAAATTGGAACTCTTTCAAAATAGCATAGCCAGCTAACAGTGGCTAACAGGTATGCCCTGCCATTAGCGATGTACCCCTCCGAGCTGCAGAGAACAAAAGAAAGACTGGTGCAGTGATAAAATTTCCCATTGCAGAAGAGATTAAATATGGGACACACTAAACCCCGTGCTGTTCCTAAACTAATATAACCTGTTACTGACCTAGAACATACTTGTCACTACTTACCTTAATGCAGAAGCTTTCTTACCCTTCCACACCTTTCATAAAACATTGTAACACTAAGGTAGTTCAATTCTTTAACAGTTGGTAATAATTTATTTAGGTAACTCTTAATAATACTGATTTTATTCATCATCCTGTATTATGAGTGTATTATTTCGTAATCCCATACAAACTAATACACCGGCGCGGTGGGTCATGTCGTTTATCTGTTCTAGCATAGATCAAAACTCTCTTTTGTTGGTATACTATGCTCATATCCATAGCCACTTAAGTTATGGCATCTTGTTATGGGGATGTCATTCCTATGCCAAGAAAATCTTTATCTTACAAAAGAGGGCTGTTCGAATAATTTGTGGGGTTGCCCCTAGATACACTTGTAGATCACTTTTTGTCAAACTTGGTGTCCTCACTTTGCCATCATTATTTGTTCTGAGATGTCTTCTTTTTGTTAAAAATAACATTAATAATTACACAAAATGTTCTGCAGTTCATGATCACTTAACACGCAATAGATCAAATGTATATATCAATAAATGCAAGTACTGTGTGACTCAAAATAGTTATGAAAGCTTATCTTTAAATCTCTACAATAGTTTGTCCAATAGTGTCAGAAATCTATCTTATTCAAGCTTTAAAAGCACTATTGTATCTACTTTGAAGGCCAATCCTTTATATAGTATTCAAGATTTTTATATTTTAAGGCTGTGATGACTCATTGTGAATGATATTGTTTGAATTGACGATTGCCATACGTTGTATTAATGTCTGTGCAATAAAGTTATTATTATTATTAATAAAAACTTATCTTCAGACTTCATTTGGCATGTAGTCATGTTTGTACAGTAACTTAATGTTGGCGACATTGTAAGTTGGGTCCCACTCGGTACGGCCTGGCTGAGACGGCGGTCACATTATTCTGAAGTCTAGAGGGGAAATTTAAAATAGCCTACATGTTACTTCCATGCTAGGAAGAAACCTTTCAGCATAAAAGAAATCAATATTGTTGTTTTTTCAGTCATTGCTTGTCATACAGCAAGTTCTGTCATAAGCCCAATATCAATAGTTACATTTTATCAAATTGTGTAGGAATCTAGGCTATATATGGCATGTGACATGAATCTGGAAATCCCTCCGTAGTCCTAGCTATCGCTGCAAAACTGCTGTGTCACTCCAGGACGCTGTTTTGTTTTCATCCATCTCTGGAATAAAACACCTGGGGAAAAGTAAAAGTTGAAGAGCAGATGTCTAACTTTCGTTGCAGTCAACTTGTAAAAAAGTATTAGAAGTAGCTCGACAATTTGACAGTCAGTAAACAGTGAGGTGGGCTCTGCATCTACCATCCTTGCTGTTCTGAGTCATGAAAAATAGAACATTGTTGGGGATGGTTGCAAAAGTTAAAAATCTGTGATCTTTAGCTTCTTGTGGTCTTCATAAACTATAGAAACCATATACCGTAGTAATTTACTTTGTGGAAAGTATGTTTGAAATGCTGGGAAAATGAGAATGAAGATGTCACTTTTCTAACCTATAAATGGCAGGCTGTGAACAGAAAATAGCTGTTGGAAGGTGAGAATTACGAGTGGTAGTCAGTTGGGTGCGGGGCACGTGGTCAGTGATCAACACTGTTCCTAACCTGCCACCAATCTGACTCTACATGTCACTAACAATAATATCGATATTAATAACCTAACTGCCACAAACCTAGCTCTACATGTCACTAACACTGATGGGTCATTCTCCAGAAAAGGGCAGATTTCAATGTTATAATTTTTTTTAAATATATTTTTTATTTTGGATCATGTAATTTTTTTATGTAATATTTCCTTCTGCAGAATACTACTGAGGTACTTGCCCTACTTACCGAGTGGTATTTTGCATTAAATTAACAAGGTCAGAAAATGGCGCATTCATGGAGGTGAGAAAATAGTATGAAATAGTAATTATAATAGAAGTTATGTGAGAATTAGAATTAATTTACTGTATTAAATGTTATCATGAAAATGAACAATATTTATTACCATACAAATGGATTAACACACAACTTTTTACTTATTTTTATCTATGTTAAAATAGATTATCACCTTAAAATCAAAACTTTAAATCAAAACATGATATATTGTCATAAACTATTAGGCTATACCAGTATCTTCTTTAAACAAAAATAAAAAATGCAGACAGTTAAATATGTCATCAATTACAACATTAATTACACCTCCATGGATAGGACTCGAGAGTAACAGTAACGGAGGTGAGGGTAACGGAGGTGAGATTTTTCTCTAATTTGTCAAACAGCTTGGGAACATTTGAGGTTAGAAAATCTCAGTTCTAGAGTTTAAGTTAGCATTCCTTATTATTATAATTTGTAGCAAAAGTAAATATAAAAACATACAACTTTACCGTTGGGTGTAGGTAACGGAGGTGAGGAAGTCCAATTACCAACTCTGCATTTAGCCCTTTTACACAAACAAAACAACACTTAAAATCACACTAACAGCTTGGCTTTATATAAATGATAAGAAAACTGCCAAAAGTTGGAGTCCAAGGAAAATAGAAAGACTACAGTGCCATATCTGTGGAAATAATTGAACTTTTATATTGTTTCACGGAGGTGAGGTCTCACCTTGGGACAAGCATATTTAGTACAAAAAATTGTCTTTACAAAATGATATATTTTATTTTCAGTTATTAATGACTCATTTTTTGAGCTGTTTGTTCTTGTTACAACACTAAAATGGAATAAAAATTAAAGCCTGTTGAATTATGAAAGAATGAAATTGACAAGTCAGGCATTGGGACATGACACGGAGGTGAGATCTCACATAGGCCTACTGTGCCCTAAAATGCAGAAAATTGTAACTTTTGTTTAAAAAGTGGAATATGGGATCAAATAGACCTTATTTCAATCTAACTTATCATAATAATTCATAATCCATAAGTACTTATTTTACACCAGAAAATCAACTGCGACATGAATCTGCCCTTTTCTGGAGAATAACCCTGATATCATTTTTTTAACTTAACTGTCACTTACCGTACCTAGAATTGCAAGTGAATAGTGTGGGAAACATATGCTTTGAATCACAACACAAATAATGCAGTGGGAGCGCTGATAATGGGAAACCAGTGAGATACGGATCTGCGTCAGCCAATGAAAGTTTTTATGGCAAGCATCTATCCGATGCAACTTGGTATTGAATCACTGTCACCCCCTTAAAACCCTCTATTAACTTACTCATCTCATAACCAAGATGACATGAACTCCAGCTGCTCTCGTCACTACTTCTTCTACTCCTCTGAATGCTGCAGCACCTCTTCTTACTGTAGCATCGTGGCAAGGACAATCCTAAATGAGAGCCCCTCCCAAAGATCAATTTGTTTACTGGACCTGCTCAAAGGTACATACATATAAGGACACCCCCAGGACGGAACTGTGCAATCAGAAGCTTCTATATTTATAACTAAACTAAACTCCGTGGCGCTACATCCCCGGAAGGACTTGGCCTACCACCCGACCGCTGCATCATCTCCCGTAGGCAGATGGCAGGATTGGGGGGCATGTGGTCAGCATGCCGACACCCACGGCCGTTAATGGTGATTTTCTGGACCGGAGCCGCTACTTCTCTATCAAGTAGCTCCTCAGTTTGGAATCACGAGGCTGAGTGCACCCCTACCAGACCTCCCAACCTCAGAAAAATCCGAGGAGGTACCGGGAATCGAACCCAGGCCGACGGATCTGTAGTCAGCAACGCTAACCACAAGACCACGACGGCGGACTATATTTATAACTAGGATATAATATAGATGCTTCATATGAGGGTGTATCAATAAATAACCGGACTGAATTAATCGTTTTTAAATAAACTGCCCTGGAGCAAAACAACTGCTATCCATGGAAAGGTGAATCCTTCGTCTAGCAGTGCTGTGAATCCCAGTCATGCAGAACGATTCAGTTAGGAGTTAAACCCGAATATCGCAGGTGGTGTTTACTGTACCCAACATGGAACTGAAATTGCAGCAATGCTCATTGATAAAGTTTTGTGTTCTTCTAGACAAACTCCTACAGAAACCTGAGAAATGGTGCAGCAAGCATATAAAGACCATGCTTTAGGCAGAACACAAGTCTTTGAGTGGCACAAACGCTTCAAAGAGGGTTATGAAGACCCGTAACAGCAAAAACGGAAGTTAACATCAACACAATTGATGCAATTGTGCAAGAAGATCGTCGCATAACAATTGCAAAGGTTGTAGATATAATGCATTTGTCTTTAGGAACCAGATCTTGCCAGGACAGGATGGATCTTGCATGAAGACAATGCACCGGCTCGTCGAGCGCATGCAACTCAAGATGTCATCGAAGAATTGGGCATTGAGATCATGCCTCGTCTACTGCATTCTCCAGATCTCGGATCTTGCGATTTTCATCTCTTCCCTAAAGTGAAAAAGGAGCTACATGGTTGCCATTTTCAAAGTGATAAGGAGTTAAACAACGTTGTCATGGGTATACTGAACAGACTGTCAAAAAAGGTGTTCAGTGAGTGTTTCGAACAATGGGTAAATCGTTGAAATAGTTGTATTTCATCAGACGGAGAATACTTCAAAAGTTTGCAAGTAAATTTGAATGAAATAAAGCCATTATGTGTTAATTACAAAATTAGTCCGGTTATTTATTGATACACCCTCGTATATATTAAATTTAAAAAAAGGAAAGCACTTTAAAAAGTGATAATTATTATTAGAAAACAAAATATTTTAGATTTTGTACAACTTCGTGAGAGTTGTAGGCTATCCTCTTCTTCGTGGTTTTGGTTTGCGTTAGATCCATAGTTTATTTCTTGCTCCTTATTCTGTAATTTTACATCTGTTTTTCCATAATTTTGTTATAAATTTAAACCTCAATACAGTATTGTATAGCATAGACATTGAGATTTAACTGGACAAACCCCAGCTTTCAGGAGTAGTTTTGTTGAAGGAAGGAAACAAGTCTACATACAAGCCATTTATTGTCAATGATGATGATGATGAGTGTTCTGCCCGAAGGCAGGTCCAGACCCAGGACGAAACCATGGGGTGATGACCACGACTCGTCCGAGGTGATTCAGGCAAGGATGATACCGCGGAGATTTGCCATTGCCTCTCGCGGGAATTCTGAAATAACTAACTGAAATGATTCGTCGTCCATTCTTAAATACTAAGTAGAGGATTTCACATGTTCACCTTCTCTTAGTCGAGTTTTACGGATTCCTTTCGTATCTCTTCTCATTATCTCAACTCTAACCAAATATGCTTTCCTTGATTTCGTATTTAGCATTAAAATAACTGTATTTACAGTTGCAGAACTATCGTCTTCCATTTTCAGAACTAGTGACAAAATATAAGACAAAATTTTTTATCATACTTTGTATATAGAAATATGATAACGTAATACAAACTTTAGGCTACTAGAAAAGTATTTAGTAATTACATCAACCTTTGTTTTGATACTGTATTCCGATGTCCTGTTCAGTTGTTAAGCAAAACCTTTCTTCTATTCCCTTGGTCGAAGCATTTTTACTGCAAAAGATTAGCTTTTTTCAGAATCTGAACATTTGGATCTACAGGATTAATTCTATTAATGATGTTATGAAACTGCCCTAGTTGTTTTCACCCAACAAGTTTCAATTTTTACACTTCTATCCTTTCTTGGGGGAGGGGGAGAAACAATAGCTTTTCAAATAATGTTTTTATGACATCTAGGGCTACTACAGTGCACTAAATTGAAGGTCAGTATTTCATATTTTTATATTGTGCTCCACAAGAAATATTGCGAGTCCCTAAACACTTAAACTTTGGAAAATATTTGTTTCTTGTATGAATCTTGAGTGAGAAAGTCTATTTTCTAGATACTGGTGAAAAGGGTAATGGCTTGTACACTTGTTTCCTTGGAAGGCTAAGTGTTAAGGTTTAATCAAACAAACTTCTGTTTTCCCCCATAAAGCTCATAATTAACTAAAAATTCCACCAAACCTTTTCTGTAGCCCTTTACAAGGTAACTGTTAATGAGCTCATGTCGAAACTTACCTCAATTTTCACTGACAGAACCTGTATTCTATAGGAAGCTCATAAAAAAAAAAATACATTTTATAAATTACTCCTTGACATGCAATTTTAACTTTATTTTATTCTGAGAGAAAACAATTTTGCTTGCTTATTTTATGATCTTGAATTAACATAGCACACTTTACTAAAAATTGTCACATTAAAAGGGGTTATTTCACTCCTAGACGTCATTGACACCTGTTTTCTTCCTTTTGTCGGCTAATAGGCTTGGGTAATTATTGAAATTCAATTCAGGTTCTTTACTATATGCTGTGATAGATATAGTTCAAAATTGCAAAATTCAGGAACACTGTTACTTAGTTATTTAGTGTCATTGGACAATTCCTAAGCAAGCTGAAGGAATATTATCTATTTTATGGATCCCAGAGGTTCATTGCCGTGCTTACACGATTCCGCCATTCAACCCCGTTCTGTGCTAACTCCAATCATCCCTCACAAATCCTATTTCCCTTAAATCTATTTTAATATCTTCCTCCTAGCTACATCTAGGTCTTCCAAGTGGTCTTTTCCCTTTGGATTCACCAGTCAATATTTTTCAGATTATAGGCTATGTCTTTCCCCTCCCATTTCATCCTCCGTGATTTAATTACCCTTATTTTATTAAGTGAAGATACCGGTTATTAAGGGGTACGCCGTAGCGTAATGGTTGAGGCGCTGCGCTATTAACTGGAAGGTCGCGGGTTCGATTCCCGATGAGGTCGTTGAGATTTTTCAATTGGCCTAATCCTTCTGGTGGCACTATGGCCCTGGGGTCAACTCAGCCTCTAACAGAAATGAGTACCAGGAGCAATCCTGGGGGTAAAGGCGGCCGGTACGTAAGGCTGTCAACCTTACCACCTTCATGTGCCGAATGTCAAAAAATCTGGGAGCCTCAACCTCCTGGACCCTCTGGGCCTCCATGGCCTGTATAGGGATCACTTTACCTTTACCTTACCGGTTATTAAGCTTTTCATTATGCAGTTTTCTCCAGTTTTCGTCTCTCTTCTAAGGTCTTGTATAAAACCCACTGTAGGATTTATAAAAAGCCTTTTGGTGAAGAAACAGATATTGAAGAGGAATTTACTGAAGAAGAGCTGAGTTGCTTTTCAGATGCACCTGTGACATTGAAAGGACATTTTCACTTTACAACTCGTTCTTAACTGATAAAAAAATTGCGTATGACCTTCCGTACTTGGTGTAACAGCTGTGGTTAAGATAAGATTTGTGCAAAACTTATAATTACCGGTACTGGTAACTCAGGCTAATTTGATTTTTTGTGTAATTTTATTTTCCTTATTTTAGTGCTTATTTCTTATATTTTTCGTGCTTATTTGCTTGCTTATTTTAATGTTTAATTTTGCTAAATATAAATACAGGCTCTAGTAATAAGTTATTTGTGGTCCAATGATTATGGAATTTGGCCCCTGAAAAAAAAAATCCATTGTGAAACACAACTTCCTCTGCCTAAAAAAACTTCTGCCTCTTACAAGGGAACTGTACGGATTGTCATGCCGAAACCTACCCTCAAATTTTGCATGTCGGTAGGTCTTCATTGCAGATAGATGCAAGAAATTAGCGCTCATATAAACTTTAAGTGGGTAAAAATTAATTGCAAATTCGAAAATTGAGTAGCCTCACACTGCTGAAGGCAGGGAGGGGGTTCTGGACCTCCGCTATGTACTGTGAGTTGATGGCTGTTACAGTGCTGCATATCACCGTTTCTGTTTTACAAGTAGGCCTTAGTTTGTCTTATCTCCCCTTTTCCTTATCACTAAGGGACCAATACCATTATAATAATGATTAATACCCTTCTCTGATACACTTTGTATTCCAGTGAAGTAATTAGTAGGCCCAACTGTTTAAGTGTTTAGGATTAGTAAAATGAATCCCGTGTATTGTTTAAATTAGTTCAATTAATATTACTATTTTACTTTGGTACGTTTTCACCCACTTACAGCTAATTTTTTGCATGGCAAGTGCAATACGTAATATGTTAGTCCAAGTACTTAAAACCTAAAGAGTTTTGTATGGATAAGAAATGTCAACATTGAGAACAGGTTTTTTGAAGCGCTAGTTATTGTGCATGGTGAAAAATCTTTGTCGATATCTATGCAGATTAAATAGTTCCAAAATGTGGAAATGGCATCACTATCACATGAACTATTGCATTGAAAAAGTAATGACGTAGCTTCTTCCTCTGTCTCACACCCACACTTACGTTCCCTAGCATGTGGGCTACTCAAACGAGCTATACAAGTGCTGGCCGTTGTTTCCTTATGGGACAATATGAACAAGTTTTCACCCACTTACAGTTCATATGAGCAGCTAATTTTTTGCATGTGTCTATAATAAAGACCTATCGATATGCAAAATTTGACACCCTGTACAGCTCCCTTGTTAGTATAATATATGTATGATATTCTCTTCATGGTTGTAAAGAGAAGAGAATGTCATTACCACGTCACATCCCCGAAAGATACACAACTCAAATAAATATTATTTTATAGTATATTGCGATACAAGTGCCGTAAGTGGTGCATATGGATCGAGGAAAGAGTTTTTTCAATTTCCGAGATCCGTTATGTGCTTACGGCATGGGTATTGCATGCTATTTTTTGCACGATGATTATTTATATCAATTTATTTATATTAATTGAGATATTAGCTGAAAATATTATGTATATATATACACTATTGAAGATGGATGTTATATTTCAGAAAGTGATTCGCATGTGTTTGTTGTTATGGGAACCGAATATTTGTTCTGGGGGGCCTTGTCCATAAAGGCTTGTATTATGATGAGTGCCGTAAGTAAATTCTTACCGCAAGGAAATTTGTTTTGTTTCCATAGCAACAATATTGCGTGCGGGAATGTCAACTTACGATCCACGGCAACAATATTCGTAAGTACCACTAATTAGTTAAGTCATGGCCAATATACCTTTCTCACTTCATAGTGCAAGAGACCATGTTGCAAAGAGTGCGTATTCAATTGTTTCAACCTAAAGCGAAACTTTATTGTTTGCCAGGCAAGACTGAGTTTCTAAAAACAGTGGGTAGTTTATAACTACTCTTCAGAGAATTTTTTTTGAGAAATGTTTTAGTTCTTAATAGAAGCACTTCACGTACAAAATCTAAACAAAATGTTTAAGGCCGTTTTAGAGAAAACACTAAAACAACATTTCCTAAAGTGGCATTAAAAGAAAGAGAAAGTCGTCACCAATCTATGTGTCACATCCTCAGAAAGTATCTAACCCAAATATAAAATTTTGTTTTCGTTTGATTTTTCCTGCTTGAGCTAGCTGTTCGCACACAGACATGTTTCTGAATCAGGGAACCTCAAAACTGAGGTGTCAATAACTAGGGTTGGGTCGATACCAGATTTTCTCGATACTCGATACCGATACATGATTTTTTTCTCGATACTAGATACTTCGATACTCGATACCTTCAACATTTCCAGTTTCAATAAATGGTTACATTAAAAATTAAAATTTGAGAGAACTGTGTAATACGAACTAAATTAATTAAGTCTGCATACTTAATAAGACAAAATTTAATATCATCAGTAGCCTATAATTATTTTTAAACTCTACATTAAAACTGAAATTAGTTTTTTAAACAGTCCACTTACAAGTTTTTGTTTAAAAAATACTAGCATTCTCACTTAATTGCAGAATTGCAGAATTACAAAAGTATCGAAAAAGTATCGAGCGAGTTTTCTGAAGTATCGTTCGATGCCGATACCATGCTAGTATCGAGAGTATCGAGGTATCGAAAGTATCGAGGACCCATCCCTATCAATAACAGAAGAGGCCCAATGTAATAGATTTGTTTTGGCTAGCATGACTTATTTGGCTTTTAAAATGACATGCCATTTTTAACGTACCTTAGGCTATATGTCATAGCCCATAATTATGCCAGTATCAGTAGTACCGGTACTTACTCCTTTTTATTTTGACATTGAAATATTGTCTCTATAGCTGTTTGTTGCATGAGAGTAGAAAATAAATTGTAGGTTGTGAAACCCAAAAATATGGAAAATATGTGCATTCATTGCTTAAACCAACGTCAGTTGTGTCCTTATCAGTGATTTCTATCATTTTTACAAGCATTGCCACGAGTTTGTACATTCCTACTGCTAACATTACTTGTATTATTGTCTCCTAGGCCATTGTGGTAAGCTGCATTATATTTTTTGATACTGGTTAATGATTTTATATCGTGAGGCAGAGCTAGAGAATTCTGTGTCATCCAGGATCAGTGGGACTATAACGTTCACCATATTTTCATGAGAATTCAATTGATTTGAATATGATTACCAGGGCCCGGATTCAAATGACATGTCATCTTTTTTATGATGCTGCCTAGACATTGCCAACTTGTAGACGAATCCTAATCATAGCCTCTAGATTATAGAAATGCATTTTTATTAGGTCATTATTTATCATTTTATGGAATTTTATATTTTTAGGGCATTTATTTCACTTTTAGGTCATTATTTTGTCATTTTCGTGTCACTTGCTTCCTTATTTTGTCATTTTTATGCATTTACTTTAAATACAGAGTGTCCCAATAAAATGTATACACTCTTTAAACGACTAACTTATAACACTGACAATTATTATAATACAGAAAAGTTTCAAAAATAAAAATGTGAACAAATGTAGAAACCAGCCAATTATCGAAAGTGTTCAAATTTTTTGCCATTGTGGTCCATGCACAGCTGATAACGCTGACTGATTGAATCCAAAACGTTCCTAATCATTTCAATTGGTATTTCGGCACATTCTCTTTCAATGGCTGCTCTCAACTCATTGATTGTAGCTGGTTTTGTGGTAGTTCTTATGGACATCCTTAACAGTTCCTTCTTCCTCAAACTTATCTCGCAAACGAGTCTCACAATTATTGTGATGCATCTCGTTGAAACTCCATTCTAAACCGTCTTTGCACTTCACTTATGTTCTCAGTCTTCCAGTAGCACTTTAGAACGAATTTTCTTTCCTCAAAGTTTAGTCTGACTCCAGCCATTATTTTAAGCATTCACAACTCAAAAAAGAACAAAAAGCGTGGTTGTTATGAACTGTTAAAGAGTGTATACATTTTATTGGGACACTCTGTATATGACTAGGTTACTATAATGCAACATTGTTGTAGAATCTACTTTAAAAACAATTTTCTTATTTTTATTCTCAAATGTTCCATTCAAGAACAAAGCTTTTAGACGTACGATATCCTTTCTACATTTACAGTTTTTAGAATTATGTACAAATTAGTCTATACCTTTTTTGTGCACAATAATAATTTTTATAAATAAAATATGAGTTTTTAGGTCATTCTTTGTAATTTTTAAGTCATTTTCTTTAAAATTTAGGGTCATTTTATAGGTCATTTTTTAAACAATTTTAGGTCATCAGAATCCGGGCCCTGTTGATTACCCTATTGAAATTGTCAGACCGCCCTTGTGGTCTTGTGGTTAAAATCGCTGACTGCTGATCTGTAGGCCCAGGCTTGATTCCTGGTACCTCCTCGGATTTTCTAAGGTAGGGAGGTCTGGAATGGGGTGCACTCAGCCTCGTGATTCAAATTGAGGAGCTACTTGATAGAGAAATAGCAGCTCCGGTCTTGGAAACCACCATTAACGGCTGTGGGTGTTGGCACGCTGACCATATGCCCCCCAATCCTGCCATCTGCCTATGATAGATGACGCAGTGGTTGGGTCCCTTCAGGGATGTGGAGTTTAGTTTAATTTTTATTGAAATTGTCATGAATATGGGCATTCATATTGATTTGAGTCTGAGGGTGAAAAGAATCGAAAATTTAAGCTACACTATAAACTACCCCCTGAGTAATTTTTACAGAAAAGCTAATGTAGCCATTTATTTATTCTTAAGTGGAAGTTTTGAAATTTGCATTTTTATTAAAATCGTTAAGTCATTTAATTTATTTGTAAATGAACTGGTAATATATATTTCTTTCAATTCACTTACCTGCAGATCTTTTCCAGAAAATGGTATTTTTGAAATGAGGCTTTTTCAAACCATTTCTGGTGAAACAATAAACATAACTTGTCTGTCTGTGAGGTAGACCATTAGGGCAATTAGTCATAGGAGAGAAGTTCCATCTGGCGCTGTGAATTGAGCTCCGGCTTAGCTCAGTTGGTAGAGCATTGGCGCGAATAGCCAAAGGTCCTGGGTTCAAGTCCCAGTGTCAGAGGAATTTTTCTCCTATAATATTATAATTTTTAATGCTTGTGGTATAAGTGGTACAAAAAATGTAATGTTATATATGCCTTCAGTGGTTGCTCTTTTTATTCATTAAGACATAACATTTAAAATGAATCATCCTATGCACAAACAATGAATATACAATGAAGTTATAACCTGCTATTACGTTAGCAGAAATGCTGCCAACGCACCCACAAGGGACCCACATGTAGTTTATAGTCTTCCTGTTTGGGATTGCAATTGCATCCTGTGTTATCACTCGATAGGAAATTGCTGTGGATATGACAAATAATGGGAACGTTCAATTTCAAGTTCGTGTTTGTAGCTAAGCGGTACGTTACTTATGATCAATACTAGTTCACTGTCTAAACAAGTCTGGCTCTTTTTTCGCAAGGTTTTTGAACCTATTTTCATTAAACAATTTATTAAATTGCGGATATGGCAAATAATGGGAACGTTCAATTTCTAGTTCGCGTTTGTAGCTAAGCGGTACGTTACTCATGATCAATACTAGTTCACTGTCTGTTCAAGTCTGGCTCTTGTTTCACATGGTTTTTGAACCTATTTTCATTAAAAAATTTATTAAATTATTTATAACTGTTATGAAGGTTTAGTTTTCAAAACATGTCCATCAATAGCCTACAGATGTCGTGAGAATTTATATAAAACTTAAAATATTTTCTTCCACAATGTTATGCATAATGACTTTCTCTGCCCATACCATAGGTACTATAGATAGAGGAAGTATTGTTTTCGACCCCCAAATTCGAAGTTGAGTTTTTAATATAAATACACATTTTGAGGTCCCCTGAATCCAAAAATACAATTTTCAGAAATATGTGTGTTTGTGTGGATGTCTGTGAAAAGCTTAGCTATAGAACAGAAAATTGTATGAAAACATTTTGTATTTGGGTCAGGTACCTTAAGGGGACTTTACAAGAAGAAATTTTTGTTTTTTGTGATTTTCTGGAAAATGGCTCTAACGATTTTCTTTAAATTTTGCACATGGGTTGCTTATAGTAAGAGCTAAACCTTTTATCTAAAACATTTTTTTCGAAAAAATTGTCTGAAGGGTAGTTATAAGCCACCTACTTTGAATACATTTTCTTTGCAATATGTCCTCTTGTTCTATATCAGAATGTGAAGTGATAAAAATGCATTGGCCATGCTTGATGTAAAGAAAGTTACGAGAGTACATTAATCAGATTTTATTTGGGTTATGTATCCTTCAAGGATGCGATGTGATGTGGTAACGGCATTCTCTTCATTTTTACAACCAATTTACATGAAGAGATTGTCATATATAATCATATTATACTGAAAGGCTAACATTTGTCTGGGCAGAAGAAGTTATGTGGGTTCCACATAAGATTTTTTAAGATGGATTGGATATTCCAACCAACTAGATTAATTCTTCATATTTTTAAGATAAATGCAACAGCTTAGATTACATCATATTGCTACAAATAGTCCCTTTGTGAATATTATTAACAACAATTGTCATGTAGAAATATTTTTATTACAAAACTAGCTTTCATTCATAACTTCGCTCATGCATAGTACACTCAATCCATAGGCGTAACGAGGGGGGGGTTTTGGGGGTTTGAACCCCCCCCCATTGACTAAAAAAGAGGAAAATTGTATAATTTTTTTAAGTCTGCCCATAAATTACTTAATGCGTGGGAAGCTTAAAACTCGTTATTTTGAGTCTTAATTTTTAAAATTTTCCGGGGAAAGACCCCCGGAAGCTTAAAACTCGTTATTTTGCATCTTAATTTTTAATATTTTCCGGGGGAGGACCCCCGGACCCCCCTCTCCCAGGGGGGTATTATAACCCCTCCAGATGTTATAACCCCCCCCATATGTTCGGCCTGGCTACGCCTATGACTCAATCCAAGCATGTAAACAAATAAAAATGTAATATGAATTCAAAGTGCAGGTATTTCAATGTCATACAAAGTATAAATAACACTATTCCTGTTATACAACATCTTCCCAGCCTTCTAACCAGGGCCAGATAATATTGGGATGGGGTGTAGAACAATCAGTCCAAATGAGGAACAGGGGTGTGTGGTGTTGAAAATTCTTGTAGTCTAGTATTGTGGGGAATTAATTGGAAGTGTGGTTGTTTCGGTTGGTCTTAAGTGACTCGATAATATGGAACCAGGAAGGGCTTAGTTGGATACCACTGTCTCTGTCCATGTTGTTTGGGTTCCAAGGGGATCTCCACTGCTTCTCTCACCACTCTCTCCCAGAAACTTGAAGACTTAGCTAAAAGAGTCTGGCCCTCATTTCATTCAGTCCACAGTCCGGTTTCTGATTGGTCAGTTCCCAACAATCCTCCTCTCCAATCTGAACTCCCCTAACTGCCCATTCTTATAAAAGAGTACCAACCAGTCACGGCACTTTATTCACTTTGAAAGTAGAGCCTCAAATTGGCCCAACAGTATCGGGATTTCTGTCAACAACTACCTGGTTAGAATTCTAGGCAAATATTCTAAATTATCAGGTCCAGGAAAAGTTCAAGGTACAATTGAGAATGCTTAAGGTATATATACACTCAAGAAACCCAAAAAATTCTGAAAAATTGCATTTTTTAGAAACTGCATATTTAGATAGACGGTTCTTTTCTGTTTAATTTCATATATTAATTTTCAAATTCTGGTTACTAGTTCCTTAGTTAGAGCCCTTTTTCTAAGAAGCTTCATTTTGCCAGAGCCCTTAGCTTTCTATCAAATTTCAGTATTTTTATTCTTCCCTCTCTGCTAGAAGTTCTCATATTGACTGTTAGTTGTCACTAATACACTAGTAAGTAAGTGGAGCCATGCTGGGTTCAGAATTAACTGTTTGAACTTCGTATTTTCATGTTCATCCCAACAAGTGTTTTACACGCATTTTGATACAAGTTTTGCTTTCTTCTCAGTTTCCCGTAAGTAGGAAATCGCTTGGTATTCAATTGTTTCAAACTTCTCAGTTCTTCTATAAATTAACGTATCAAGGTGATTTTGGTGTCATTTTGAAGCTTGAAATGTTCTCTAGTGTTTGACGAGAAATTTCTGATATATAAATATTCTGTGTTGTACATTTTTGTTTGTAATGATCTGAACAAAAAAAATCACTTTATATAAATCTATGTAACCATTTAAAATCTTAGGTAGCCTAACCAAAAAAACTAAATATCAGTCACTGGAGAGTTATTTTGTCTACAAAATAGTGAAAAATGTTTGTTTCTATCTTTTATAGTTTCGAAATAATCATGTTTGAAGTTTATAGTCAAAATTTTCAAGAAAACAATTTATAAAAAAATAATAATAATAATAAAAAATGAAGAATCCTAATGTTTAAAAATAAAATTTTCATACCTAAAGGGTAATATTTGGATCTATGTAAGTTCTACCCCATCTATCTCTTCCCACCTGAAACTATTTTGAAACTGGTATCAGGATGGGAGAAATGTGTTGAGAAACTTGGCGACTATATAGAAAAATGACAAAAGATGTCCCTTCATCTGTGCATTTGTTTGTAACTGTACGTATTAAACTTTTTGTAAAAAGAAATTATTGTGCGCTACTTTTCGATCCACCCTCGTAGAATGTTTAACATTATTATTGTTTGCTTTTTGTAATAAATTTTTTCTTTTATTGTTACGATCTGGGGAAGCCTCAATTCCCTTGCTTCTGTGGAAGGCATGCCACTGTGTTTGAGTACAGTGTTTTGAAATTGTATGGTTGTCTGTTGTACTGAGTGTGTAACAAACAAACATGCAGGGGAGTATTTAATTGGTGTTGAAAGAACCTAATTTGCATGAAGTGGAAAGCCAGTCAATGGATGTAATTTTATCTTTTGTCTGTGATGTAATGTTTATAGGTTTTTGTTCGTTGTATCTGAATTGTTTGTTCATCATATATGTTTGCAGCTTCTTTGTTTATTTTGCTTAAATTCACTGTTTTTTATATCATGAAATTGATTGGTAGGTGCAGGCTATTGAAAACAGGAAAGGCCAATTTATTTTATCATGGCATGTGTTTTATCTAATTGTAGATGGAAATTCAGTCGTCTCCATTGGTTTGTACAACTCATACAGGATGTCCTTTCTGCTATCACACTTGTGATAAAGGTTACAACTGGTTTTTGTTACTGCTCAATGCCTGACTGATTTTCGTTGTTTTTACAGTTCCCTTTCTATTGAAAGGGAAATAGCAAAACTTAAAAGTTCCTGTAGTACTTTGGGAGGGGGCAATTTTAAGTCACCTTGTGAAATAATTTGTCATTAACTCATTAATCATGTAGTTTTAGTTGAACAGATGACCTAGTAATTTACATGTCATATAGCTTGCATTATTTGCAAAACTCTTAAGAATATGATGTATTATTAGGAACTCTAAATTTATAGTATGAGTAGGCCTACACTATTTAGACCATACATATATATTGTCAGACCACAGTCAGAACAGAAAATGCACATAATTTTACTATGTTATATAAATAAGTTTACCGGTACTAAGTTATATACTATGTTATATATATAGAAACACAAATAAATGTAAGAACAGTTGGTTGAAACAAATGAAAAGACAAAACAATTATAACTTTTTATTATTAATATTAAACCGTTTTTAATTCTCTTAAAATGGTTGAGACTGTATTTTGTGAAATCAGGGTGCTCAGCAATAAACATATCATACAGTTTCAAACCATAGTGTAGACCATGTAATTGCCCAGTAGTAGTCCTGCATTTTGTTTCTGCGTAACAAAACATGGTAATTCATCTTGTATTTTGACATGTTTGAGGAAATAAATTGTGATCGGTTTTTATGGTAATAAGATAATAATGTAAGCTTATAAAGCTGCTCAATTTTCGTAACTTCGAAGTCAGAGGATAGTAGTTCTGTAGGGTAGTCAATAGGCTTATTTAAACAAATTTTTATTACTCTCTTTTGAAGTAAAATTAGTATCAAAGAAATGGTCTTAGATACACTATCCCAGTCAATAATTCCATATTGGATTATTGACTGTACTAGTGCTAAATATACTGTCCATAATGTAGAAATTGGAAGAAGATTCCAAAGGATGACAAATTTATAAGTAGTTTTACATATTTTATTAGTAATAAATGCAATATACGTATCTCATTTGAGATGCTTATCAATTATAATACCTAAGTATTTAACTTCGGAAGATTCATTTAAATGTGGGCGATTAAAATTTTGATTAGAATCACAAAAGGATTCATGCAATTTTATATATAAAACATGATTGGGTCTAGCATTTAACAATAAAGAGAAAGAAAAGCATATAAAAGATTTATTTTGAGATATTCAATGACATTAGGTTTGAATTAAGCCACTTTTTAAGTATGTTTGTAGCTTGATTGGTTTTTTCATGTTTTGATCCAATTTTTATCTCCGAATATAGCTGTTATGTCATCAGCATAAGAATACAAAGTGCATTTGAGATTTGACATATCTAATGTCAGTATGTTAATGTATAATAAAAATAAAACTGGACCTAAAACAGTGCCTTGTAATATTCCTATATTAAATGTCCCTAGTTTCAGTATGATAGTTTTCCAGTTTTACTGTTTAAACTCTTTTGCTTAAGTAAGACTGAAATAGCTTTACAGCAGTATGCCATAACACATTATTTTTACACCTTATATTTACTAGAAACGTCTCTAAACCTATTCAAAGCCAAAATCATACCAATACTAGCATATTGGATATGCTGTATGGCACCAACTCTCAGAACAAAACCTAAAATCATTAGAAAAGGTGAAAGCAACATTTCTAAAAAGAGCGCTCGGAGTATCAAAATCAATGCAGTCAAGACTGGTGTACCTTCTAGTGAGAGAGCCTTTCCTGATTGAAGATATCGGATATCTACTTCAGCACACCGAGGATTTTGGAAAGCTACTGCAAAACTTAAGAGAGAAGAAGTATGCCCGGAATTCTTTGGCACCAAAGCCTTGAGGTCAGAACATGGACGACAGCGAATTTTGAACTTCTACATGTAGTGACGAGACTATCCATCCATGGTTTCCATTACCTGATATGTGTCAGCAAGCTATATCTTGAACCAACCAGAGAATGTGTATGCGAATTATGTGGTGAAATGTGCGAACTCTACCATATAGATTGGTGCACAAAAACAATGCACATCCGTACGCTTTCCAGTTTATTATTGTAACACCTTATTTTTCTGATAATATACCATGGTTAATAGTGGCAAATGCATTTTCTAAATCAAGAAATAAATGTCCCTCTCGAGTTAATGGAGGAATGAAGAAAATAAATGGATACAATCATATACTTTTTTAAAAATGTGATCATATATTTATTTAAAAATGTAATGGATCATGTCTGTCTGTAATGATTTGATGCAAAACTACTACACTGGTAGAGCTTAACTTTTGCTTGAACATAATTTTTATACCCATAAAGAACATAGGACTATAGTCGTTCACTTATCTCTTGCACCAAATCAAAATTGTATTTTTAATCAATGGAATTTATTTAAATTTTCAAACAAGTTATGTTGTATAAAGTAATTTTTTTTATTTCTATTGACTGGCACCTTGTGATGTATTAATCACTGCACATCGATGCCTTTTGTGCCCAGTAATGAGGTGAAGTTTTATCAGATAAAAATGCATCCTTGCAACCTTGAAAGCATATTGTAAGATAAACAATCATGATTGGTCGATATCCGAGGCATTGTCCGCCGCGATGGGTGTATAGGTAGCATACTTGCCTTCTACCCTGGCAGTCCGGATTCGATTCCCGGCCGGGTAGTGGATTTTTCAGTAACGAAAAATCCCCGGGTTCAGGACTGGACATCACCCAGGAAAATTAAAGGCTATATTAAAAAGCCTTAAACTAAAGTGTGGTGGTGACTGCTAGAATAGAGTAGAGTAGGGTATTCACAATAGATCTATAAAGGTCGCAATGTTGAGAAGCCGGCAAAAGGCTTATACTATCCCTTAGTATTCTAATCTAATCTAATCTGAGGCATTGCTAAATGTTATTGGTCAATATCAAATATGAGGTGTATGAATGGGATAGTCGTTACAAAATGGCAGCTATGTTTTGTGCACTAAAATACAGTTTCCTTGATAATTTCCACAAATATCATTATTTCAGAGTGATTCTTTTTTTTCTATTTATTTGTTAATATCATTTGAACAACAATTTAAAAAAAAAAAAAGATTATCGTGACCAGGAGACTTCTGTACAGAGAAGGAATAAACTAAAGAGTAACAATGTAGGCCTATAGAATTGGAGGCCAAGATTTAGAAATGAAACAGAAAATATCTACAGTACCTTTCCAGTGTTTATTTTACACACAAATATTAACTGAGCGGTTCATGCATTGTTGGCTTATAATAACTGCTTCTGTCAGTCCAAAATTTTATAAACATCTACCTCTACCTAAACTTAAAGAGTGTAGGCTACCTATGAACATTTTGGAACTGCAGCACTGGATTTCTCCTCTGTTTTGTTCCGTTTTGTTCTCTTTTATACACTTCCATCTGTTCAACTTGGGTTGAAGTCAATTATGTAAGCATATGAATTGGAAAATAACACATTTGTTTTCATCACCAATGATAACAATCTTCCTGTGTGTCAGCATTGATCATGGACTGAATTGGCAGTGCCACTTAATTCTACAAAATAACCATTGCATGTAACTAAAGAGTTGGCTAACATTTTTACCCAGTGGTTTGTGTCATCTAAAATATGATTCTGTTTCATTGGATCCTAAGCCGTGATTATTTACTCACTTCTGTTATCTTACTTTGTTTGAAACTTGTTTATTTTGCTATTCCTGGTACTTTTCTTATTAACCCTTAGGGATTGCTGGAGGGACAGCTACTTATTCTACTGGTCCAAACTTTGTTCTTACTGACCATAATATTTAGACCTACATTCAAATAAAAACTTGACTAAACTGTCTTCCTCTTATATTTTCCATATGAAGGTTAAGAGTTGAGAAAAAATCTCCATTTCTTAAATTTAACTTTTCCCAAGTATAGTAACTATAGCAAGTTCACATTAATAATAATAATAATAATAATAATAATAGTAATAATTTTCCATAGGATTTTTTCCCCAGTGTTGTAGTTTCCCTCAACCAAACAATACATCATAATTTTACACTTTATAAGCCATCATAAGCCATCTGTGACAATCCTAAGCTGCAAAACCTTCCCCTGTCAACTGTGTTAACGGTGTTCAAGCTGAATGTTATGCCAGTCGCCACATATGGAATCCAACTAACATGGACTTACTTGATGGCAAAAAACTTTAAGAAACTAGAGAATGTTAAAGCCAGATTCCTAAAAAGAGCTCTGTCAATCTCAAAATTCACAAGCAATAGCTATGCCTACATAATAGCGCAGGAATCTTTCTATGCCTGACTGCCAGAGACGCAAGCATACAAAACATCATTGAGGAGAGACAGAACAAAGCCAATGAAGTACCACAGGAAATGATGGAAACACAAGCGATGAAAACAGAAACATGGAAAGGACCTAACTTTATGCTCTGCCACCTATATACACGCTTCGCTGCCCATGGTTTCCGTGGGAAGATATGCCAGAACGGATCATACCATGAGCCAAAGGAGGACTGCATCTGTAAACCATGTCCCAAGTATAATTTAATGAAGTGTGAAAGCAGAACTCAATTACTAAATATGCTAACGAAAGACTGATGAAAACCATAACTTAAATTAAAGAACACATTGTGTTTAATTTTATTTAGGAATACACTCTAATTTTAACTAATTTTGCTCCTCCACAGTTTGTCGTTCCATTGTATCTTTACCTTGTAGTCATCTTGCTACCATCTCCCCCTTACACCGTCCATCCAGGTATCTGTCGGCCTTCCTTTGCTTTTCTTCCATCAGGTTCCCAGTTCATCACCACCTTGGGCAATC
Source organism: Ectobius pallidus (assembly GCA_964059195.1). Taxonomy (NCBI): domain Eukaryota; kingdom Metazoa; phylum Arthropoda; class Insecta; order Blattodea; family Ectobiidae; genus Ectobius; species Ectobius pallidus. The sequence goes on along the minus strand of CAXKWD010000009.1, from coordinate 121,221,216 downwards.
TTCTTTCGTTCATTCTTTCACATGACCATATCACCTTGATCTTTTCTTTTCAATAATTTCTACATCATCTTTATCTACATTTTATTTAACCAACATTGTATCAGTTCATTTCATGACTGACCACAGGGGTCCTGAATACGGGTACTGTATGCCTCAGTATTACAATATTAACAATATACAATATAAATAGCATAAGAATGCAACTAGGATTTACTGATTTAAGCGTCTTAACTCAGCTGGAGGAGTATTAATAATCTTCTATTTAAGTGGAATACAAGTGCCTGTGTAGGATACAAAGTGAGTCCTTTATTATCCCCACAAGTATGGTACGCACAAGTTCCATGGATATTCCTAGGGAGAGAAGATAATTCCATGTGAATTTCGGTAAAGTGCCTCTGCTACCAAACAAAAGACCAGTCACTGACCAATGACTCAACTCGATGCCATAACGTTGAGCAAGGTCTGGAAGACATGGTTCGTAAATTGATTTCTTCTCTTTGTCAACTGCAGAAGCCTGGTTTACGTCAATTTCAAATCTTATGGTAGGATCTAATACCAAAGCTTTTCCATTTCGATGATTTATGGCTATAATGTCAGCTCTCCTAGTTGAACCATTTGTCGAGATACAATGAACCTCCTCATAGACATTCCATTTCATCTGTTTTAGAAAAGTGGCTAGAGTAGTTCTCACTTTGTTTTCTTCCTTGATTTTCTTGCTGATCTAATTCAGCAATCCATTTCTGTGGCTTGTAATTTTGCTTTTTTTCATGTCTCGTGTACATTTTAACACTAGCATGTATTACAGCATGTGTTATTAAAAGTATGATTTTCATAAACTTCTTTTCCCTGATTATAACATAGTTTTAAATGCTTGATCCTTTGGCAGTCTTTCCAGCTTCTGGTAGTTCACTGTAAAATATTGTGCCTGTAAGAAAGAAACTTTGGAAACTTATTGGAAACTTTGATGATTGAAGATGTAATCCTTATAGTACTCAAAATGATTTTGCTAAATATGGGTGTTCTTGTTTTTGCAGGAGTTGGGTAAGAATGGCATGAGTGTAGATCGTGAAGCGGCATGACCAAGCGCTTTGAATTTAACTGGCATATTCCTGTGCCAGAAGCTCTTCTGAAGGGCTGTGTCTTTGACCGCTGGACAGAAGACAAGGAAAGCACAGATTATGAAGCCAAATGCCTGTTCAAAGTTGATGAATATGGCTTCTTCATCTATTGGAAGAGTGAACCTCGTGTAAGTATTTAGCCTACTGGTACTTATGTTAAATTTTTTTTAACATTGTAAGTTCATTGTTTTATTTTAAATTTTATTCCTGATCTCATTGAAAATTGTGTAGGCCTAAATGAGTTTAATTTAAGATTGTGGTTGAAATGTAAAATACCTGTTTTCTGCATTGTTTGACAAGTTTTATTCAATTCATTTTCAGAACCAGATACAGATATGAATATTGAGCCTATGCAGATACACAGATTTGCAAGTTATGATACATTTCTCCAATAATAAATTTATGTGTTAAGCCATTTAAGAAATTTAGTCCCAAAAACATTATTTAAAAAATTCTTACTATGCTTATGCTAGCTATGCGTTTTTTATAGCATTTTGCTTTATGGTATTTGTCTCTGGGGAAATGGTACAGGATTTTCAAATGTTATCTTCTTAAAAAAATAGGCAATGTGTATAATAACAGGCTTTAGTTACAGTGCGCTCTGTAAGCCTTTATTTATTAAAGAAATAATTTTAACAGTAATAAATATGTATATCTTTACTTGTTTGTTGCAAACCAAAAAATCTGGATTCTGTTACTCTTAGAAAAGATGTCCATAATCATCACAATAGGAATAACCATCTTATAAATCAATCATCTATTAGATTGACAAAATAAAAAACTGATTAGCTTACATATTTTAGCCATTACAGTGTTTAATAAACTACCATATGAGTCTCATTATGTTTCACTAAGTAGATTTAAAAGGGTTTTATGTAACTGGCTTTCTGAACATCCTTTTTATAATATTAATGGCTTTATTGAACTACATGTAATAGATATGGCATTCTGATGTTTTATGTTTTATATATTGCTTGTTTATTATTGACTTGTAGTTTCGTGTTAGTGTTGGGTTGTACACAGTCTATATCATCATTCACGATGCTCATGACATAAATGTAAATGTAAAAATGTAATTATTGTTTATTGGAGCAGTATTGAACCATGCATCCATTATATGACTATCTGCCTTATAATATTTTAATTGCTGATCATTGGCACTACTGAGACATACAATTTGTCTTTTTAGAATTTGCTGACAAAAATGATAGATTATGCAATATTTATTCACGAACAATTTGTATTAAATTTGTTTTTTTGTGTAGCCTATATATTGTAATGTATAACATTCAAATGGAAAGGATACTGTTCCCCATTAAAATAGTGAAATAACGCCTAGTGGAATACAACCGTAAATAAAGTAACCTTCTTCTGTCAAGGCTTCATAAAATCTCTTAAATAAATGGTAATTGGAAGGTCATGAGGGGAAAATGATGTGTGTACACAGGTGTTTTAGTCAGTACAGTTTTCCTCAAAATATGTTTGTTCATAAATGGAATGATAGTATATGGTCTCTTTTTATGCTCAACTTAACTTACTTGTCTTTTTTCAAGAACCATGGTTTCAATCACCATCATGATCGTCCTTAGAATTTCCAAGCTGGTTCTGGTAAAGTTGAAGGGGGGGGGGTGTATGTTTATATCTGTGGTGGGTAGAAATTTTTGAATGAGGCTCCTCTCTGTATGTACCGTATTTTACGGACCATAAGATGCACTTTTTTACCTTAAAAACAGAGCCTTGAAAGTTGGGTGCTTCTAATGGTCCGAAGTACACCAAAAAAAATTAAAATTATAGTAAATATTGCCGGAGTACCATAATTAAACAAAGTGTTGTAAACGATGAGATAGTTATATATTTTGGCATCGACTATAGACCAGTGCACTTGTCACAATCATAAAATGAGGGTATTTGGAAGCCAGGTATACAATGCGAAAAGAAAGAAATGTTGAGTTCTTTTATACGAAAGGAGTTGTCTCCACCAGGTGGTTTAAATGAAGGCAATAATTTCTGAATTGTCTTATCCCCTTTACACTTACTGTATGCTGAATTGTGGGTTAGAGGGAGTAGTGTTTTCGTTAGGAATCAGCTGGTTGTTAAAATTTACACGATGCCACCTGTACAGAAGAGATTTTCGTACAACACAGTTTTTAAGTTAAAAGTGATTTACACTGATTACATTGTACAAGGTTATAATTTGTTTATGCAATTAAGGCCCGTTCTTACGATGTCCAGTTAAGTAGGAGTAAATGTTAACTGGTAGTTTACTTTACGGTCGGAGTAAAGTTTCAGTAAACGCTTCTTTGTTCTTATCATCTCCTAGTTAAAGTTTACTCCCGGTTAACGCAATCAGACAAAAGTCACAGCAGTTGGTACGAGCGTTTCTCAGTTGTTTGCAGCAGTTTTTCATCTGTTTTCATTGTTTCGTGTGATTTTGCAATGGATAATGAGGTTATGGCTGATATAAAAAAAATAAAGAGACACAGCAATTTCTTTTCAAGTGAAGAATAATTGTTTCTGAATGTTATCGACGAAAAGCGTCATATAATTCAAACTAAATAAACACACAGTTAGGTATGGCCTTAAGAACAAAGCTCAAAAAGACGTATCAGAAAAACCTATTGTGAAATATATAACTTCCTCTGAATTTAATTATAGTTTGCAGTACACAGTACAGGCAGTAGTGTGCAATCAGTTGTCTTAGCCTAAAAAGGTCGCATAATTTGCGAGGCAAGACCTAAAACCCAATAAGTTTGTGTATGAAATGTGCAGCTAATAACTACAGGATATATTACGAGATGTTTTCAAATGAAATTATTAGCTCTTAGCATAACATATTAAAATACATTATATATAAGCCTATATAGTTTATATACTACGCTTATTATACAATTCCTGTTAAATAAGAATAAAATCCTCCTCAAGTAAAGTGGTTGTAAAAATGAAAAGAAAGGTACCACGTTTCGAAACCCTATCCCCGAAGGATGAAAAACCCAAATGATCTGATGTACGGGTAGAGGAAGCAAATAGTAAAGTAATTGTTTGTCCAAACTTTCATAATAATTTGACCTAGTTTTCAATATTTTTTAAATTTATTTTTACATATATTGGTATCGTTCTTCATCACCAGTGACATTAGGAAAGCAGCTAAGTGACTTCATCTCTCCATTTTAATTCAGTTCACGAGAAGTATAACCTCAAAAAATCCTCCGGTTAGGAGTTGACTTGTACATTTTCCTACAGTAAAGATTACTGCCAGTTAAGAGCTTTTTACCAACAGTTAACACCTAACCAGATATTGTAAAATCGAACTGTCAGTAAAGTAACCGTAAAAGTAGCCGTAAACATTTTACTGGAGGTGGTAATAACGGGCCTAAGTATATTAGTCCCTTTAAAATTTTTTGTATAGAATCACATAAATTTCTTTTCCTGTAAACTTCCATCATAAAATCAAGGTGCATCTTATGGTCTGGGGCGTCTTATAGTCTGTAAAATACGGTAAGTCGAAGTTCATTAATTTGTTTTCTTCTGATGGCTGTTGAAAACTTTATATTCATTTTATGTCTTGATTTATGTTGCGGCCATCACTCCAAAAATGTGCTGTCACACTGCTGTATTTTGCGTGCCTAAAATGATCTAGTTTTTATACTCCCTTCTGTTTTCCCAATGTAAATTCTGTTGCAGTCTTCATAGTTTATGTAGTAGATTCCAGATTTATTAATTTTATTCTTTTTCTCTAGGATGGAGACGTCATTGAGCTTTGTCAAGTCAGTGACATCCGTGCGGGTGGAATGCCAAAGGTATGTTTAATTTTCAAATAAAATTTGTTACCCTAGTTATTATGTAGGTAACTTGTAAGATCATGATGAGCTATGGGAGCTGTATTATTATTAACTAAATATTTTAAATGGTCAAGTTTTAAAAAAGGCTTTTATTCCCAATTTGTAATGTTTATGTGATTGAAAGCATCAAGCATTTTGAGTAACCATTGATTACTGATTTGCATGACATTTACTGTACAGCCATTTCATAACATGGGAATTTTTCCCTTAAAGAGAGAAGTTATAAAATTATTGTAATTGGGTGGTCAAAAATAAGTTTGAAAGCTCAGATTCTTTGAAAATTAAGGACTTAGGTATATCTAAGTGGTTTCATGTGTAAAATCTGTCGGTTTACTTATTTATTGCGTTGAGTTTTTTTTTTGGCCATTTTTAGCATGATTTTAACACTCTTTAATACCAAGTAGTCAAGAGTAATCAGCTATTTCCATTTTCATTTGAGAAAATATACATCTTAAGGTACAATTTGGTATAAGATTAACTTAAAAATTATGTGTGGTTAGTTACTATGTAAAATAAACAAGTTACTTTTTGTCCCACCCGTAACAGTGATAGTTTTGTTAAATTATTATTGATGAGTTAAATAAATATTCTGACAACCTGGAAACAGTTTATAATTTGTATTTAATCCCTCATACCTTCATTAATAACAACATTAAGACCCTAACAGTAATAGCAGAACAGCAAATGAACTTTTGTTTTGCATCATTAAAATCAGTGTCCAAATTATGTCCCATCCATAATAGATTTTAAAAAACAAATTTTAAATAATTCTTTGCATGTAGTGTGGAGGAGAAGGCATTGTAAATTTTACAGAATGTGAAGAACCAATTCTAGTTTATTATTTATGATATGTAATAAACAAAAATATTTTTTATAATTTGCTAGAATGTCCCACCCATAATTATGAAATGGCTGTGTAATCGAATTGTATTGGTGTTAGTGGATGTGATCTCATTACTGCCACTTTCTTAATTGTTTTTATTTATATTGAATTTTAAAGTTCAGTATGTTGTTGCGCTATAAAAAATTAGCATAATTTGTTGTAAACAATGTCACCTTTCATTCTGTAAATAAAGGTGTTATGTACGATGTGCTTGAAAGCACCAAGCATTTGGAGTAACCAGTGATTACTCATTTGCATAACCATTACTATAATTGAATTGTATTGGTGTTAACGGATGTGATCTCATTACTGCCTAGTTCTGTACACCACTTCCTTAATTGTTTTTAAGAATATGTAATTTTTAAGTTCAGTACGTTGTTATGCCATAAAAGATTAGCATAATTTATATCACAAACAATGTCACCTTTCATTCTGTAAATAAAGGGGTTTCAAAAATGATAGGGAAATTAAGGATGAGAAATAAAAAGTAAAAGAAGCAAACAAAGTTCTAGCTTATTTATTTATTTATTTATTATTTTTTAAAATTTTTATTTATTTTTTTGTTTGTTTGTTGCTGGTTGCTCCAGTACAGAATCAAACACCTGTACTGGCCATTGACTTCATGACTGATTCTAACATTGTATTTAATTTATCAATTGAGACTGTAAAATTCATAATTTTGTCTTTAACAACACATAAATATGAGACCTGATGCTTTTCTGGTGTTGACAATGTGTGTGATGGTTCTCGAACTTCCAACGGGATGAGTAGGATAGGGTGTCCATATAACGTTTACATAAAAACAAGACATTTTAATTTTTTTCTGTAAAAAAACTGGGACAATTAAGGAAGAAAGGGAACAAAAATTTAATTCACCATGTTTAGGGCATATTTACAATTTACCTTTGTCTCATGCACACAGATTATCCCAAATGACTTCTTAAATTTCTGTAGATAATTTATTCCACAGAAATAGATGCCTCACTCAATACAGGAGTAACTCCGAATAGAGGAAATTTCCAGAAATGAATGTAATAAAAAACTGAGTATCAACATATAAGACGCACCCCGTTTTTCAGACCTATTTTCAAAGGAAAAAGTGTGTCTTATACGCCGGCAAATACGGTATTTTGCATAAAATGTTCTCTACTGGTTTTCAGAATGATAAGCTGAATTTCACTTTAGCGAAACTAGGGGACAACATTGAGGAACGTTCGCTCACAATATGCAGTGGAACTGACTACATCAACATCAATTACCAGCATGTGGTGTGTCCGGACATAGAAACTGCCAAGGTGAGTTATGAATAAGTAATTTGGCATGTATGCATATACACTTATACATGTATGCATACACTTATTCATGAAATGCTGATTTAGAGTTGTGAAATGAAAGTTAAATGATCCTTGGGCATAGACAGCATGGGGAGACTTCATCACTAATTCATAAGTTTTCATCTTATCATGTGTACTATGTCTAGTGGCGTGCTGCACAAAATATTTAAAAGTATGATGATGCTAGTAGCTCTTGTGATACTTTCTTTCTTCTAATGTATGGGGGTTTGACATATAAACCTTATTTTTTCAAGTTCAAGTGCGGGTGAAATATCTACGTAACTGAAAGAGAAATTAACTCTATCTCGGAAGCTGAACTTATGCGCGTGAAAGAAAATTTCCTAAAAAGATGCCAGTGTTGTGTGGATGGAGGAGGAGGACATTTCCAGTATCTCTTGTGATGAAGTCCTTGGTTATTTTCACTGTAATTGTGAGAGCCTGAATCATTACATTGTTAGCGGCCTTATTTGCATAGGTATTTCACCCGATCGCTCGGGAGTTAGGGCTGTGGCTGCCGTGATGCAGAAACCCGCATGGGTACAGTGTATATGTATGTACCCATTTATAAATTCGTTGATGCTCTATTGATGATAAGTAAAGTTTGAAAGGCATCTTAAATGGAAATGAAAAAGAGAGTTCATTATTTAACTTGATTGAACAAATTAAATGATGTCATAGAATATTTATTTCAACAATAATTAAATTAAATTAAGGGGTAAGTTGGATGATTAACTTTCATTCTTGTGTCCGATTCAGCGTTGTATAGTAGAATTACTGAATAAAAAATTATTTTTAATCATACTGTATTTACCTCGGTAAACGGCTTGCCAGAAGTTTACGGAGATAAATACAATCCGTTTAAAACTATTTTTAATTCAATGATTAATTTTCAGTCTTTTTCCATGACTTGTGGATTGAACCAGTTGTCTGTATAGTTCGTAAGACTTGCTCTAACCATTTTTTTATGGTAGTCAGAAATTTACTCCATTTCCTCATGTAAACTCCCTACATGACCCGTTACAAGGAAGAAGCTGATTTATTGTTAAACACTTAAAATAGTAATTGAAACTTGAGATGGAGGTTTAACATATGTAACTTCACTTAATTCAAGCACTGACCTGAACATGTTTCGAGGAATCCTTCATGACTCATCATCAGCTATACTCCATCTGGAGTAACATGTTCAGGTCAGTGCTTGAATTAAGTGAAGTTACGTATGTTAAACCTCCATCTCAATTTCAATTAATTATAACTTCACTATATAAACTTCCTACAAATTCTAGGAATACTTAAATAGTAACATGTTTCAGTTATGTACTGATAAGAATTAATGAAGAAGAACTGTTGCAAGGAAGAAATAACATGTTTCAGTTATGTACTGATAAGAATTAATGAAGAATGTTCAGTTATACCGGTAACTTATTGAAGAGGTTTACATAATAGGCCTTAGAGTAAATTTGTCCTGGAGGAATTCTCATGAGGAAGATCTGGATAGGTAAGGGTAAATTCCGTGTTAGCATTACCTTACTAAGGCAGAGATCTGGTTCAATTGTTCAGGGCAATTGTTCTGTAGTGAGTATTCACATCAAAATAGCATAGTGTGCAAGTCGCACTTCCTGGATGCATGCTACACATTGAGTAGTGTAGCTCACAAATTTGCATTCATACCGAAGTATCGTACGCGACCTCCAGTTAAAGTCTATTTTTTCACTTGACCAATTGAAAAAAATCTTAAATTTAAAAATGTATAATTTACCTGCAGTGGATAAAGTTTCTGCAATTTTTATCGAGGCTCTTTCAATGTCATATCGTACGCACTTGGATACTTTTCCACATATGTCTATGTTAAATCACTTACTTTCTGGCACTTTTCATTATATCTTTGCCATAATCTACAACTACACCAAACGAATATGCACTGAATTTTCTTAGGAATTACAACACAGCTGAAAAGTATGCATGCATCATCCTGAATAGTGGTGCATAAAATAAGTCTTGATCTATTTGAAGAAGTCAATATCATATTCTGCAACTTGCACTACTGCCATGCTACTTTGGTGTGAAGACTTACTTCAGCTTGATGATTTGGTATTTTAAATAAGTAGCATGCAACATGCATCCAGGTAGCACATTGCATGTGGCATGCTACTTTGGTGTGAATGCTCCTTACAGGTTAAAATTGGATTACGAGGTGTGTCCGGAAAGTAATTCCAATCACCGATAAAGAAAATAAGACATTAATAAGTAAGAAGTATTTATTGCAATATTTACAGAGATTCATTGGCTACTTCTCTGCATATTCGGCACCGTTATCGAGGCATTTATTAGAATTAGAATTGTTTTATTTTACCTGGTGGAATTAAGGCCATTAGGCCTTCTCTTTCATTCAACCAGGATTAATGCAACTGAACTTTACAATATTACAATAAAATAAGTATGATACAAGTACAGTACAAAGTTACAAATACACAGGAACATTATTATATTATTATCATTTAAGGCTTAGAACTAGTTCACTAGAGATAATACAATACACAAAAAACAATATGCTAAATAGTTTGCTACTTACTAAGATTTAAACTATCACTATAATATTAATTATTACTAAGAAATATGATGTGAAAAGATTTAAACTATTACTAAAATATTAACTATTACTAAGAAATATGATGCGAAAGAAAAATGAAAAGTTGTGAATAATTGGGAACATTTTCAGTATTTATATATGTGATGATTTATTGTTATTAATGTAAAACCAAGTCTCTAACTATGGCATAATTGGTCAGCTTACGTTAGAATTGTATTTTTGTTTGACAGTTCCTACAGTTCTCAGGTAAAGCATTCCAAGATCGCGACATGGAGATGACAAAGGAGCAAGAGTAATGGGTTGTTTTGTGACGAGGGATACTTAGAATAGACTTTCTTTGTGAGCTGGTACCAAGATTTATCTTAGTAGTGTACAAACAATTGTATGCCTGTGCTATAGGACTCTATCGCCAACGGTACTCAGAGAAAGATGATGAGTTTATTGACAATGTTGTCACTGGGGATAAAACATGGGTTTCGCATGCCACACCAGAAACAAAACAATAATCCATGCATTGACGGCATAGTGGTTCACTGATGAAGATCAAATTCAAACAGACAATCCCTGTCAGAAAAATTTGGGATCGACATGGTGTGTTCCTTTGCGACTTTTTACCACGAGAGGAGACCGTAAATGCCGATCGGTATTGTCAAACATTGAAAATCTGAGGTGGGTGATCCAAAACAAGAGACGTGGAATGCTGAATGCAGTGATTTCATGGCGGCAGACTCTTATGGCATGGGCATACGAATGTTGGTGCAGCGATACAATAAATGCCTCATTAACGGTGGTGACTATGTAGAGAAGTAGCCAGTGAATCTCTGTAAATATTACAATAAATATTTTTTGGTTATTGATGTTTTTGTTTTCTTTAGCGGTAATCAGCACTTACTTTCTGGATGACCCTCGTAATATTGCAAGTTTCATTTTGGTCCTAATGATTGCTTTCTCCTGCAGGTTTGGTTACAGGGTATTAGGCAAATCACACACAATGTAAAGGCAAATAATGTGTGTCCCATGACATGCTTGAAGAAGCAGTAAGTTGGGGATTATTTTCAGTAGCATGATCACTTGTCTTGATATTTATTTTAGTTGTATGTGGTGTTATTATTTTTTGTTGCATGTTTTGGCCACCTGCTATGTGTTTTACGATTGGTAGATATGGCAGCAGGGCTTGCGACTGATCACACATAACAACAAGATAAGCAACGTGTGTGTTCGCACCAATCTTATGAAGCAGTAAGTGGCAACTTTTATTAAAATAACAGACAAAAAAAGTCATTGAATATGGTAGCCATGAAATTAGAATTTCATAACGGTGAACTCCCAGTTATTCATATGCAGATTATTTGGTTTGCAGATTATTTGTGCATCATTGTTTTTTGTAGTTTGTTATTTATTTATTTATTTGAGCTTGCGAACTATGCTTGAACATTCACTAAATATTGTGAACCTGGCTTCCAGCACATGGCATTGACAAAGACATGTACAGGGTGAAAAATAATCATATAAACGAGAAAAGGGAGGATCTAATTATATTTTTGTAACATGAAAAGTGTATTCGTCTTCACACATTTTTTGTAAGTAAAAACTTACCAATTGGACAACCGTTTTGATGAGAGACTTCTCACCATCATCAGCTGTTCTCAACCAACAATGTGTGAAGACGAATATTCTTATTGATTATATATAATATACCGGTACACTTCACAATGTTTTCCCGATTAATTTAATAAAAATGAAAAGTGTTTTTAAGTTCTTCATATAAATATCTCTACTGTGTGAGACACTCCATGCCGTTACATGGCCCATACTCCATTGTTGTCAATATCTTTACATGCAGAAAAATAATGAGGTTTGGATCCCTACTTACTCTTTTTAGTTTGTTAGAATTTATTTTTTCATACATGTAGAGGGTAAAAGGTTAGGTCCCCCCAATTTTTCACACTTTTTCGCTCATTTCTAAATGTGAAAAACATGTCAGATTTCCTACCTGCTTCGCCATCGAAATATTTTCTCCCATCCCCGCAACAGTTTATTCTTGTAACCACAACTTTGTGTAGTATACAATATACACTATTTTAGGTTATATTTGTGTCCACTTATTCACAATTTTTCCTGTATTTAGCATGTTTGTATGTACAAGCCAGGTTTATATATTGATTCTAAATGTTCTAAAAAATATTACATGAAATTTGGCTATTTTCCTTGTTTAGAAAACAAAAATATCATACCCAGCAGGGAACTTCCTAAGTTAATACCCCAAACAAACATAACACATTACTTTTTAATAAAAACTCTTGGGTTTTTTATATGTTTTCCCAATAAATTTTCCATAAAATTGAATTATTCCTTTTTTTCGGTAGTCTATGGCTTCTTTTCCCTCTCATTAACACTTAATTAATCAGAAGTTCACTGTACTTGCAAAGACAAGTTAACCTTGAGGTTATTAATTAGGTAAATTATTTTGAAGGTAAATTGTTTTGTGATGTATGTTGTGACTATAATTTTAGTCTTTTGGCAAAATAAGTATTTTGTTGTAATTTTGTATAGTCATTCTTAAATCTCCAAGTGAGTTTTTGTTTTATTTTCTAGTTACGATTATTAAGCACAAGGATAAGTAACTTAAAGATTGTTGAGATCGGGATTTGCACACGAACTTAACTTAATAGGTATATTTACCTCAGAATGCATTTCGATGAACAATTTCAGCTGATCAGCGGATCAGCTGATGATGGTGGAAATTGTCCATCGAAATGCATTCTGAGGTAAATATACCTATTAAGTGAAGTTCGTGTGCAAATCCCGATCTCAACAATCTTTAAGTTTGAAATCACTTCACTGTGTATCTTCCCAACTCAAATTATAACAAGGATAATCCATTTGGACAAAGTTGAATGATTTAAAAACCCTTGTTTTTCAGTATCCTGTAATTCCTACAATGCTCATAAAATAAGGCCCTGATTTTGATGACATATCATCTTTTAACTGGAACATTTGGATGCTGTCTGCTACTGCAGATATTCTGATCATGACTCCTAGATTATGAAAATGGTAATTTTTAGGGGCATTTTTTGGTAATTTTCCCCATTAGGTAATTTCTAGAATTTATTGTCATTATTTGGCTATTTTACGGTCTTTTTCCCCATATTTCAAATTTTAGGTAATTTGTTAAAATATAAAGTCATTATTTTCTTATTTTAAGTTGTTTCTCGCATTTTATCAAGTTTTTGTGCATTTACTTACTTTGAATTTTATCGGAATTCTAAACAGGCATAAATAAATAGATCTTATAATTTTAATTTGGATACAGAAAGACAGGGTTTGCTGTTTGTATTTAACCATATGAACCAAATAACTAATTACAAAACTATAATTTTGTCAACAACATAAATGTAGAATAGACGCAGATCTTATGAATAACTAGTATTTTCAAACAACATTTTCAGTAATTTCTTTTAGCTTTGGGTCATTTTTTTGTATTTTTGCAGTCATTTTGTAGCTCATTTTTAAAGCATTTTTAGGTCATCAAAATCCGGGCCCATCTCATAAAAAATATGAGGTAAATTCTTTAAATAATCCAGCATAACATTACCTCCAAATTACGTTTTCATATGCATGACTTCAAAGAAAGTGGAATCTTAACAACAATGTTTTATTTTATTTTCATCAATGAGTTGTACATTTAGTGAGAAAAGTTGCATGTTTATTTAGAAAGTTATAGCCACGGAGTTGTGTATCGCACAAGAGATAGAAATGTGTGAAAACATTATCTAATTTCTATGATGTTTGAGTATATATTGGGAGGAGAGCATGTTAGATGTACAGTGAAACCCTGACAAGACACTCTTCAATGGGCTGCGTAAATGACCGCATATTAGCGAAAGTGGGTCATTTTTAGATTTAAAAAATTTTAATGTCACTCAAGGGAATGGAAGCATCTTGAGACTGGTGAAGCCATTCCACAAGAATTTTTTCCACAACTTCGTATTTTCCGGATTTCACCTTCATTTGCTTGCACGATTTTTCACTATTGTTCTAAGCATTGAAGAAGGGATTCGTAATGATTCCACCAACTGTTTCTGATTCATACTGGTGTTTACATCATATTTACGAAGAATTTCTAATTTCTCCGATATCGACAAAGCTTTCCGTTTCACCGTAATTTAAAACTGACAGCAAGGAGGGCCATCATGGAGGACTTAGTCCGTGCTATGAATAGTCTTGCAGGTACTCAAAAAGTTGCATTCCATTGTATTGAATGTGCGGGTGCGAACGGTAATTATGTTGCAGGTGCTAATGGTAAATATAGAAGTCTGGAAAATATTTCTCATTATTCTTAAAAGCATAATATTTTAGAATTTTTGGCAGACAAAAGACTGTATTAAACAGGATGACAAGCGCATTAAGAGATGGATTTTATTTAGTTTTATGTAGTGATGTCCGGGGACCGGATGAAAAGACCATATAACATGGGATAGCAAAACAAACTGGTGTGTATTATCGGGGTTTCACTGTATTTCCTATAAGAAGAAAGTAAATTATGTGATGTATAGCATCTGATCATTTATGTTCTACTATCCTTTGACATTTCTGCACTAATCGCATATTGTATTATGTTCATAGACATTTATCAGTGGATTGTTAAGAAAACTCTCATCACATATACCTAAGTAGAGATAGGTCGATTCCAGTTTTGTAGATACTCATACCAGTATGTTTTTTTGTCTCAATCCAATTACAATACAATAATCAAATGCAAACTTATATTTTATTAAATATGCATTTTTATACTAACATTTCAATATCTGTATATGGTTATTGTAAATTAAATTAAGTATAAATATATTGTGTAGTAGTTCCAGTTAATAGTTAACATCTTTTCACAGTAAATGTTTAAAAATATATTACACAGGTGTTAAAAAATAAAATAATTAATAACATAACCATTAATACGGTAGATGAATAAATGCAATTCTCAGTGGCCTCTAAGTTTGAAATAAATTTTGGCAATTTCAACACAATAGCTGGTATTTATGATGACTATATTAACACATGAAGAAAAATCTCAGGTTTTATGTAAAGCATTACTTTGTTAATCTTACATCTCTGTTTCTATGAAATCTATTGAAGCGATTAATTTATGTATCAGCAGTGAGAAGGTTAATAGTGTTTTTCTTAAAAATGCATTTTCACTGTGTCAGAGTAGAGCATGTGCTACTTCTGACAATTTGACAGTGTTTATTTAATATTTTAATATTCTAATAACTTAGTGTCAAACTTATTTATAGTAGTATTGCTCGCCACTACTACCTCTGGAGCCTCCAGGATATGGAATTTGAAAGTATCGAGAATCCATATCTATTGTTTAGTAAAAACTATTCTTTTTTCATTGGAAATGTACATAATAATGGACAAGGGCTGACATTCATTACCAGAACTGCAGAGAACTAGGGGATATTGAGCAATGAAATAAGGAGTTTTACTTAACGTCATCATCAATCCCCAATTTCAAGCTAGAACTCTCCTCTCTTCATATACTCATAGTGCATAACGTGAAGTTTAAAAATTCTCACCTATTAAAAATTTTGTAGCATTCAGATGATGATATTTAAATTGTCAACTCCCTGTTATGCTGCATGAGCATAATTATCTTAAGCTTTGGAATGGAGTAATGATTGGATGTATATTATTTTAAGCTTAAAATATGAAAAAAATTATATTCTTAGGACTTCACTTAGATAACAAGCATTATCCATGATCTCTTTACAACACAGTTTTGTGATGCTTAGTAGTCATCCCAATTTATAAGTGTCTCTTCTTACTTAGTGGTAAGCCTATATTGTTTTCCTAGGATCTTACTTGCCTGTCCTGTGTTTCTGGATGCATTTTGCTCAGGGCTTATAACGTGACAGCTTAGGAATGCAGGTGTAGAGGGATATTTATTGGTTGGAAGGAGTTAGCGGGGAGAGTTGGAAAGCGAAAATAAAGGGGCATTTCGAACATTTGACTGTGATGGAGAGGACTGCCAAGCTGAAGCTAAGTTTCGAGATTACTAAAATAGAATCATGTAATACCTTAAAATCAACTTCTTTTATTTTGCCTAGATCTTTTGGTTACATGGAACCATATCAAAATAAAAATAGTTGAATTAAGGTATTACATAATTATTTTATTGATCAAGCTCAACGGTTCAACAGAATTCTGATTTTAAACACTTCTGAGATTCCTACCAACCAGCTAAAGAGTAAAAAGCAATATTTCATCTTTCTGAAATATCATCTGGAGAATGCTAGAAAGGAACTTCATAATTCTTGAGAATATTATTGGATAAAAATTCCTCTTCATTCAAACCCATGACTTTCAGCTTTCCATGCTACTGCTACACTAACTGAGCTAGCCAGAGCAGCATCAGATGAACCTCTCTCCTACGACAATGGTCTAGCTCACTGAAAGACATTTATGTCATACACGGTATTGTGAGGCACACTAATTAGTGATTTTGTGATCGGGTTTCCACTGTTATTGTACAGTAACAGTTAGGATGGAGGTAAACATTCATGAACCACAGAATATTGTCTCTTGAGCATTACATGATAATATTATAGGAAAAAAATTCCTCCCACACTGGGATTCGAACCTATGACCTTTGACTTTCCGAGCTGCTGCTCTGCTATCTTAACTAGCCAGAGTTCGATTCATAGCAAACTGTAACAGAATTTTGCTGTACATGATATGGCAAAGTTAATCACTGTGATTCTGATCAATTTTGTGTCATTGTGTGACATATTCTCCTCAAAATGTTTATCTTGAACTCCTTAATAACTTTTCAAATTATTTTGGATGAATTCTGAAACGGTCTGCATATTTTTAAGTCTATAAAGTATTTATTTATTATTTCTTCTGAGTGCAAAAACTTTTCCCACGAATTTTTACAATGCAGTAATATTTTGTTTTACAGTTGGATGCGCTTGGGCATGCTTGTAGATCCCAAAGGTAAAGTTCCTGTTAAGGTTGTGGCAAGAACATTTGCTTCTGGCAAGACAGAAAAATTGGTATATCAATGTTTATCAGATCTTGGTCTTCCTAGTGGAAAGGTAAATATAAATATACGTATTTATTTATAGAATAGGCATTGTTTTAAGCATCACTATTTCTAGTGATTTCAGCCTACACCAAACATCAGCTTATTGTTTGAGATTTGGCTATTCTGTCTCTGTCGTAAGATGTAACGCTTAATTTCTACTTACTAATGATTTACACTTTTTTATGGCTTTAATCTACAGTATCTACTTATGGGCGTTAGACTCTATTGATTTTAAAATAAATAAAAACGAAGTAATATAAACAGTGGAACATACTAAATCAATAAAATGAATAAAATATTGCATACACTGATGCTCCACTAAGTCACTGTTCTAGTTCTAGTTCTAGTTTCGGGAGTTTTCTCCCATCCTCTGCTGCTGGTCAACTGGTGTATGGAACCCATGGCTGGTTATGAACTTCGATATACCATCAGTGAGTGACGTCATCAAACTCACCAGGTAGCCAGAAGGTAGAGAGCAGCACGGGGCCGACTATAAATACCACCAGCCATGGGTTCCATACACCAGTTGACCAGCAGCCGAGGATGGGAGAAAACTCCCGAAACTCGTCCTGCGTTTTAAGAACTGTGACTTAGTGAAGCATCAGTGTATGCAGTATTTTATTCACTTTATTGATCTATTGATTTTGTTCATCAATGTTATTTAGTTACATTGATTTGTAAGTGAAAGGAAGAGTGGTAGGCAAAATAATATCAATCCAAAATATGTTTCTGTAATTTACTTTATCAACCAAAGAATGCCTTTTTATAATCCCCACTATTTTATTTAAATTCATGTAATTTCAGAATGATGTTATCGAGCCTGAAGACTTCACATTTGATAAGTTTTATGGTCTGTACCATAAAATTTGTCCCAGAAATGATATCGAGGAGCTCTTCCAGTCAATGTAAGTACTGTAAAGAGGCAAACGCTTTTTATGCTACATAACTTTGTTTCCACTTTTCTTTATCCTTTGTATGTTCTTGATTCACAATTTTTGTTACAGAACACAGCAGAAAGCTGAGACAATTAATGTGGATCAGTTCATTAACTTTTTAAATGAAAAGCAGCGTGACCCTCGACTAAATGAAATTCTTTACCCACTCTATGATGAAAAGAGAGCAGCTGAAATTATCAGCACTTACGAACAGGATGAACAGGCTCGAAATGAAAGTGAGTACTTTATTTTAATGAGAGCATAACAGAAAAATAATACCAGTGAATAATTAGAGACATTCCGAGATCAGAAACATTAAGGGGAGATTATTAAAAAATAATATAATACAAACAATAATACTTATTTACAATAGTGGATAAAACAATCCCCTCGGAGGGGATTGTTTTATCCACTATTGTAAATAAGTATTATTGTTTGTATTATATTATTTTTTAATAAAATCATAGTGGAAAGAATAGGACCATAAATAATTTTCAATTGAATAAGGGGAGATGTTAATGGAAAACATAAATTTTATTATTTTGATTTTCTATAATCTTTGGTGTCTGTCTGACTCACCAAAGTTGTGTTAAGATTTATTCACTAGAAAAATGTCATTAGAAAATCAGTTGTGTTTATTCATTATTTGTTTTATTATTCATGTTTTAGAATAGAATAAAGTCAAATCAATTCAAAGTTTGTAAGTAGTTGCTAAATTACTTCCAGTCCTTTTTATGTTTAATAGTTGTTCTTCTTACTAAATTTAAAGTTGCATATATGTTTTTTTTCATACTTCACTTCTTGTAGAACTTGTTCTATGTAAATGTATTAATTATTGTGGTCGCTGGTGACCCTGGCAGTTAAAAAGCGACCTTAAATAAATAAAATAAAAAAGTGAACCCTGTATTTCCCTTGACATCCCTTCATATTTCTCTTCCTAATACATTACTAAAATATTATAATACTCACTACTTTAAAAAAAAAAAAAACTTTTTTTTCTCATTTACTTATCCATTCTGTTAATAAAAATTCCTCAATTTTTTTTTGTTCATCTAATAACATGTGCTTGTTATGTCTGATATCCAGAAAAACTAACAAAGGACGGCTTGATTCGTTACTTGATGTCTGATGAAAATGCACCAGTATTTTTGGATCGTTTGGATATTTACATGGACATGGATCAACCATTATCTCACTACTATATAAATAGTTCCCATAATACCTACCTGTCTGGTCGACAGTTTGGTGGAAAATCATCTGTGGAGATGTATCGCCAAGTTTTATTGGCAGGATGCAGGTAAGAATGCATTGCCTTTATATTCTGCTTATGATTTGATGTTATTGTACTTCTAAACCCTTACATGTTCTGGAGAACACTTAAAATGCCACCTGCTGATTCACTGAGTTTTTACTTGGCTACAGTCTTAAATGCCAGCTCCATTCAGAGGGGAATTTACTTTTAATAAATAATATATATATATATATATATATATTTGAGGCAGACTGTATCTCCGAATATAAAACAACAAGATGGAAAAACTCCATGCTTCATGTGTATTTTGAACTACCGTGCATTTTTTGTAAAAAGCCATGGTACTCTTGATAGGCAAAATCTGTACAGTGGCTGGCACTCAGGCAGACAGTGAGGGCTGTACTGATTGTATCAGCACATGGCACCAAGAGGGTTGGTATTGCAAAATACAGATTCAATTATCAAGGGCATTTATTCTACATATACATTGAAAATTGGAATTATATTTGCAGATGTGTGGAACTAGACTGTTGGGATGGACTGGGCAAAGATGAAGAACCAATCATTACTCATGGAAAAGCTATGTGTACTGATATTATTTTTAAGGTATGTACAGTAAATATTTTTCACACAACACCTTCTAAGTGTGGTGATCTGGTAGTGTAGGGCCTAAGGAAGTGATTAGATTTAAGGAGATACTTAGGATCGCATGAACCACAACACCAACATTAAAATAAAAGTAATAGGCTGTTATTAATTGCCAGAATGAGAATGAATTCTGAGATTGTGTGATGGATGGGAAAATGTCTGTCTGTCTCTCCATGTGATAACTCAAATACGCTTTATCGGATTTTCATGAAACTTGGTATACACATTTATAACATCCATGGGAAGAAGCCTATTTATATTGGAGCAAATCGGTTGACTGGATACTGGAGTATTGCCCAATTTAGTGCATGTTTTATGGTAATACATTTGAAATAATTGATCAAATGCAAATCAGTTCTCATGAAAACTTATTGTTTTACAGTGTTCATATATGGCTTGGAAGTTGCAATACAGTTTACCTTTGACAAATAATACTACCCACATATTCCTTCACATATGCTTATCAAGCTAAACCTTTGTTCTTTCATTAGACCTGCTTAATAAATTGATCTGGATCATGACTCTCGGAAAGCGATAACAAATATAACTTATTTTCTGCATATCATAATTGCAATTATCACTGATTAAGCAAAAGCATTCTGGCACTTTGTTACATCAGTTTACCTGATTTTTCAGCTGTATTTATTTCCAGTGAACACATTGTTTACATATTAAAAATTTTTAATTGAAACACTAATATCAGAATTTAAAAGAAGACATTAATAGGAGCATAATTATAATTAGTTAATTGAAGACATCTGGTGTCAGGCAGAAAAGTAAACTTGTCAGTAGATCTCAGCTGACGATGACGGGGAAGGCCTTGAAACGTACGTTCCAATTTAATAAATTTTACTTACAATAATTATATGAAGTTAAATGTTTTAAAGTTTAATTTATAAAATTGATGTTTTCCCAATTAATTTAATCAAATCATGACTTTATTTTATCATTACAAATTTCAATGTATCTTTTTGGGATCTTTAAAAATGGTTTTTTTGTACGTCATTAATTCTACATTAAGAATCAACTTGAGAGTTCACATGGGAAGTCATTTTCTAATTAAGTAGTTACATTGAATTGCATGTTTGCATGTTATTAAAGTGCTATGAGAATTACGCTAGAGAATGACAATGATAGCATAGCATTCTTTCTGACTGGTCGAGAGTTATCAGCTGACCTCGTACAGGGATCTTGGTTCTTTACTGCTTGGTGCAGAGATTAGTGTCCGTTTCTGTAATATATAGTAGGTGGTAGAGGAAGAAGTGAAAGATCCTTGTAAAGGAT
Organism: Ectobius pallidus; assembly: GCA_964059195.1. NCBI lineage: Eukaryota > Metazoa > Arthropoda > Insecta > Blattodea > Ectobiidae > Ectobius > Ectobius pallidus. Next base: position 121,200,249 of record CAXKWD010000009.1, on the reverse strand, counting down.
ATTTATACCAGGAATTTATATATTTTTTCTTTGTAGGATGTAATTTATGCTCTGCGAGACACTGCATTTGTAACATCTGATTTTCCTGTGATACTCTCGTTTGAAAATCACTGTTGCAAGGCACAACAGTTCAAACTGGCCAAGTACTGCAACGATATCCTCGGTGACCTCCTGTTGAAAGAGCCCCTTCCAGAATGTCCGGTATGTATTTACTAAACAAGCAAAACAAAATAAATAGTGCAAAATGGGTTGCAAAAGTTTTCTCGTATGTAATATGTGTTAAGATTTGTTTTATTGAGGGTTTTAGGTTGAAGAAGAAACTGCTGTATCCCATTCACAAAATATTAATATTTAACCTCCAGTTTCAAATAGATTTACATTACTTACCGAATTATTGATATAATAATCCAGTTACAGCATCATACGTTTTAACATAAATTTGGTTATCTAATTTAGGCTATACGTAATACAGAATCTGAATGCTTTTTAATTTTGGTTTTTCCGGTCAGATTTGTTCAAGAAAATATAGTAATTCACATTTAAAGTATAGTTGCCACCGATTCTTAAGAGCCTTGACTCACTCCATCTAATACAGCAGATGGAACTGTTTAATACTGCAAACGACACTGGACTGAACAATTTCCATAAAAGACAGAAACCTTTAATGAGAGTAGCCTTTTGTTCAATGATCTCTATAGTTAAGTAGCAGGAGGAAGTGTAGCTCCAAGAACTGAGGCTCTTAAGACTTGTTGGCAACTATATGTAGTATAGCTATGTAGTAAATCTCCAAGTTAAGCCTGTTATTTTCTTTATTATTATTATTATTCCTATTATAATTGTGCAGCACAATTTCACAACTTTTGTTGGTATTGATACTACTGAGAAGAGTTTCATCTTATTCAGCAGCTCAGAAACTTTCTCACAATGTGGCATGTTTAGAGTAATGTTGCTCATTGTATTATTGCTGATTTTTATGATTATTATTATTCTTGTTGTTGTAGGACCTTTGGGTTTACCAGTAGGCTAAAGTAATAATTTATCCATGTGTATCTGTTCCTATTTTTCTGTAATATCTTTTTTAGTTTAAATGAACATATATGACATTTCATATGAAGAACCCAGTCAGATTTACTGATCACAAGTTTCAAGGTTTGAACCCAGGATCTCTTGCCTCTGCCACCTCATACAGATTGGTGTTTAGTGTGTGCATTACAACACTCATATTTCTTTTTACCATAAACAAAAGGTTAGCATTATTCATATTTCATAAAATTCTTGTAATATTGTATATTGAAGTCAGACTTGTTTAGTTTCTATCTCGATAGGCTATGTGGTAATTGTATAAAGAAATGTGTGTGACAAAAAATGTCCATTTGTGGCAATTTCTCATATCTTCTACCATAGTTGAGGTAACCTAGAAAAATATAAACTGGACATGAGTAGACTGCCCCTTAAGAAATTTTTCCAAAAAATCTAACATAGCTATTTTATTAGTAATTAAATTTACATTTTTTTTTCTTTTATCAAAATCGTTAGTGCCATTTTTTTTTTCTTTTTCAAAAATCAAAATTGTTACCGTATCCTTGATATAATAATGTACTCGCTCAGATCTAGTGATATTAGAGGAGATATCTGGATCTTTATCTATTAGTGTAGTATGAAAATTTATTATTACGAATTAGACAAAAATTATGTTTGCCTGTTTAACAAAACAATCTCTTCATTGTATAATTTATTAAGTACAGTGAGTCCATTTTATGAGGAAACCTCGCATCACTGCCGCATTGCCACGCTAGCATTTACAAAGCATAGACCCTACAAGCGGTTAGTTGCTTCGGTGTCTTGTAGTCTCTTGTAGTGAGACGCTTGTCTATTGTTGTGTGTTACGTAAGACAATAATCGAAAATGTATACGGTTGAACAGCGAATTTATTTGGTGGAATGTTACTTATTGAGAAATAACCATAGAAGGCGCGTTCGGAGATTTTCTCGTAAATATCCTGACTGTACCATCTGTACAAAATGGTGAGTAATAAGCCTCTACATGTAGTCCTATTTTGATAATAAATTGGTTGAGTTATTCTATTTTGTAGTGTTTCTAAAGTCTTGATTTGCCGGTAGGAACGGAACACGGTCCCGGCTGGTGCAAGCGCAATAGCGGGGAAAGTGTGAGCAGGGGCAACGCTGTTAAAAAGTTTCCGCATAAAATGGATTCCCTGTATAATCTGCCCACTGTCATTGAAGAACTGTGTTATTTTGACCGTACAGAGGTAGCATAATCATTAGTCTTTTAATTGGTGGCTGGAATAAAGGGTTGGATGAGATATATTATAGTACCTAGGCCTTCAAAGCCAAACCAAAGATCTTGTACAGTTCAAGATCTGGGAGTCCCAACAACCACCTTTAAAGAAATTGCCTTACAGGCTTTAAAGTTTTCTATAAGAATACTTAGGTACCATCTGTATTCTAAACAGTAGATTTCTTATTTCTTCTTCTTTAGTGACAAACCTATAACACATTTGAATCAGTCATTTCGAAAAGGCCATATATCCACCAAAGTAAAATTTTCAGGAGAAAGAAAAAACTGTTTGGATTGCAAAACCGAAGTTTAAAATGTCTTCGTTCATATTTAGATTGTAGTTTAGGGCATTTAACAGCATGTGGCCATAAAATTGTGTGCCAAAACAATATATGACCTATGTTATGGTCGAGCAACCGATGTGGAGACATGGCCTTTTCGAGTGGAATTTGTTTTATGAAAAATAACATTCTACGAATCGTTGATACCCTTCAGCTGTGTTAAGTAAATAAGTGATAACACATGTACATAATAAAGAATGCAGCATTATGCATAAGTTGGTATGCTTTTTATTATATAATCTTTTAAGTTTGGAGCAGTGCAAAACAGAAAAGCGGTTAATCATCTTCTTCATGCTCATTCAAGGCGTTTGTAGGCCATTCACAGAGTTCGTTGTAGAAGTTTAATTTATCATCTGGTATGTACTGAATCAATTTTTTAATGTCTGCAATTTTTTTCCCATTGATTGGAAGTTTTCCTTTGTATGCAGAAGTGTTTGGTAGTTCAGGCGTGGACCCCACAGGCTTCCCTAACAAAAAATCTTCTCGCTGCAAGCCATCGATCCACTGATATGCTTTCAACAAACCAGGTTCACTTGCACAGTATTCAAACATCATATACTGCGACAGTTGTAGGGTCACTTTCTGTTCACGAGGAATTTTGGCCAGTGATTTCCTTGATAGGACAGATTTTTTATAATGTTTAGGCCACCATGCCTTAAAATCAATAATGTCACTAGTTTGCACTGGATGAACTTGGAAATTGGAACTTGCTCTTCGGATTAGTGTGTTGATTTCGTCTGGAGTGTATATTCGATCAGTCTTGCGAATAAGTCTCTTTGCTGTGGCAAAAGCCCTATCACAAGGCAGGAACGAATGTCCTCTGATTGGAAAGTAATGAATAATTTTTTCAAATCTCCCAGACGATGCTGCAGCTAACAAAAATCTGATCACGGTGTTGTTTTTATTTTGACCAGGGCATCCATCTGAGAATATATGTAGCTCTTTCGCCTCTTTGGGAATATTTTCCTGAAAATACTCGTTTAGCAAAGAGCAGACTTCATTGGGTCTTTTACGAGCCTGCCCTTCATGGTATGAGAAAAACTTTGCCTTATGATCCCGCAAGTTGACAATGCAAAATTCAAAAACCCACAATTGTCTGTAATAAAACACCTCCTGCACTGGAATATCCGGCAGTGGGATGTTCTGCATGTAGTCGATAGTAATGCCACACACCCTACTGTTTTCCTGGGCAAGCTTCTTGATTGCATCAATTTTCTTGTAAAATTTCTTGGCTCTGTTTTTATGTACTATGAGTTCTGCTGTAGCCACTCTTTTCGCATTGTCATTCAAATGCGGGCTCTTAATTTTTTGATTCAGCTCCTCGCAAGTCGAGCACGTGTCAATCTGCGGTTTTCCAAATTTGTAATCAAAATTTTCCTTGAAGAATTTCAAATAAAATTTGTAGTTCACTTTAGCATCAGGATATTGTTGTTTAAATAACTCATGCATTTGCTTGACATCCAACTGTGCCGTTAAATATTTTCTTCGTGTGTTGTTCGAATAATGGACTTCATGTACAGGAAATGATTCAATATGACCCTTAATCAGGGAACATACTTCTCCGGGGATTAAGTTATGTCTTGAACCCACCGACTTGCCCCGCATGTCAACTGGTGAGCTGTCTAGCAGTAGCAGATGATTTAAACGACGAACATGTTTCTCACCTATTCCATGGAGACTCAAGAACGCATTTTTACAAACTTGGGTTCTTTTTCCACCAATGCTCACGTGATAATGAAAATTAGCCATTCGCACTTTGGGATTTGCAGTATTTGACTTCCTTTCTCTTTTTACCGGATGCGCATCAATTAGACCTTGTAAATAACCATCCTGAGTATCTTTATCAGCAAAACTATTCATATGTGTCAATATTTGCATTTGCGATTCCTCTGTCACATTCTCAAAACACTTTCTTGGGCACCTGAAAACACCAAAACAATCAATCAACTTTTGTTCAAACAGCCCATTTTTCAAGGCACAGCTGCAGGCTAATTATGATAGGATTTCTAAGAGTATTGCCCATTATGGCAGTAAGTTATCATTTAAGGTATAGCTATAGTGTTCTATCCTAACATCAGTAACAACACCTACCTGCATTGAGGTCCCGTATTGCGTGCTGGTACGACATTTCCACCGTAGCTCACATGCTGATTCCCTTGAACTTTAGCTCGTTTTATTCCATCACATTTACTCAAACTACCCTTTTTCCTTCTCTTTACACCCTCACAATCACTGATACTATCACTTTCACTCATTGTAAAGAAAAGTATAACATAACCCTATGAGGAAGCACTGTCAACTGTCATCGCAAGCATATGCTCGGCGCAGGGCTTGTAGTGGTCAACATGTGAGCTAAGAGCTGGCGATTCCGAAAAGGCCATATTGCAGGAGATATGGCTCTTTCCCGCGGAACGTGAAATACGACTCTTAATATCTCCCTCATAGGAGTGAGTGGGATATGGTATTTTCACAGGGAATGCGCGTTTCTTCGAGTACTTCTAGATTTTGAACTAAAATGAAAATGTGATGGGGATGGACATATGGCCTTTTCGAAATGACTGATTCATTTATACTGCATGCTGTTATGATATTCTTTGTCAACTGGCAGCCTCTGGATGTAGAGGAAGATTGTTAAAAAGAAAATCCAATTATTTTAAAAATGTACCTCTCTTGCAGCTCGAACCAGGTGCACCTTTGCCATCTCCAAACCAACTTAAACGAAAAATTCTGATTAAAAACAAACGATTAAAAGCAGAGGTGGAGAAAGCGGAACTAGATTTGTTTATGCAGGGACAGTTTGTTATTGAAGATGAAGAAAAGGAAGATGCATCTGCTCCTTGTCTAGATAAAAAGGTATCTTGTTCATTCATTTTAGTCATGATTATGAATTACAACACTTGTACAAGAATAAATATTAATGTAGTACAATGTTTTAAATTTTCTCTCACTGAAGAGATTTATGTAGATATTAGTTCTTAAAAAAATTATCCTGAGCTGGGAATCAGTCCCTGGTCCTTCTGCTTGGTTCACAGAAGCTTTTAGGGTTGCCAGGTTTTTGAAATGCGAGTAAGGGACATTTCATGCCAACATGATACTACATTTACGGTATTCAAGAAAACACAGAAATACATTTATGAATTTCGTGTTCATCCTATGAGGGCAAATTATGATAATACTATCAGGAAACACCAACTTATTCCTTCAGTTATTCTAGTTTGTTTGATGAAGTTTGGTATACTTAAATCTACTAACGTAACAGATATTAGGGCCTTGGCTTTCATGAGATTGACTGCTGAATACTTTAATTATAATATTACTTTAATTACAACCATTACTTTGTCATATGATACAATTGTTACAAAAACAGAATTATAGGTTTAAAAAAATCTAGGCTTTTGTGTATAAAACTTTCTAAAATTTAAAAAACTATATACCTGAGTAAAAACTTAACTGTAGATTGTTTCTTCTAGGCCTATTAAATTTTAAAAACCTATGTACACTGTCATTTCACATCAGATACATCCTGTACAGGGAGGACCAAAAGTCGCGATCAGATATTTTGTATGTTAGTTTATGCAATAATAAAATGCCACAATTGACGTAAAAACTTTATTTATTGAGGTAGCAAGTATTAAGGGATGGAAATATGGTAAAATCCATCCGAATCATTCCAACCCAAGATTTTCTTCTAAGGAGGACCAGAGCCAGTTGTCGCACAACGAAGTTCTTGGGATCTGCATTTCTGCCGATCGCTTCCTTGTTAATTTCATCGGTGAACCCTCTAATGATTCACTCAGACGATTACTGACATCATCGCCGCAATATTTTTTAAGTCTAACGCTGCGTTTTGCATCCAATACAGAGCCTTTTGAGAAAGTCTTCGTTTCCAGTTTCTGTAGTTTGGCTTCAGTGGGAGCTGCTTTATTGAAACGAAGAATGAAGTTCTCTCTGATTTCTTCGTACGTTTCGTCAGTTTGTTCTTCTTCATGAACCCACACACTAACAATGAGACGTTCCCCAATTGTATATTTGCTTGTATCCGCCATTGCTTACAACACAAACATAACACAGCGTTGCACATCGACAACAATCGCCTAATAAACCCACGTGCAAGAAAACTCTGGCTTGTCACTAAAACATAACAATGTCCTTGCTCCATCGGAAAATCGACAAACTAATCCTACAAAATGTATATGAAGGGGGTAAATATTCCTCTCAGCCTATGAATAGTTTTTAATTAGTTTTCGGTTTCAGAAAATGAGTTATTACAATATAAACATTATCCAATCACGACTTTTGGACCACTCTGTACTTGCATTTCATGCAGAAACTTTGTTACAGTGTTTAGCTGTTTCATTTTTGACATAAAAAGTTTTATAATAATATTTTTCTTCACTTTTAGCTTTTTCAATAATGCTCAGTCTCCCTTAATCAAGTCATGAGATTTCTGACAACTATGATCAAAATTAAGGCTGACATGAATTTCTGAATTTGAGTTGCTAAATCTGTTCAGAGGCACACTGACCTGAAAATATTGTTGGGGAGGGGCAGCAAGAATTTGATTTTGAATAGTTAAATAATTTTAGTAGAAAAATAATCAATTTAATATTGCTTCAATCAAGTGCTTCTTACCGTGAAATGAGGGCTCAGAATAAATTAATTTTTTATTAATACGAGTTGATTATCACACTTGAACTTCACTTAACAATCATTTGGTAGGATGTGTTTCACAGGCCATTCGCCTGTATCTTCAACTGAGTTGACATGTAGTTGAAGATACAGGCGAATGGCCTGTGAAACGCATCCTACCAAATGATTGGTAAGTGAAGTTCAAGTGTGTTAAATTCCAAACTCTTTATAATATTTATAATATTGATTCTAGTGTAAAGGAGAGGAATACCAGAGAACTTACCAATCATTAAAGAGGCTGTCTCCCTCAGTGTCCCTCTTGAGTTGGTAGTAGCACAATAAAGATGTTAAATACATAGAAAGTTGATAATTTTCGGGTAAACTTTACCCTTTGTCAATCACTAGGAGAAGTGATTAAATCACTAATGATCAAATCATTAAAGAGGCTGTCTCCCTCAGTGTCCCTCTTGAGTTGATAGTAGCACAATAAAGATGTTAAATACATAGAAAGTTTACCCGAAAATTATCAACTTTCTATGTATTTAACATCTTTATTGTGCTGCTATCAACTCAAGAGGGACACTGAGGGAGACAGCCTCTTTAATGATTGGTAAGTTCTCTGGTATTCCTCTCCTTTGCACTAGAATCAGTTTTTGGCCTAGTGCCTCTTAACCTCTTTGACATAATATTTATAATATAAATTAATTTGTCAAAAAGCATCTGAAAATCTCATTTGAATAACAAGATAGCTGGATGCTAGTGATTAGAAAGTAAGGAGAGATTGTTGTTCAGATAATAGAGTTCAATGTTGTGTTATTTAGGAAGAAATCCCTGCTGATATTCCTCCAGAAGATATTCCTGTACAAGTGCAGTACACTGGCTCGACAACTAATGTCCATCCTTGGTTGTCTTCAATGGTGAACTATGCCCAACCTGTTAAGTTCCAGGGTTTTGACGAAGCTGATAGTAAGTATTTCTGTGCATTGCAGGTAGGGCTTTAGTTGGGAATAGTACTCACTGGTACTCAGTACCAATAGATATACAATTGTCCGATGGGACTACAGGCAGTCTTGAAATTTGCTGTTACAAGACCAACACTGGTTTATTTCTTTGTTTAGGTAAAATTATAATCAATTACTGAACAGAAAATAACCTCATAATATCTAATGATGGGAAGACTAATACTGAAGAAAGAGATTTTTTGCGCATGCTATAAAAGAATTTAAAGAAAAATAAATTTAAACAGTGACTTAATTTGATCTGTTTGGCATTAACGATTGTCAACCACTTGCACCAAACCAAGTTAAACCAGAGTTATCTTGGTAAGCATTATTTGAAACTGGCGAGGAAAATTTCAGTGGAATAGCTGGTTTCATGAGGATAAAATCCTAAGTTTATGTAAAGCATTACTCTATTAATCTTACATTTTTTTCTTTTATACAATTTTCTTCTATGTAACAAATTTATATGTCAGTAGCAATGAAAAGACTAATGAGAGGTGAGCACTGGTAGTTTTAATTTTTCAACTGAAGCCCTGATTGCAGGTGTTGAATTACTGAAGTAAAAATTTAAAACGTTTTACCATATTACTTCTCTAGCTAGCTCTCTCCCCGTAATAAATGTTGTAGTTTAATCATGTCTAGTAGACTACAGAGAAATAACTTAGTTCATTTATGTTTGAATTTGTTTTACAGAAAAAAATATCCATCACAACATGTCTTCATTTGCTGAGACTGCAGGTCTAGGTTATTTGAAGTCTCAAGCAATAGAATTTGTCAATTACAATAAACGCCAAATGTCAAGAATTTATCCCAAGGGAACAAGAGCTGATTCTTCCAATTATATGCCTCAGGTAAGGTCTTGTTGGTTTACATCAGTCCACTTTTTAGAGTTCTCACTTAGTGATGAATATTTTATTTTACTCAGCTTCGACATTTCTGTAATTTGTAAAATCTGTTGTAGTTTGAAATTTTTGTAGTATCTAAAGTGAATTTTAAAGTTCGTAATGAAAAAATATATTTTTGCACATTTCTTCCACAGAAGTGCTATCTAAAATGAAACATTGGGCTTGAAGTAATATTTATGGAATAGAAGGGATCTTTGGAAGTTCACAGTTCTGAGTAGAATTTTTACTTTAATACAGTGGAATCTTGGATATCTGAACTAATTGGGACTGTCCTCTGTCCGGATTCCAAAAAATTTGGATTATCTAGGAAATTCGGTAAAATACTCAAACGTCAGTAAAATGTTGACTTTGGATACTCTGTGAAGAGTAGGAAAAGAGTAGAAAAAAGATAAAGAAGAGTAGAAGTACTTTTAATGTTTTAAAGATCCATTGTATATGTGTAATTGTGTATTCTTTAATGATTCAAGTAAACTATAAGACAATGGAAAAAGGACTATATGTGAATAAGATAAAGAAAGATAACCAATTTTGTTTCTACTAATTAAAGAGCTGTATTCATTCTTAACTACTATTTCAAATGTTTCTCTTAAGTTAGGAATAAACATTAACCTTGTTTATGATTCAAAATTGTTATTTTTTCCTTGATTTTTAATAAAACTATTTTGTTTGGATTATCTGAAATTTTGGATTAATGGGGCTTGGATTTTCGAAGTTCCACTGTAAAATGAAATGTTCACATTCTTGCCAAAGTTCAAACCAGCAGTTGGTAGCTTCTGTAATGTACCATGTTATTTTATTAGGTTTTTCATTCTATACCCCATGTGAAATTCCACTGTCCAACTCTTTCTGTTTTCTGCTGCCTCTTTTAACTTTTCGTAACTTCTTTTCTTCTTGATCTCATCCAGTATCTCAATTCTTCTTCTATCAAGTTCTCTTCTTTTTATTTTTCCTTCAGTGGCACCTAATAGAAGTCCTCGTCTTCTCATGATGTGTCCTACCCCTTTAGCTTTTCTTTTCCTTACAACTTCCAAGAGACATCTCTTCTCATTCACTTTTCTTAATACTTGTTCATTTATTTTTCTGACTGTTCAAGGACTCCTCCATTTTCCTTCATGTTTCCTTTCTATTTTCCTCAGTATCCATGTTTCAGCTGCACATAAAGTAACACTATATTTAGCATTCGTAAGCTTCTTCCTTAGCTCGTTGAACAGGGTGGTCTTTTTGGTGAAGTACCTGGGTAGTTTTGGTCATTGATATGACTGACTGACTGACTGACTGACTCTGTCCTATATCCCCAGCATCGGGGCGAAGGGGCTCCAATCAGAGGTTTCTGATACCTATGTGAATTTTTTGTTACGCTTATTTTCCGAGAGAGGGCAGAGGTTAAGCCCATCGCCTCACAACTGTATACTGGAAGAAGAGAATTAAAGAGGTATTTTTGTACTTTGGTTTCAGGTGTTCTGGAATGCTGGCTGCCAAATGGTGTCTCTGAACTTTCAAACACCAGATCTTCCCATGCAACTAAACCAGGGTAAATTTGAATACAATGGAAACTGTGGATATCTGCTGAAACCAGATTTCATGAGGAGGGCAGATCGTAACTTCGATCCATTTGCAGAATCACCTGTTGACGGAGTCATTGCTGCACAGTGTGCAGTACAGGTTGGAAAATAATCTACCTTTATTCTTGGCTTTAAAAAACTTGTACATTGTTAATACATATTGTTGAACCAAAAGAAATACTTGACATATTTTTAATTTTAAGGATTCCATATCTGAAAGATAAAATAGGTATATTGATTTGTTTCAGATATTCTATTAGTTACTTCCCTTTATTGTTATGTATTTGTGTTTCAATTAAACATTATCTGAAGAAACAATTCTAAAATTGTATTCTGGCAAATTGAGTGTAGGTGTGACTACAATGAATATTAAAGAATTAATTTTTTTCAGGTTATTGCAGGTCAGTTCTTGTCAGACAAGAAAGTTGGTACATACGTGGAAGTGGATATGTATGGTCTTCCAACAGATACAATCAGGAAAGAATTTCGAACACGCATGGTGCCATCTAATGGGTTAAATCCAGTTTACAATGAGGAGGCTTTTCTATTTAGAAAGGTGAGTAGTGATTATCTATCGACAAAGATTATATTTCTTAAGAACTATTAGGAGTTTAGATAACATAAAATATTTGGTTCTGAGAATAATATAGACAATTTTTAAAGTCTCAGAAATGCACAATAAATGCTTCTATGTTACCACTACAGAATATTATTTATTTATTAATTTTGTAGATCAATAACCCATTGTTGATTGCATCTATGTATGGTTTAAAATTGAGCTCAGTATATTATAAGTCACATTTGTCTTTGGCTTGAAATAATGACTTATGAGTGAGGATAATTTGCAACAATAATTTGTGTTATTTACTTTATTCTATATCTTAATGTGCTAATAAATATTTTCCTGCTTAAAAATTTCATTCCTATTGTGCCTGAAAAACAAGTAATGGCATAGTTAGCAGTTTTTCAAAATGTTACCGTATTTTCAGGTCTATAAGATGCATTTTTTATCCTTAAAATGGGCCTTAAAAATGAGGGGCATCTTATATAATGAAGATACAGCTTTATTGTGTTTTTCCGCCTCCACAAACATTTGTGCTATCTCTTGACTTCTAAGATCTTTGTTGTGCTCATGCATTCCTTTTGATACTCCAAGACCTTTGTTGAGCCAGATAAAGCATGCATGATTTTTTTCCTGGCATCTCATGCTCTTTACAAGCTCTCAGTAGGGAAATACCACTGAAGTGATCTCACCTTAATAATCAGTTATGGAGTTGAGTTTACGAGTTTGTATACTGTATGTTTATTGTTATTTAATAATGGAAAATATAAAACACATATATGCAACTTTCATTAGTAAGGCTGTAAATGAAAAAATGAGACATTTAAGATGATTGAATAGAAAGAAAATTATAAGTTGCAACAATCAATACGAGATGAAGATTCTCGTAGCTATACACAATCTGACAATAAAATAATTTGAAGAATACTAATCAGTAGCTGGAGAAGGAACAGCTTTAACAATGGGAGCTTTACAACTGATGGGAAATTTTTTGTTTGTATCACTGTGATGCTCATGCAACTGACAGAGGATTAAATGAAAGTACGGAGGCTTTCATGGCCGGTGTCATAAGATTTGAAAACTTCCGGGCTGTTAGGCCATGGTCCAAGGTTAAATGTTTTAGCACCATGTTTATTGTTTTTCTACTATGTAGCGTGCATTTCATTTAATTCACAGGTTGTGCTTCCTGACTTAGCTGTCCTTAGGTTTGGCGTCTATGAAGAGAATGGGAAACTACTGGGTCAGCGCATTCTACCATTGGATGGTTTACAAGCTGGCTATAGGCATATTTCTTTGAGAACAGAAGCCAATTTCCCGATGTCTCTGCCCATGTTATTCTGTAACATTGAGTTGAAGATATACGTCCCTGATGGCTTTGAAGGTAAGCTGAAAGTTAATTTCATGATGTAGCATGTGAAACAAATTTTTATTTTTAATTGTGATAAACAGGAGTAGGATTCTTAGAAACAGTTATCATAAAAAAATAAGGGAAAAGGTTCTAAACTAAGATAAATAGGTGCTGTTTCTGTCAACCTTTTCAACAAAATAATGATCTTATAGCCTTCATGCCCATTTCACAAACATAACAAACATAAAATGTTGCATGCAGCTGTTATCTTATAAACGACCTAGTATTATAAAATTTTGCAATCCATATATAAATTACCATTATATAAAAATAGCTTCTTAAATGTTAAGGTTTTTTTAGTTAGAAGTGTGTGTGTTATATAATTAACTGTGTGGGAGACAAATTAGGTTTTCTGTATTAAATTGCATTTTCAAGTATCACCTACAGTCAGACATCATAATCATGAAATACTTTGGAATATTTATGTCTAGGATCTTAAAAACCACTGTGAAATCATTTTCTTAAAAATAAAATAAATAAAATTCTATTAACTGAAACTTTAAACCATTCCATAGTTCCTTTTGGAAAATCTGGAACGTTAAAATAATATTGCACTTTCTATAACTTGAGTAGCAACAAACCTTTCATGGATCGATTTTAGTTTTAGGTATTATACTGTATATAAACCGATATGTTGATAGAGTTTGTTACTTACATACAGATAGAGACATCTGTTTTTCACAAAGCATGAAATGCAAGACTTTTTAATTGAAAAGTCATAAGTTCATCTAAAAATGCAGAAATTGTTCTCCTTTCAGCAAATTTGCAAAATAATTCATGAAATTATGTGAATTACATTGTAAGCAGTTTAAAAGGTGGGCAGCCTTGGGTGGTGGCAACAGTGATTTCATCATCAAGGGGGGAATGTAATAAAATCTTAAAGTTGATGTTTCAGTTGATTTCACAACCTATCGATAAATACTATTAATGCTATTATTCAAATGAAATTAAGCCACATCAGTTAAAATTAATGTTTTCTGAAGCTTTTATTCCTTAAAAATCCTAACCAAAAAAGCAAAAAGCTTTCTAAAATGATTAATAACATTTACAAAATGGGGCATAAATTTCCAATGAAACAAATATTTGTTTTATATATTAAACTTAGAAAAATTCAACTTCACATGATTGTTGTAAGTAAAAACTTATGTTTCGTTGGGTTCCCAATCATCATCAGGTGAGATCTAGTGACAAGTTTACTTCTCTGTCCTCTAAGGACAATGACCTCATTTTCTAATTCCTAATTGTCCTCTAAGGACAATGACCTCATTTTCTAATCCGTTCAACCTGGAGAACGTCTGGTGGACAGAGAAACAAACTTGTCAGATCTCATTGGGAAACAATGAGATCTTCTCGCCCAATGGGACGAGGCGCAAAGCATAAGCAAGCAGGAGGAAGGAGTATCCAATACCCTGCTTGACTGCACTACCCTGGCAAATATCCAGGGAAGACTTTGGGAAAGGAAGCCAACAAGAGCTTCTCTACCAAAAGGGGCAGCACAATAAGCCTTTTAGGCTGACGTGCGGGAGGTCTCTAAACTCTCTTCAAGCCCCCCGTTATCTAATCTAATCTAATCTCTCTGTCAGATCTCAGCCTATGATGATGGGGATCTCATCGAAACGTACATTCTAATTTGGTAAATTTTTACGAGGTGCTACCCAAAAGTTCCTGAAATTCATAAGTTGCATGCAACCAAATAGTGGTACGAAAAAATACCACTAAGTAACACTACATATGCCTCTTGTGAGTCATTATGCCACGTGGCTTCGTTCTGAGTGAAGGCATTTAGTATTTGTGTTTTTATGTAGTTGTGTTGCATATATCACAATGACGGACATGAGGGAGCAGCATGTCTGCATATAATTTTGTTTCAAAACTTGGGGAAACTTGCTGCAGAAACTCACGAGGTGTTAAAGCAAGCATTTGGAGACGATGTTCCAGGCCAGACTGTAAGAATGTTGAACTGCATTAGCGAGAGGAGAAATGATTGTAACAAGGTCTCTTGTTTCTGAACTTCATTATACGGTTTTACTACACTGAAAGCAAGACATAACTGACCCATACACCCCTTCACGTGATATGAATCTTTAATGGACTCTTCTGTATCTACTGCGCATCCATGCTTGGACTGTCACCTGATTAATACCACTGTCGATGGGAATAATTTGGAATTTACTGAATGCTGAATGTAAGCAGAAGTATCTCTTCAACACCACTATCTGCCAATTAGAAAAATGCTAATCTGGTGCTTGGCGTTTTGCAATCCCTTAATATGTAGAATGGACTTTGACATGTTCTGTTTGATCTTCTTTATTTCAGACTTTATGGCTGCTCTGTCAGATCCACGAGCTTTCCTATCTGCCCAGGAGAAGAGAGCTCAG
Source organism: Ectobius pallidus (assembly GCA_964059195.1). Lineage (NCBI taxonomy): Eukaryota > Metazoa > Arthropoda > Insecta > Blattodea > Ectobiidae > Ectobius > Ectobius pallidus. The sequence goes on along the minus strand of CAXKWD010000009.1, from coordinate 121,185,165 downwards.
CAGATGAAAGCTATAGGAATTGAAGAAACTGATATTAGTACCAAAGATGTTGTCGCCACTGATTCCTCTTCTTCTGCAGCTAAGAAAGCTCCTGGAGCAAAGGCTGCTGCTAGTAACCAAGTACAGGAAGAAAAGAAGGGTAAGAAGCAATTTTTTACTGCTGAAATAAAAACATTGTCAAAGTGACTATTTAGCTCAGGGCTGGGAGACGAGGCACTGAATGTGCAAAATGCCCTAACCCCTACATTCACCCCTCTCTTTTCCTTCTACCTGCCAAGCGTGCAGTCCCAGAATCAACCGGTTTAGTTGCCTACGCCTTCTGTTGAAGAGAGTAGTGGGGACGAGAGGGAGTGTAACTTCATACCTTCAGTGCCTCGTTTGCCCTGCCTGATTTAGCTCATGAGTCAATGACCCATCCGGTATAAGAATATGTGGAAATTAACCAATCGCAAGTGTCTATCATTGATCACCTACTATTTAAATGTATCAAACTTGAAAGGGAAAGACAAATTTTTAAGAACAATATGATAAGTAAACATGGAAAGTGGACATTTGACAAAATCAAATTAATGCACTATTATACACAAGAATAATCTCATTCATTAATTCGATAGATTTAGATAAGCTGTAAAAGAATGAAGTAGTAATACAAGTAGTTAACTAATATATTAGAAATACAGCTGATTAACTAATATATTAATAGAGTATACCTACATGTTAAGTAATATTGTAAAGGATACTATGAAAATTTAGTTTTAATAAGGTAATGAATAAGTTCCACAGTAACTAGCCATAGAATAAGGAAGATGAAAGACAGTATATTATATGCATTAAATGTAATATTAGTAATTAGTGCATGTAGTATTACTCTCATTGTAATGGGACATGCAGTTAATAAATACATTAAAAAAAAGTATATATCATCATACTGCTATGAAATATAACAAAATCGATATATTTTTTATGTTGGATCGATTAATACATCAATATTCTTGGAGATTTGAGATAATCGATAGATGGCAATGCTTGGAAGAGTGGAACTGGCCTTGTTAGATCAACCGGCTTTGTTGTGCGCATTACCATTATTGCTTAAAAACACTGAGCTTAACTTAGGCAAAAATGTGTACTTATATTCAGCTAAATATGGTATTTATTTTCCTGTATTTTTATTACAGAGGATTTGAAATTTGAACCTGTCACAGCTGAGTCACTGAGAACAGAAAAGGGCTTCCAGAAAACTGCTCGTAAACAGCAGAAAGAATTAGATTCCATGAAGAAGAGACAGATGAAAGAACAATTGTCCATACAAAAACAGCAGTGTGCGGCTATTGAGAAACTAATAAAAGGGAAAAAGTAAGTATGTAATATGCTGACAGTTATAGTTGTGAAATATTCAGAAAAAACAGCTTATTATCTTCATGTAAAAGAAGGAAAAATGAAAAATATGACCCTAGTTTGCAATGTTTGCATTCTGAGTGCTACCAAATATCGGCAAATACAGTCATTACAAACAGTGTATGGTACATAAAAATTTAAATAAGAAATATATGACTTATACAAATTCTGGTAAGCTATCCTATCACGGAAAAACCAAGACAACTCTACAAATCATCTCAGCACTTCTGAAACTGTATTTTATAGAAATTGCAATCAACTGTGTACATCCGTCATATTGATCCTACGAGAGGTTAAATTTTATCCAGCCATCCATGAGAAGATAAATTAACCCAGCAATTTACCCTTGGAAAGATCTAACCCGAGTTTCTGAAACACTTTCTTCTATCATTTTTATATTTACACTAAGGACACTTGCCTTAAGTGTATGTGATAGTTATCTTTAAATTTTTTTAATTCGTAGAAGTTATCCTTGTGTAAATTCTGTCCATTGGAAAATTTACCCATAGGTATTTTGCAAGTTTATAGAAACCGGGCATTAATGTGTTTAATTTTTCAGTAAAAATGAACTGGCTTCAGATCCGTCTGTTCGTAAACTAGTAAAGGAACAAACCGAACAGTGGAGTGAAATGGTAGAAAGGCACCGTAAAGAAGAGTGGGAAATGGTTAAACAACATCTTATTGACCAGCAGGAAATATTGAAGGGTCTCATGACAGCAGCACATGCTTTGCAGAAAAAACAGTTAGAAGCTAAGCATGACCGGTTAGTATGTACATCCTCATTAAATTAATCAGATTATTTTTGCTTTCATATGCATAATAGAGTAAAACTTCCCTTTAGCATCTATTAATACTCTAGATGGAGATTTCACATACATACTTCACTAATTACAAAAAGTAACCTGAACATGTTTCGAGCCTGCCTCTAGACTCATCCTCAGCTATACTCCATCATCTGATGGAGGTTAGTTTCTGTAATTAGTGAAGTATGTGTGTAAAATCTCCATCTCGAGTATTAATAGATATTTAGTAACTTCACTATATAAACTTCCTATATATTTTAAGATTCCCTTTAGCATCTTTCCAGTGCAGTAAAACCTTGATATATCATTCCCTGATTTATTGTTTTGTTGAATTCATCAAATTTTTACAGTCTCGAGAGTGTCACATATAATCTAAAGTTAATATTTCTCATTTGTGTTGTACTCCAAAGTATCGCTCTATCACATCTATATATATAAAAATGAATGTATGTGTGTCTGTGTGTGTGTCCTTTATGCATTACTACACCATTCATCCGATCGCCATGAAACTTTGGGAAGTTGTTGAGTACATTCCCGGGAAGGTTTTCGGCATATTACATTTTTAGTTTTTGCTTTCGTTATTGAGTTATGAGTGAAAAACGGGCAAAAAACGTGTATTTTAGCATTTTCGAAGCATCAATTTTTAGTTACACATTTCAATGTCAAATCAATTACAGTAGGCTTTGGCTATTTTTGTCATAAAACCATTACGATCGCTTGAATGTTGTAGCTCACGATGGTCGACTCATTTGTTTATCATGTCAAGGCACGCAGATATATGAAATTTTCAACCAACACCGAACAGGATTATTATTAAGTGCCAGTATGGTACTTTATGAGATTGTGTGGTGGACGAAAAAATGTCTGTCCGTCTGTCTGTCTGTCCGTCTGTCTGTCCGTCTGTCTGTCTGTCTGTCCGTGTGTCTGTACGCACCATAACTCAAATATGCTTTTTTGGATTTTCATGAAACTTTGAAAACACATTTATAATGTCCATGGGAAGAACCCTATTGATATTGAACCAAATCGGTTTAGTGCCTATTTTAATAGATTATATTAGAAAGGCGCCATAGCTCAAATACGCTGTATCCGATTGCCACGAAACTTGGTATACCCATTTATGACGCCCATGAAAAATGCCCTATTGAATTTGAACCTAATCTGTTGACCGGTACCGGAGTAAAACCCAATTTAGTGTATATTTTAAAGGCGCAATAATTCGAATGCGCTTTTTCGGATTTTTATGAAACTTCGTACATGCATTTATAATATCCATGGAAAGACGTCTATTGATATTCGACCAAATCGGTTGGTCAGTACCAGAATAATGCCCAATTTAGTGCATTTTATGTTAATATATAAGAAGTCGCGATAACTCAAATATGCTTTATTGGATTTTCTTGAAACTGTGTATACCCATTTATAATGTACATGGGAAGAAGTCTACTGATATTGGACCAAATCGGTAGACCGGTACCGTAGTAAAACCCAATTTAGTGTCTATTTTAAAGACGCGGTAACTCAAATACACTTTACCGGATTTTTATGAAACTTGGTATACACATTTATAATGTCCATGGGAAGACGTCTATTGATACTGGATAAAATCGGTTGACCTGTTTCGGAGTTATGCTCAATTTAGTGCCTATTTTATGGTAATATACGTATTCGAAAGAATTTATTTAAAAGAATGAAAATCAGTTATCTTGACAACATAACCTTTTGTTTTACTGTGATTTCTAAGGCTTTGGCAATTAAAATACAGTTAGCTATGACAACACTATTGCTTTAAATGGAGTTCCATGGCTCAAATCCCGAAACCGGCCAATTTGACTTTTCTTTATATTCTGCCTATCATAACTGATTAAACAAAACATACTGGCACTTTGTTATATCAGTTTACCTGATTTTATTATTATTATTATTATTATTATTATTATTATTATTATAAGAGGGATAATCAATATAGGCCTAAATATGGTCAAACGTTGTTCGATTTGGACGAAACTCACTATACAGGGGTTTTCTGGGCCAAGTACCTCGAATCTGAGGTAGCTTTTACCACGCGACGCCTAAATGGGGTCAAACGTTCGATTTGGACGAAACTCACTATACAGGGGTTTTCTGGGCCAAGTACCTCGAATCTGAGGTCGCTTTTACCAGGCGACGCTATCTAATCGTGGTATGTAATTCACGTGATTTAGGTGTTAATAAATATAATGATTTAACTATTATGCTCTTAATTTTTAATTTCTGAAATAATTATCGCGGGCGATCGCTTGATTTTGTAGGTCCATCCTTGACGATTCATTTGTTTAGAATATCAAGTCCCACAGACGTATGAAATTTTCAACCTACACGGAAGAGGGATATTCAATATAGGCCTAAATATGGTCAAAAATTGTTCGACTTGGACGAAACTCACTATGCAGGGGTTTTCTGGGCCAGGGAACTCGAATCTGAGGTCGCTTTTACCAGGCGACGCTATCTAATCGTGGTATGTAGTCCACGTGATTTTGGTGTTAATAAATATAATGATTTAACTATTATGCTCTTAATTTTTAATTTTTGAAATAATTATCGCGTGCGAAGCCGCGGGCACACGCTAGTAGATTATAAAAATGACTTTCAAAATTGTGTCATCGCCTTTAATTGCTATGTTGTTCTTAGAAGCTGCTTTGTCAATTCCACATTGTACAGTGCTTTAAGTATCAACATCACCTTTAGCACAAGAAAACTACAATATAGCCTAGTCCCAAGTGCGTACGAAAACATGTCAAGACAATAACTTTGAAAATATGAATCCTACGATAAAATGAATAGAATATTTTTTGTAGATTATTTCATCTACTTTAATTTTATATATGGAATATTTTTCAGGGGGGAAACCACCTTTAAACAGCTCTCCCACCTCTTGCACGTACCCCACCCTCCTGTACTTTTAATATGATGTACTGTAGGTACCAACAAACAAACTTGCCAAATTTCAAAACTCCAGGGTTTTTTCACTCTATCACCATTGTTTTGTCTAACTTGATTGGGCTAAACTCAACATTTTCAGTTACTAATGAACATTTTCTTACGTGTTGGATGAAGATGAAATATAAACACCTCTTTGATACCATGGGTGTGATAACTCAATATCCTAAAAAAGTTATTTACAGTCTGTAGCAAGATTGAGATCGGAAATGGCGGGAAGACCCGTTGAAATGATCATCCTGGGTAAATATACCTTTTTAGTGAAGTTTAGTGTGTATATTTCCGATCTCAATCTTGTTACAGATTTCAACACTTCACTGTAAATTTCCATCTAATATTTATATTGTTATTTACAGTGTTACTATTTGGGAGCATCATTGTTTGTGAAAGTAGACAATTATGTAAAATTTTTACCCATGAGTTTAAATATTGCATTCTTTTTATTTCTAGGGAAATGAAAGAGATGAATTCAAGACAAGCAAAGATATCTGTAGAAACAATGAAGGAGGTAGCTAATGATAAGACATTAAGGACAAAGGGTGAGAGAGACCGAAGATTGAAGGAGAAGAAGCAAAACAACACCAAAAAATTCACTGATGAGCGTAAATTTGCTCTAATGAAGAAAGATAAGGAGATGAAAGCAATGAGTACAAAACATGAAAAAGAACAGGAGATTCTAGTGAAAGATGTTCAGAATGTAAGTATTGAACTACCCTGCCATGATTCTGCCGTAACTAATGTTGTCCAGAACCCACCTTCAAATTCACGAACCTCAGTTATTTCAATGTGCTTCCCAAAGTGTTTGCCCAAATAAGCTAGTATTACTTGTACCTTACCATTAAGTGGACATTAAAATAAAATATTATTATAAAATTTGTGAACTTATTTTTGGTTCTACCAGTTTCCTCCATCTAATGATGTTGCCTATTTTTAGAGGTTGTTTGTTCCTCCAAATTTTCTAACACATATTTAGTAAAACCTTTTTTCTAGAATGGAATTTCAATTGATGGCAAACTACAAGAAATATCCACTGATACCGTCATTTAATCCTGCAATCTTTATCTTTCCATGCTTAATGATTAGAGCCTATATTTGTTTTTTCCTCTAGCTATATCCATTAGAAAATCATAAGTGTTCATGGATTCTTTGATATATTTAATTCTATCGTTACACATTTTACATATGTGATAATTATTACATTTTTTTAAAACTTATTTTTATGTCATTTATCTAAAACTACGTATTTAGATTCTTGAAAAAGTTTTCTCTTGTTACCTCATTTACCGATTCGCTGGCATAATTTGCACACTTTTTACCCTATTTTAAAAAACTAAAAATAGGGGTGTGTAAAATATGCGGATTTTTTATAAAGAGCTCTTGATGACTGTGTTTCTCAGTTCTTCAAAATAATGTAGAAGTTCATCTTTTGTAGCGGGATATTTCATAGCTTTCACACCACGAAATGCTCTTCTGTTACTTTCGCTTTTATTAGCTCGTCTTTTTGTTTACTGCAATAATGCAGATTGGACTAAAAATGCCGAATTATCTTTCTACTGCATGGTTGCTGAACTATTCCATGAAACTTATTTTTAATTTGTACGATGCTTTGTAATTATTATTATTCTTTCCCATCTTGATTTTAACAAAAGTTCGCACTTCAGTACTGTTAAGAAGCAACTGTAATACCGTAGTGTCATCATGACCCTTAGGTACCACCTAATTTAAAAGGGCAAGCATCAGTTTTGTAGTAATGATATTGGAGGATTTCTATGTGTAGCAGGTAGTGGAGTTTAATAAATGAACAATACCTACCATGGATTGAGAGAATTGACCTTGGTTAACAAACTGCAAATCCCAAAATTGCTACCACACTGTAAAAAATTGTGCGTAAAATACACAGAGCAAATACACAAATACACAGAAGTTTAAAATAATTTTTTAAAACGTAAGATGTGCAAAATATGCAGGGGACAATTATGCGAGCAAATACGGCATTGTGGGGAATAAAGAGGAGTTTAGCTGATGTAATGCATTTAAAGGAAATGTTATTGCAAGAGTTATTAAAACACAGTGTTGTAAATAATGCTACTTCTGTGATAACTGATGGCACACCCACTGATTTTTTCTCCTTGCCCTTAATGACCTTTCCTTCCTGCTTCTGTACACTAGTTAATATAATTAACCCACACTTTTGGTTCCTTTAATGATTCGTTCTGTATGTAGTGTAGCATTGTTGGATATATTCCTCCGTATCCCATTTGTTGTGCCATAGTTGCGAGAGCTTGCTATTGATACTGTCATCTCGAACAGCCCTGGGGTAAGTCCTTCTTTTGGTTACCTACTTTTCAATCATCTTCAGAATTCTAAATTGTAGTATGTTAAATATTTCAGCTTTATCTTTTTTCAGTCTAATCCTAATGAATTCTAAATGAGGTTTTATTAAAGAAATGCAGACAATCTTTTCAACCTTTTGTCGTAATTATTGTTTGGCACATAATTTTCAAGAGGTTTTTCTTCTTTTTTGTTACAGCAAATAGAGATGAACAACAATGAAGAGATAGAATTTAAATTGGCATCCAGGGTAGAGTTCTTTGCTTAGATGCTCGTCCAATGGTATGCAGAACAGTACCAAATTCTCTTGTCATTTTAAGTTAAGTCATCATTTCCATGATCTGTAATATTGTTACCGTATAATTCTAGTCAGCTTGATATTGGAACACCAGTAGAGCTGTGGTTATAATTTGTCTCTTTGTACACATCAGGTCTTGTTCTCTGGGCTGAGCTGTGTAAAAGTTGTTCATTTTATCTAAATATAGTAGAAATGTTACTAATTTATGCATACATTCATACCTATACTAAAAGGTACAAAGATAACTTCTTAAAGCCAAAAATTATTGTTATAGAATTGTTGTTCTTACCTGTTGATGTATACCTAGAGAGTGAACTATTATTCAGAGTCCAATAATATTCAGATACGACTTAGATGTTATGGAATTTAATGTTGTTAGTCATAAAAGCATATAATATGAATCATGTACATTGTTTGTGAGAGAGGGGAAACATATGTTTCTCATAGTATTTATAAGTTAATTTCTTCTTGCCAACCGTGTGCAGATCCATTATTACAAATACATTGCCCAATTTTGATCATATTGTATTGTCATGCCTCATTGCCTTGAAAGTGTATTTTTATCACTTTCGGCTGTTCCGTATACAATAGATTGTTTCTATAGTCATTTACTTCATTGAAGTGCCAAATATCAAACAAGTCATGGTTTACAAGATTTCCATCTAAAGAAAATTACTTGAGACCTTGGAATTGTTGTATTCAAATTTCTAACCAAAGAAACTTTTACTTTAATTTTTAATTGCTACTAGAGGTTGGTATGAAATCAATGTATTAATTTTTAAATAATGGAATTTCTATTTTGAAACTGATCATCTCCAGAGATATCCTTATTAAAACATTTTTATAAGAGTTTATCAAAGCATTCTTTATGTAACACTTTATGTTTACCACAAAAATAAGAAGTCATCATCAGCCATTTCATAAATACGGGTGGGACATTCTGACAAATTATAGAAGCTATTTTTGTTTATTACATATCATAAATAATAAACTAGAATTGGTTCTTCACATTCTGTAAAATTTACAATACCTTCTCCTTCACACTACATGCAAAGCATTATTTAAAATTTATTCTGAATATTTTAAATTTGTTTTTCAAAATCAGTTACGGGTGGGACATAATTTGGACACTGATTTTAATGATGCAAAACAAAAGCTCATTTTCTATTCTGCTATTACTGTTAGGGTATTAATGTTGTTATTAATGAAGGTATGAGGGATTAAATACAAATTATAAACTGTTTCCAGGTTGTCAAAACATTTATTTAACTCATTAATAATAATTTAACAAAACTATCACGGTTACGGGTGGGACGTTACGGGTGGGACAAAAATTCCCTTGTTTGTTATTTTACATAGTAATTAACCACACATATTTTTTGAAGTTAATCTTATACCAAATTGTACCTTAAGATGTATATTTTCTCAAATGAAAATGGACATAGCTGATTACTCTTGACTACTAGGTATTAAAGAGTGTTAAAATCATGCTAAAAATGGCAAAAAAAAGTAACTCAATGCAATAAATAAGTAAATCGACAGATTTTACACATGAAACCACTTCAGATACACCTAAGTCCTTAAAATTCAGAGAATTTGAGGTTTTAAACTTACTTTTGACCACCCAATTGCAATAATTTTATAACTTCTCTCTTTGAGGGAAAAATTCCATTATTTTATGAAATGGCTGTCATGTTCATTATTGCATATTTTAAAGTTCGATATTTGAATACTTTGAAAGATTATTATGTTGCCGGTCATTTCCCTTCATGAGAATAATGGATTTATATGAGTGAATTAAGAAGATTCCAAATAATATTTTCTTGTATCTTGAATGTTTTTATTTCATGATATCTTATTGCTTTAACAAGGACAAAATCATCTGATAGCCTTCAAATTTTTTACTTTGGGTAGGCTTTCCTAATGACTATTTTTTGGAAGTTTCAAAATCTGTTTTAAAAGCTGAGCTGCTTGAAGTAAATACCTTCATTTTGGCAGATATTACCTCAACAATAAAATATCTTGCTTAATATTATTATGTTTCTGTGCATAAGTAAATAGTTTTATGAACAGTATTTATAGTTCAGCATCTTAAAATGCATAGGCATTTTTCCATCCAGGGATTTTCAGAAGAAACTTGAGGTGTGGTAAAATTTTTGAAATGCAAGAAAATTTAATAACTGTTTAATGTGAACAGAAATTCAACTTGGAAATTTGTGCAGTTACAAATTTTAATTATTGGACAGCTTGTGTTTAAATATTCTTATAAAAACTGTGAGTTCCAGGTCTCACCATACCTGAAAATTTTCTAATAAGTTGATATTGTATTCTTAATCATTTTTGCTGCATGCTCTTATAAGAATCAGATTACTATGGGACTATTTTTTTTTTAACATTTTAACACAATTTATTATCATTTTCATTATTACATATTTAATACAAGTAAAACAACTAAAACCTAACATTCCCCTATATGAGCAACACTCATGTTTAGGGGATTGTCTTGTAGCATTTGTTTTACATGCACTTGACTTCTGAAATTGAGTGGATAGTCGTAGACCTGCCATTTCTTGTACTATTATAACATGAAATATTACAAAATCCTTATGTTAGTCAACTATAAAATTAAATGAAACTGTTATTTAAGTCACCTAAAATTTTAAGTGAAATTATGATCCCTAGAATAAGGTCCCGAGCTCTAAATGTTTACATTATTCTGGTGAGAGTAATAAGCAGATGTCAGACCTGAACTTGACTAGGTATCAGCCCGTTTATGTGATAACATTGTTAGATTTTAAAGTTAGACTATGCATTTTTATATTAGAGTTTTCAGTGAGCTTCTAAGCACACACAAGTATTCTTAAAATCTAACTAATAGTGATTTATTTTTCTCGATTATTTTGCTCTGCTGTAGTTATTCTGAATCAGTGATGTAGTTATTCTGAATCAGTGATGTAGTCAAGAACTGAAAATGAGTTTTCTATTGCATTTTAAGCATTTAATTTTCGTAACAGACTGTGTATTGTGATTGAATGAATGATTGGTACCTGTTCATAGAGTAAGTGTAATATATTATTTTGTTTACCTTGTTATTTTTTGTTTAAAAGATTGGGGAAAAATCAAATATAAGTTGCACCTTGGGATGTATAGTTCCACCCACCCTCGCGATGCACTTTCTTTTATACCATGATCTAGCGAATTCTTCTATCCTCATATTACGAAGAAACTTGTGATTGGACATTGGTGGTGTGACGTCATACCACTAGACAAAAGGTGATGACTGACAAACCTTGTGGGAGATATAATGTTGCACATTTTTTCGCGGAAGGAAGGACGTGATAATAATAGAGTCAATATCGTACATTATTCGAAAATGCAAGGGTGCTTCGCTACGGCTTCCACCTCTGCTTCGCGCACTTAAATATGTGGTTAGTGTTATGCATTATTTAGACTATATGCAGAGATGATTGTGGTACGGTCAAGAGTACCGAGTGTGTTAGCGGGTAGTCATTTTGGTACAAGGGTTGGTAGCTGGTATTTGGTATGGTAGGGAGTGTCAAGTGAGGGCACGGTTGGGAGTGCCGAGTGAGCAAGCAGGTGGTCGCCATAGCAACCCAGTGGATGGACCATAAGGGGCGACTTATATTTGATTTATGCCAAAGATTGTTACTGATATCAAGACAATTCGAGCCTGTAGGAAGTACAATAAACGTGAGCAGATTTTTCAGGTTCTAAGGAAGTTATTTCTAAATTAAATTAAATTATGATTTTCTTGGAAAATGTATCTTTCTTTACCCATTCTCTTTAATTTTTCTATTTCTGTAAGATATTATGTGCTTTCTTATTGTTTCGTAGTTCAATAGAAATAGCAAGTAATTCTTCTACGTGTTCAGCAATCATTTCCTTATATGGCCTAAATTACATTTTGAAATTGCTACTGGTATATACAAAACATACATAGTATGTATTTCTTACAAATATAAAACTATATTAACATATAAAGAAAAGAAATTATGAGCAAAATAGAAATGCAATTCACAACCATTTTCTGTGCTTATACACTAGTAGCAAGTTTATGAAGAAAGAAAATAGGTTATATTTGAATTTTCTTGTAGTGATTTTACTTATACTGACAAATATTCTAGTGATATGAGAATTGAATTTTAAGATGTGAGACAGAGTGCTTAAACCATTTTCTAGTAACAAACTAGTCTGCTTGATGATTTTTTAGTGAACGTAAAGAACTACATTGTTAAAACCTGACAAAGTGCAAGAATTGCATTATAATTATTACAAGGTTTACCAATAATATTCTTTAGAAGTTTCCAGCAAAAGTTTTGGTGTAAACCAATACTGGTATTTCCCATCTAGGTAGGGTGACCAACTCTCCCATTTTTTAAAAATTTATTATTATTATTATTATTTTTTTTTATCGTCTCGGGTCCTGTATTGATCTTCAAATACCCCCGTATTTTTTTGTAATAATTGTTTTCATTAATTTCTCAGTATAGTATGTATTTTTAGTTGCAAAATTCTATTTGACACTAATGTCGATAGTTTTCGTAAATTTTAGGCTAATGTTAAGTATTCCATGCTCAAATGTCCACACTGAAAGAGTTTTCCCAATGATGAATAATAAGAGGAAAGATCAGAGAAATCAAAGTAGCTTACAGTTAATTATTTCAGAATTACAGTGGTCAGTTTTGATTATGATTGTAAAGAGTTCTTGCAGTTTGCACAGCAAGAAAGAAAATTAAAGCTGTCGCAGCATCTGTTAAATGTAAGTATTACTAAGCATGGGCACCGACTTTGGGGGGTGGCAAAATACTTTCTGCCTTTCCCCTAACATTTAAGTTTTTTTCATTTATAAGGCCTGCATATAACTACTAAAAATTCAATTCTTGCCCCCCCCCCCCCCCTAATAATATAAATTTTCAAGTCGGTGCCTCTGTTACTTAGTAATTTGAATAATACTTTCTGAGTAAGGTGAAGTAAGTTTAATTTAATAATAAATAGACATTCTAATTATAAATTTGTAATCCGCAGGAGGCCATTGCCCTTTGGGATGTCTAGGCTAATTTTATTATTATTATTATTATTATTATTATTATTATTGTCACACAACAAATAAATAGGAACATTTTGAATTATTTTAAATGATTTTGTATGCTATCATTTTTATTAATGCATTGTTTTTTTAAATATGAACTATCTGACCAATTAACGTATAATCTATGTCCCAAAAATCCTGGTAAAATTTTCCGAGACCCTTTCTTCTTTATTTTCATGTTCAGCAGTTGGTCACACTACATCTAGGTCAGTTCCTTAGCTTCAAAAGTAACTTTCGTAAGATCTTTGGTTTAAATTAATTTATTTTTATACAAAGATTAGTAAAATTATCTTTTGAAAATGTATATTACATACTCTGATCTCAAGAAAATATTCTTATGTGAAAGCTAAATTTTTACCAACAAAGTTGTAAGTCCAATTGCTGTAAAGCATTCGTATTGCATTGTAAATATATCATTGTTCATGGATAGAAAGTAGTTGGCTTGGCAAGTTTTGAATCTGTCAAATCCAACTCTTTGTAATAGTTACTGTTCATTGGAGAGGGACCAAAGATCATATGGTGTTGATTTCAGAGACATTAATCCGGAAGTATCGTCAGATATTTTGATTTTTAAAAAGTTTCTTTGCCACCAAACTGCCCTCTTTTGATTGTGATATCAAGAGAAGTATGAATGTGGTGAGGCTGAAATGTACATTAAAGTTTTGATGAACAGAATCAGTGATGCATCCTTGTTTTAGGGCTGTAAATGATATGACTATAAATAACAGCGCCATAACCTATAAGTTACGAGCTACAAGTGCCCTTGTCTCGTATCGTGGGTTTGTGGTTTTTGTTTCCCTTCTTTCTTTCTTTCTTTCTTCAACATACTGATTTTCCTTATAAGCCAAAATTTTGTCAGATAATCAGTGATCATAAGTTCATGTAAAAGTATTCATTACTTAGAAAGAAATGTCATCGAATGTATCTCACTTTTCGTGTTTTTTTATGTATCTAAATACATGAAGCCATAAATATTTTCAAGAATACCATTTGAAACATACCAATATGTGTACCTGCGGTTTAGAAAAGAAGTTAATTGAATGAAATCAGCACTCCTGTTTCAAATATAAAAATCTGTTTTTGCATATCACATCCACTTTTATTTCACTGCCCAGAGTTTTATATTTTCTCATAGGAATTGGTGGGAAACTTCCTCATAAATTTTAAACTGAGCTCTATTTAAATGTTTGAATTGCAGTGAATATGATTAAAATGTTCTTTTTTAAAACTTTTATCATAGGTAATCCCACAAGAGTTGACGAGTCTATCGATAGATTACTTATCTATAGATAATTTATCTGATGAAACTCATCAACTCGAGTTGGATTTAATAAGACTCCATGTAATGGATTATACAAATAATAATTACTTTCGTGCTTTGTTGTGTAAAATCAAAACTAACAGCTGTAAGATCACTGCATACTATGAATCAACCATCCATGAATCGATTAATGATTGTAAGGTAAACGGCCGTGATTGGTCTATATCCGAGGAATTGCTAAACATTATTGGTCAATATCAAACACGCGGCTTATGAATGGAATAGTCTCAGTAATTTTATTGCATACTGCAACATTTCATTACATTATTGTAATATCAAAATAATTACAAATGAAAGTATATATTACATAGATATATGAGCTTTCATGAACCACAGATTATTGTCTCTGTTGGACATTACATGAGAATATTATAGGAGAAAAATTCCTCCGACACTGGGACTTGAACCCAGGACCTTTGGCTATTCGCGCCAATGCTCTACCAACTGAGCTAAGCCGGAGTTCAATTCACAGCGCCAGACGGAACCTCTCTCCTATGACTGATTGCCCTAATGGTCCACCTCACAGACAGACAAGTTATGTCATATTATACAGTACTGTGAGGCACACTAATTAGTGATTTTTGTGACTGTACAATAACAGTGGGAGCCCGGTCACAAAAATCACTAATTAGTGTGCCTCACAGTACTGTATATGACATAACTTGTCTGTCTGTGAGGTGGACCATTAGGGCAATCAGTCATAGGAGAGAGGTTCCGTCTGGCGCTGTGAATTGAACTCCGGCTTAGCTCAGTTGGTAGAGTATTGGCGCGAATAGCCAAAGGTCCTGGGTTCAAGTCCCAGTGTCGGAGGAATTTTTCTCCTATAATATTCTCATGTAATGTCCAACAGAGACAATAATCTGTGGTTCATGAAAGCTCATATATCTATCTTGAATGTTAACTGTACAATAACAGTGGGAGCCCGGTCACAAAAATCACTAATTAGTGTGCCTCACAGTACTGTATATGACATAACTTGTCTGTCTGTGAGGTGGACCATTAGGGCAATCAGTCATAGGAGAGAGGTTCCGTCTGGCGCTGTGAATTGAACTCCGGCTTAGCTCAGTTGGTAGAGCATTGGCGCGAATAGCCAAAGGTCCTGGGTTCAAGTCCCAGTGTCGGAGGAATTTTTCTCCTATAATATTCTTATATATTACATGTTTACAGTTACAAAACACATTTCAAAACAAAACTATAATACAAAATTTACAAGATCAATCAATCAGCTCTCAGAAAGGTTGAGCCAGTTCCAGCTATTACGTTCCCCCCCCCCCCCCCCGTGTCTTTTTTGTGAACATTTAATGCCTTTACGTCAGATTTTGCGGTGATATAATTTTCTTACTACATTTTGTCATATTGGCCTGATATCAAGATGTGCTATGGGAAAACAGATTTTTGAATTCGGCATTCTGAAGTGAGTAAATATCACCTAATGAAGTTTGTTTCACAGAAACAAATTCTAACTTGCTAGTTTGTATCATTAGGTCTTGAAGCTATAGCAGATGTTATGTTAACCACAATACAACTGTATATAGCTCTCTTGTTTAGTGCTGCTATTATGTTTAAACTTTGTAAGCCTCTACCAATTGTGTTTGATGCCTCTGAATATATTTACTCTACGTAGTATTAACAAGGCTTCAGAAGAAGGACATGTACATCAAATTCAAATTGTAAAGACTTAAAATTACATTTGTAGAAATATATACATTCTGTTACATAATAATGGTGTATTGTGTTAAAGAGTTCTTCAAATAAGGGACTTAATCCTTGAGTAGGTATGCTGGTGCACAGCTTACACCAATTTTAAGGGAACAAGGTACTCTGGCTATTCTGTTTCTACACAGCACATACTTTAAGTTGCTATTAGTAAAAAAAACTATAGAGCGTATTGATTTCAAATTTTTACATGGATACTTTCATAACTACCGTATATTGCTTGTTAGTTTATAATAATGGCTTCCTTAGTTAAAAATTTGTACAAAGAAGGAACAAAAACATGTAAAAAGAATTGGGCAAGTTTATGTACCCTTATCTCTGAAATTACTTGAAATTTTCCTTGTGGAACCTCCATTTATTTATCTAACTCTTGTAGCATAAATATGAATATGTTGGATCAGTTAAAAAAGTATAACACAGGTATAAAATCCGTAACACAAAAAATAGTGATTTACGATATGAAAATATCCTAAATCTTATTATAAATGTGGTATCAGAGTAAATATGCTGCCGTTCTTCATTATGATATGTTAATGGAGTGTGCAAAATTTCAGGATTCTAGCTCTAAAACATTCCGAGATAAGGATACAAATGTATATGAAAATTTATTTTTGAGGTATTTGCACTTAAAAATTTTACTTTTTTTTGCTTACATCAGTGCAGTTCAGTATCATATTATTATGATAATGATTATCATTTAAGTGGGCAAAATATTGTGTATCATGTAAAAGTATATCTACATATTCTTGTTGAGGAAGATTCAGACAATTTTTTCCCAGTGATAACAAAAAGTGTTATTTTTTACAATCTCAGAGTAACTTGTTCCCTTAACCCAGCGTTTCTCAACCTATGGTCCGTGGACCACTGGTGGTCCGCGAAGATGGTGCAGATGGTCCGCAGACATAATTAAAAAATATAAGTGGAAAGTAAAGAAGTAATTTTTTTTTTCACATATTTCGTTATAATGACCTATAATTAATACCCCACATATTAAGAATGTAGGCATTCTTTTAAAAATGGGATGTAAAATTAGGGGTCCGGAAATTTTGTTAGACATTTTAGAGGTCCTCGGGTTCAAAAAGGTTGAGAAATGCTTCCTTAGCCATTTCATCATGTTGACAACTATGGACTGAATTGAAACTACTTCTATTTCTTCATTCATATATTGATTTTTGTTGTGCGAGTTAAAATGAAAGAGTATTTGTGTTTTAGTAGGGTTTGTACCATGTGATTTCTCATATAACTAATTATTATTTTCTAGAACTGAATATATTATTTTTATTTGTGTCATTTTTATCTGAGTTATATTTTTAATAGAGATTGGTTTACAGTTTGTTATTTTAGTTCCAGAAGGAGGTTAATTAAGTTGAAGTACCTAGGTACACTAATCCATGAGGATCTCAGTTTTTGAAAGCTGTATCCAGTTTTTCTGATGATTCAGGTAAAGAACAAAAAATAACTACAGTGGCCACGACTCTGATCATCATCAAGATTATAATTCATATTTATATGAAGATAATGGCAAATCAAATTCTGCTGAAGAATATTTTGTTGAAAAGGACGAGTTTAGAAATTGAGTCCTCACAAATACATGTAAGACTGGATATAATAATATTTTAAATATTCTAAAGAATTTTCCTGGGTCATATCTGCGTTTACTAAACTGATAACAAATGAAACATTTCTGCATTGCCACCATCTGCAGCTACATAAATGATCTGTATCTGGTATCTGGAACCCTATGATCCCCAGGTGGGGCGAAGGGGCCCCCAATGGAGGTTTCATTACCTATACTAATTTGGATATGCTTATTTTCCGAGAGAGGGTAGAGGGACAGGTGGTAAGCCCATCGCCTCGCAACCCCCCTCTGGAAACTAAGTATTTCTTGGACGTGAAAGAGCCGAGAAATTTTGTCCAGAGGCTCTAATTTAGGCTTGGAGTTCTTTTACGTGCCGTAAATCTATGACACGGGACCCCCAGCTTAAAGTCCCTCCCGGAGGACTCCGTGCCCAGGATTTTTACGTCCTGAAAAATCCATCGACCGCGGCCGGGTTTGATCCCGCGCCCTGCGGATCTAGAGGCGGGCACGCTACCTCTAGACCACCGCGGCCGACTACATAAATGATAAGGTGTTAAAAAATTCCAGAATAATGAACCTGTAGAAGAACCAAAATTGATCTTGTTCCAGTTACAAAATTACTATCGCCAATCCCTCCAGCAATATTGAAGATGGTTTCCTGCAAATGTAAGAAAAGCTGACAAAAAAATTGTGGCTTTAAGAAGTCAGTCCTAAAGTGCACCAACTAGTGCTCGAACTGTGAAAGGAGTTGCGACAATATGGAATTCATTTGAGAGGACAAGAATGAAGAGGATCGGGATCTTTTAATAGGTCTGTCTTCTTTTTCAAATATTCTAACTTAGCACCAGAGTGAATAAGTTGTATACATTATTATAGTAAAATAATAATAACATCTAAAATGAAACTTTATTTATAAAATAATAATAATAATAATAATAAGAAGAAGAAGAAATTTTGTGATTTCTGTTTGTCCAGTTATGTTGTAGCTGACGATGAAAAGCCAGGGCCTTCAAAAAGGAGTTGTACTTGAAAATGGTGTCCATCTATATTTCTTTCTTACTATCTTAGTTTTACCTCCCCATTTACTTTATAAATGGAAGATCATTAATAAGAACATTGCCGTTGCATATGTGCATCTATTGCTTGGTTTTGATGTATGGTGGATAGAGGTGTACAAATCTTGATTTTAGCTTGCCCGTACCCGCTTGAACGTCAGGCAAGCAAGTTGCGAGCGTCGCAACTAGCAAGCAGGCAGGTTTCTTTAGACTTGTATGGGTTAGGTTGAACCCAACTTACACAAGCCTGAATAAGCTTGCGACATTCCTATCAGCTAAACAACTGTAGTTGCTAAGTGTAGGTAATACTTTCTTGCTTTTCTACATGCTGGTAGAAGAAATTCATCATGTAGATAAATAAAAAGTGGATGAAGTATTAAAAGTCGTTTTAGCGTCTTGATACTTTTATTATTGTTATTATTGATTTTTTTTATGTTTTCTCGAAAATGTTTGAAATTTTTTCCCATGCCGGACTAGTACCTTTGTTCATTGATAATTCAAACTCTCCACATTTTAGTTTCTCCTCGGCTTCCTTCAGGGTAAAATTCTCCATTCTCCTTTTACTTGCACTTTAAACACATTTGAAGTTCCTCAACTACATAACTGCACGACTTACCAGTGCACTGATATACCCAGTTTCATATTCTTTCCGCCAGGCCTTGCAGTTTCTTTAGGCCCCATGAAACCCACCAGGTTATGAAGAGCTTGTGACTTATAGCAGCAGTATTTCATTTCATCGTTCCAATGAAGGTTGCTCTCTTGTCAAGCAAGTTAAAAGCTGTGGCTGGTTGCAGAATTTCAAAGGGGCAAGCAAGCTAAAATCAGAATATGTACACCTCTAACAGTGGAACCATTGTTCTGACAAAAAAACTTTGTATAAAATGTAGGAAATCTGGATTATTTCACATATGGCTTGAACTGGTGTCATGAGATCTTTTCATCATGTTGGCAGACAAGGAACTCGGGGAGTATGTACATAGGCGCCGACTTAGGGGGGGGGGAGGTACTTTCTGCCCCCCCCAAAGACTTAAGATTTTATCATGTAAGGCCTATGTAAAATCCAGTTCTTGCCCCCCCCCCCCCCCCAGAAATATTACCAAGTCATCGCCTCTGAGTATGTACACTTCAGGCCATATATTGCATCAATAGAGTTAACTTTCTCACCTCCTTGAAGCCGGCAACAGTTTTATGTATTCTCCTGCAAGGATACACAGAAACACCCAGTATATTTAATTATTTAGCTATGGTCATGCTTTTAAAAATCATTGTGATTTAGTTGTTAATATGTTTTCAAGATTCGGAACCTAAGTCACTGAATTAATCATAATATTTAAGGAGAAAGTGCATAATGTATAATTTTCATTGAATTCTGTGTTAGGTGGTATTGTGTTTGATCCTAAAATTCATTATCAGGTTTCCTGCATTAATAGGAATACACTTCTTTTGTGGGGGTTCCGCGAATGTAAAAATTCTATTTTCAGAAACATGTCTGTCTGTGGACAGATTTACTCAAAAACGAAAATTCATATGAAAGCTAAATTTTATATTTGGATTAACTATCTTCAAAGTGACACAAAGCATGATATAAGATATTTTGTTCTCGAGACTGCTCAAAATATATTCTTTAAATTTTGTACACAAAATTTAATATTAGGCTATACTAAACAATCTGAACAGTTTTTTTTCCATTTAATTCTCTGAAAGGTAGTTATCAGCTCCTCATCTTATCCATAAACTTAAGTAGTCTTGCCTCGCGAATAATACGACTTTTAATGACGCTTAGGCAATTGAATGCGCATTCTCGCGATTCCGCCGCATGCTTTCATATTGATATACTCGTACGAAGGGTAGAGAAAGTTATGTGGGTGTCTCATCTGATGTATTATTACTGTTATTATTACCATTCGACACCAGTATTTTTAATACCTGGTTTTATTAACAAATTTTGATGGAAGTGTTCCGCGGTTTCCAGAACAGTCTCGAAAGTTCAGGTGCATCAGAATGCGCAGTGCTTTGTGGGTGGTCTCCGTCAAGGGCCGAGCCTGAGTTGAAGAGTGTGGGAAAAGTGACGTAAATAGTGAGAAGTGTCAGGTGCACGTGGTTACCGGGTCATCTCTTCCTTCCCTTACAGCATATCGATATTCGAAATGGCACAGTGCCAGTCGGCCCAAGCAGCAATTCTACATGCGATTTCTTCCAGAAGTACTTTAAATTCTTGGTGCCATATGTTATAACTTGCTACTTCAGCTACGAGGAGCTCTTCAAGTTTCCCCAACTCTGGCAACGTTACTCTTAAGCAGGTAATGTAACATTATTATTGGTGTTCTCATCATCATCATCATCATTATTATTATTATTATTATTATTATTATTATTATTTTTATTATTATTTTTATTATTATTTTTACTCTGCAAGCAAATAGACAGATCAGCGTCTCGGGTTCACATCTCCAGAATGTATGTTTTATTTTTCATCCATTATTTGTCGGTAAATGTTTGTAGGTTAACCTAACATATATTTGGTCTTTCAGCTGTTTTGGTATGACGCCGGTGCTTTTTCAATGCTTTTTCTCGTGGTATGATTCCTAACTTATTCCTATGATAAGTTATATTTCTTTCATTTCTATTAATTCTTGGCATTTATCTAGTTTTTAAGGCATCTTGTGATCCAAATAATTGTATATACGACACCGTGTCTTTTGTCTCACTTCTACAGCTGTACACTAATGAAAATGTTTTTACAAGAAATTAACTCTTGTTTTCCTGTATGGCAGAGCAAGTATTCATAATTCAGAGAATAAAAAGTTGTGGCATGGGTTGCACGTAGGCACGAACCAAAAGCCGCCTGTGCTACATGGCTCCAGCGCGAAGTGGGAGGCCTGCCTTCAAGGATAATTGTCTCTGAAGAAACCATTTAGCAGCGTGTTTCCTATGGTGGCTTAGATACATTTTCGTAACATAATTTAATAGCATTGCAAGTTGACCGTTATCAACGCGCCCAAATCATTAACAAAATCGATTTTCTAATAATCGATTTTGAAGAATTCTTTTTTCCACATGAAAATGAAATTGCATGGCTCATACAACGTGTTAAAAGAACTTCAATGAAACCTAGAGTGAAGAAGCAAAGCTGTAGTGTGATTTAAAGACAGTTTACCATCTTCGGGAGTATTTTTATACATGAATTTTCTTTATAAACGTGTGAAATTTTTATAAGGTAAGAAAGTGTACAGTAACTGTTTTCAATTATAACCTGATAAGATTATAACTTTTCTACGATTAATTCGTTAAAATGATTTACCGTAGCCAAATAGTAAGGTAGAGATATCTAAACAAGAAGTTAGAAGAAAGCCAGCACAGAAAAAAAAAAACTATTATTTACAGGTAACTAGCTAAATTCCTGCATCTGAGCGGGGAGGAATACTGGGGACAGTATAGTTAATCATGCCCAACACCGGGAAGTAAACCATGATATAACAAACCTAATGTAATCTAACCAAACCTATCCTAACATAACCTAATCTGGCAAAAGACAAATACAAGGTGCATTTTAAGCTCCGCCCACTCGATATTCACATTTTGTTTCTCAGCGAAGCATGGTGACAAACTATCCTTGTATATTGTCGTCGACACTCCCGACCGTGCCAATTATTAAAAATGCGAGAGTGCCCCTTGTACCAAATATTAAAACTGCGAGAGTGCCCCTGTACCTAATATTAAAAATTCGAGAGTGCCCCTTGTACCAAATATTAAAAATGCGAGAGTAAGTGCCTTGTACCCAACGGTTTGTCAGCCTGTTTATCCTCGAAGAATTCGCTAGATCTTGGTATAAAAGAAAGTGCTTCACTGAGGATGGGTTAGGGCAGGATATGTCTCATGCGACGATGCACCTTATATTTGGTTTTTCCCCTGAAAATGAGGAAAATCGTAGCTGCATAAACGAGAGTTTATATTTAATGTAGCAGAATAGCATTGCTATGAGGACCAATGATCTGAGTCCTCACATGGGGGGTGGAAGACAGTTACTTTGTTTTCATGTCGAATTCAAATCAATCTGAAATCACATTACTGTATTGAAACTGTCCTAAAAACGGGAATTCAGGTCGATTTGAGTCTCAAGGTCAACACACCTGGAAAATGGGATCAGATTGGATTGAGATCATGCTATTACCGGTAATGAAAATTGCTTGTAAATGGGGATCATATTCAGATCGATTTTAATTTTTCACGACAATCCTAAATGTAAGCTTACGATCCACATTGTACATAGAATCAACTTGCATTAATGTTTTCATTTTGTAAGTCATTATTTTTTTGTTCGCTTTTTTGTTTTTGTATTGCAAACCCATGTGAATCACTTTCATAAGAGTTTGCCTCCCTGTGTTTACCATGTGTCAAGATCTATTTAAATAATTATGTCAGTCAACATTCTTACAGGATTAAAATCATTTTAACCACCTATCTCTTGCTCAAAATAACATCGACTTTACATTTATAATTTAAAAGCTGAAGGGAAAGACCCATGGGATCTACTTTAAAAGTATGAAGTCATGTTTTGAAAAGTACACAGCATTTAATTAGTCTGTCATTAAATAATGTAAAGTAAAGTGATCCCTTTACAGGCCATGGAGGCCCAGAGGGTTCCAGGAGGTTGAGGATCCCAGATTTTGGACATTCGGCACGTGAAGGTGGTAAGGTTGTCAGCCTTACACACTGGTGGCCGCCTTTACCCCCAGGATTGCTCCTGGTACTCATTTCTGTTAGAGGCTGAGTCGACCCCAGGGCCATAGTCCCACCAGAAGGATTAGGCCAATTTAAAAATCTCAACGACCTCATCGGGAATCGAACCCACGACCTTCCGGTTTGTATCGCAGCGCCTCAACCACTACGCTACGCCATACCCGTGATTAAATAATAATAAATGTAATTGATTACTCACTGTGGATCCCTACACTTCCAAAACGGCACAATGTTTTGGCCTTCTTCAGGTGTAATGGGTCTCGACCTCAACTGCCGGGGCTATCTGATGAGATGAGCAGGCTGCCGCCCTTGAATGTGCTTGGTGTTAAGCTTGAGTGTCAAAATAATATGTTAACTTCAGCCCATGTTTCTGTGTACTGATAACATATTGGAATGGGATGGTGTTTAGATTGATGTGTATTCTACATGAAAGCATACTAATTATTAAGTATGTCATCATCACTACTCATTATAATATATTACTCATGATAGTATTGCCAACATTCCAGTTGCTACTTTTTAAGTTACTATTATTGTTCTTATGTTATTATTTTATGGTGATGATGATGATTATTATTATTATTATTATTACTAATATTATTAATAATATAATTACATATATTATTTTTGAATGAGCCCACTAGGACTATGCAAAGCACTTAGAGGTATGAATTTGCCTTTCATTGTGCCCATACTTCTTTCATGCTATGACTATGGGATTCCTTTCTTCTTTGAGACGATGTTGTTATAGTCTTCTTTGGTTTCTCCTCTTGGTCAACTTGCCACTTATGAATTTTGTATCTGAAGATTACCAGGTTTTGGATTTCTTCTGGCGTAATTCCTGCCAGTTTTAGATCTGTTTTGATTTTGCCAATCCATTTCATTGGGTCTGATTTGGCTTTACTCCTATTTTGATAGAATTTGTAAGTCTGTCTGGATTCATCCTTTTTATGTGTCCATAAAATTTTAGCCTGTGTTAGACCTACTGCCAGTAAGTTATTGTTAATTGAAGTAATATTCTTAAGTCTTGCTTAGATGCATTAATACCGGGTAATTTCCCAAAATTAAATATATTAATTTTTTCAGGAAATAAACCTGTTTAGCAGTTTATAAATCCATTTCCAAATCAGTCTGCTTACATTCTACAAGTGAATCAAAATGGGCATTAAAAATATACTTGATGAAGTACCAAATAATTACAGGACATTAATTGGTAAAACATATCCAAAATCAGGTAAGTACCTTTATTTATTGTATGCATCACTTTTCTCTTGAGTCATAAATGACTAACGTGCAATTAGTTTAAGAATTTTTGTACTCGTTTTAAATTGTTCGTAGTTTAAAAAATCTTGTTGCACTTGATTCACAGTTTGCCTGTATTCATTTTATCTCAAGTCTTTCACCTGAAGATTAACCATTCATCATCTTATGGAGTCCAGCACAAAGGAGTATTTTTTTCAATAGATTGCTCAGAAACATTAAATTATCAGAATATTTGTATTATATTGCTTGTACAGTAGTAATTTTTAACATCATATAATTCATGTAGATTTGATGTTCTTTCTCTCTACCCATATGATAATAATATTTTTCAGCTCTCACCAAAGTTTGGTGTGCTGTGTCCAAGTTTATCAGGAAAAATCTTCGAGAGGGTAAGGTATGTTAACAGTAGGCCTACGTGCACTTAGTACTGCATAAAACATGTCAGATGGTACCATAATCTTCAATTATGAATCATACAATATTGCCTAAATATGAATTTACAATAAGGATTGCCTGCAGGTTTTCTCAATGGGGGCATGCAATACCTATGTATTCACTTATTATTATGAATTTCAAGGTCATTCCATGTTCATCCTCTCCTCTTAATCACCTTGATTGTCTTTTAATTACATGAGAGCTTTAACTGACATCTAAGCAAGCCAAGTTAATTACAGTACATGCCGCTTGTTGTGATCACTTTGGGACACAGCTAATCTGATAACATTAACTGATTGATAACAGTAGCTGAAAGAATTAATTGAAGGTTATTCGTTCATATATAAGATAATACACTACAAAAACAGGATTAAAAACTATTTATTCATAAGATATGTAACTGTGAATCATTGAACCCCTCAAAATACAGTAATAGACTGCAAGCAACTATTTATCGACCAGTTACAAAGTTTTAAATTATTTTTGTTTTCCTTTAGGAGTCCATTAACCAATAGTACATACTCAGTTACGAGTTATGTGTGTTTTTGGAAGTCTACTGATTTGTGGTGGACACCACGTAGCAGAACTTCTAACGCCTGTCTGTTCAAGTATTTTCATTTTACACTAGCAATCACTGCATGTCAACACTGTTATCTTCATAAATCAAAAGTTGCAGCTTAACTGAGGGGTGAAACGAGTTTTATTGCCTAAAAGAGAAAGTTAACGAATGCCACCCTCTCAAACTGGTCATCTTGTGAACAGGGAACACTGCCAATGCAATGCAATACAGCTCAGTTAGAGATGAAACCCTACGTTTCATAGTAAGTGAAAATAAAGCCATAAAAAGGAAAATGTGATAACATAAACCGAATCTTTGATCATAATAAGCAGCATTTTTTCAATATAACAGTATTAATCCATACGGGACTTCATAAAAATAACATTATCCATGATTACATTAAGCGGGGTTCACTGTATATGGTACTATATGGTAATAGAATGATTTCAGTACTGGTAATATGTTTAGATTGGCTTTCCATAACCCATTGCAACAATGGGTTCATTAACTATTGCAAGCACAAATTTAGAAATCAGTTTTTGGGGGTTCCTAAACTGATAAACCATAAATTACTGACATCTTCCCTTCCTTGGTGACACAATAGATGACTTTTTCTAACTAATGCTTTAAAAATCTCACATTTTGGGGAGTCTGGACCCCAGGACCTCCTTAAAAACGGCTTTGTATTATAAATATTGATAAATATTATGGGAGTTACACAAGGAAGCGACTATAATGAATTAAAACTATAATTAGAATTATTATTAACAGTTTTGCAGGCTATAAGCTGAGTCAAGGGATTAAAATATCCAAACTTTTGGTTGCTCAGGAAACTGTTCCCTGAGGAAGGCCATAGCATCAGTTGTGTGCTGTTTCAGATTCAGCGCATTGCATCTCCTTGGACCAAAGCAAAAGCACTATTGTGTGGTAAAAATGAGTGAAAGGGGTTAAAATGTGTTTAAAATTAATTTAATAATATATTACTCCATTGATCTGATGCTGTGATCCTTGGGATCACCAGATCTGACTCGTTGAACTTTAAATTGTAGGTTTACATAAAGATAATCATTAATACACTGATTTAGTAAAGGGGCCCATGAAATAATAGGGGCAGAATATTTCCCATGCATATTTGATATTATGAAAAGGTACTCCAATCATGTGTATGTGATGTATGCAGAGTAGAGGTATGCATGAAGAAATACGGAGGACACATATTTTGTTATAAAAAATTGTAAATTAAGCAACTATTTCAGCCATTCATTTTGTGCATTATTTAACCCTTTCACTGCTACAGCTGTATATATGAATCAGCGTGCATCACTGCTGACCATGCTTATTGATGCATGTTTACGCCACACACTTTGCAATAGACAGAAATTTTCCATGAGAATGATTGAGTCAGCATTTAATGTCATCACTTGTATTAATCTTGATACCATAGTTCCTGGATCTCTGCTTTGGGCTACCATCTGTAGCTAAATATTTCATGCAATGTATTGCACCGTGCATTGATACGTGCGTTATAACCTTGCTGTGTTGTGACAACATGCAGGCAATCCTGGGGTTGTGTAAATCAGTTTAAACTTCAAGAAATATGTGCTGTTTTTTTGTTTCGGAGGAAATTTACAAATTATTTGCAATTGTTTGTCCATTTATGATTACAAAAGAAATTTTCAAATTAATTCAGCACCGCCAGTTTGCACAGTGAATAATATGCTAGCAAGGAAAGGATTAAGACATCTACAGTCAAATGTTCACATGAACACTTTCCCCCATTCTATTTTGGAAAATTTACAAGGTCTTGAAACATAAATCCGACTCATCAGATTATGTATAAACTTTACTATAGACCACATTTACTTATGTGTGTATTTATTTTTACCTTTATGTTTTAGGGTGTAACAATAAAGAATATGGGAACCTTCACATTCTCAGAATGGACTACTGCTATTGGAAGTAAGACTCTTCATACCAAGATACCAACTTTTGTAATGTCTGAAAAGCTCGTTCAGTTTTACCACTTGAATACCAGAGTTCCATACCTCACTGGAAAGGTATGTTTATAGTAAACATAAATGAGGTATTACTGTCTCTCACAGTGTTTCTCCAACTTTTTTTGGCCAGGAACACATTTCATTTAAGATGGAACACTCATACTCACACAAAAAAAAATCATGACTTCCTTAAAATTAAATGTTACAATTTTAGAAATACATTCATTGAAAATTATTTTGCTATGACCCCGTAGCCAAAATTTCTCTCCCTCCCCCCCTCGAAAGTGATTCAATTTAATTTCCAAAAAGCAATTACCAAACAAATTTCAGATGATACCACAATAAAATAGAAATCTTGAAATTTAGTACGATTGATGTTTTTGTGGTTTAGTGTCACATATTTTCTTTTAGTTGGGAGTAATAAGTGATAACTGGATCCTCATGTCAGATGTGGCATTAAGTTCACTGCATGTTTTTGTTGAAGTCTAATATGAAAACCATTAGTTGAATAAAAACACTTTCTTCAACGCACTTTATTTACCTTAGTAAACTTCTGGACGGCTGTTTCGCAGGTGGTGTTCCTGCATCATCAGCAGAGTCTGCTGATGATGCAGGAACACCACCTGCGAAACGGCCGTCCAGAAGTTTACTAAGGTAAATAAAGTGCGTTGAAGAAAGTGTTTTTATTCAACTATTTGTTACACAGCGCTAAAGTTGGACACAAGAATGAATGAAAACCATGTTTCACACTGATAATTTGTCACAAAAGGAGCACACAATTATTTCATTATTGTTGTGAGTAGTAGAAGAGAAATAGCAAGCAGTTGATGCTAACTGTCGCAACAATGAATGCAGATTTTATAATAAGATAATGTTCCGCAGAACACTGTTTGGGAAACACTGTCTATCATATTGGCCTGAGTGGAAAAATATTGGTTGGCTTCCTATTTCCAAGATTGCAGAATTTATCTTGGCCCAGGTTGAATAATTGTGCATAAATGCAGCAGTCCCAGGTCTATAGACTTGGCTGTATTAAAAAAAGAAAAGCTATTGAGTTTTAATCCAAGGTTTCTTGAGAAAGTTTGATCAGCATATATGAAGGATTAAGTGGGATAACTGGAATATTAACTGAACGAATTTACAACAAATTCCTCATGTGAACAACATTTATTTTTGCCAAAACAACAATTTCAAGGCTTCACTATATATGAAGCAGTCACTTGTCTTCAGTTCCCAATAGCATATTCAATTCTATTGACTAATGAAAATTTGATGTTTGAAAAGCATGTAACCATTCATCGATCGTTACTGTGGTAGTGGTCAAACTGATGTGGTCCAAAATCAATAGAGTACTTCCTATAGACTTTATAAATGTGTATGTAGCTTAATAGATTTCGTAAAAACCTGATAAAGCATATTCGAGTTATCGTGCATGCAGACACAAGGATGGACAGACGTTTTTTCCCATTCACCAATAAATCTTAGAAAGTACCATTCGGGCACTTAAAAAAATAAATAAATAAAATGATAATAAGCATGTTTATAGTTATTAGTGCTAAGTAGATTGTATTCGTTTTGCAGACTCCCATTGTGCCACTGAATCATGCAACCATTGCTACTAATATTGGAACGTGCAGACAAATGGTTGAGGATTGTGTAACTGAAATCACAGAGGTATGTTGAGAAACTTGTATGTTTATCTTAAATCTGTTATGAAGAGTTCACGAACTTATAATTCACCTTACTAATTAAATGTACAAAAATCATTGTCTCTTGTATTCACTTGCAGGGTATGCATTTTGGCATATGTTATGCCATCATGGACCCTTTGATACAGTTTACATAGCTGCACTTATCATTGATGATGGCATAACGTATGGCGAAGTGAATACCCTGCAGGGAATACAACAAGGGATGAGCCTCATCTTAGAAATATTTGTGGAATGATGTGAGGTTAACCCAACCCCAGGAACCTACCCTACAAATGGGCCCACCTGTAGGTAAGCGGAAAATCCCAAAGGGGACACAAGAATGTAAACTAGAAGCTCATGGTTTGAAACTACAATGGCAAAATATATAATTTAGGAATTAATATAAGGTGACGTGAAAAATTACAATTTGAATTACGTAAATGGTTTCATTAAAAAACATATCTCGCCTCAAAGTAAAACAATGCCTAACAAACAGGAGTTTACAGTATTTAATGAATAAAGTTAAAAACTTCATATAGGACATGTTGAAATATGTTTCATTTAAACCAAACCTAACATTACATTCACATTTAATCTTTAATAACTGAAAACAGGGGATGATTTAAGTTAAATACATAGCTTTATAACATAAAATCTCTCTGGAAACCAAAATGTTGGACAATTTACATCACAGGCCTACATAAAATTTCGAAGAAGGAAAAACTTAGAAACAGGTGGGAAACAAAACTACTGACTAGGACGCCATTAAAATCCCAGTCAGTCAGGAGATGGGCATGGCGAGAGAGAAATTCAAAATGTATAATCAGACCAAAATGAAATTTAAAATTAATACACTAAAACTGAAATAATTACATTTAATAAAATCTAAACTTACTGCAGTGCAAACATCAGGATAGCAAGGCTGGCTGGAGGGGGAAGAAAGGAATGGAAGAAGCCACCATTAAGGCATGGGGAAGCCTATAGCATACACTATAATAACAAGAAACCACCCACAAACTACATCTTAACTAAAACCTCAGAAATGATCTAAATACTAAGAAGCAAGACAAGGCAGTAACTACATTCTTTAACATGATAAATACGGTATATCAAAAGCTACTCAAAATACATGATGATGCTATCCTACAGACTAAAAACAGGGGAGGGAATACTTCATAATTACATGATGCTTTGGCAAATTTAAATGGAGAACCTGGGACAGGAGTGTAAATTTTATTAAGACAGTTTTTATGTATGAGGTTATAGTACCAACCTTCTACTGCATTGAAGTTCACAAGCGATGAACTAATAGATTTTCTCACTGCACTTATACATTTCACTAAGAACCTATTCACAATGTTTTCTAACTTAATTAAAATCATTTTCAGGCATTTTTGAGACTGCTCAGCCAAAATCAAGATATTGAAGTACAGTTTTCTCAGATTGGACAATTGCAGATCAGAAACAAACAAATACAAATGAATTTCTTTCCAAATTTCCTGGATTCAAAGGAAGGCAGCCAAACTCCTTCATGCAAATCAGATAGAGGTTAGTATGCTACATTTTTATAAATGTGAAATAATTCATTAAAGTGACTATGCTTGCAATATATCAAATTCAGTTCTGGTCTTTGTAAGAATGTGATAACATATTACAATACCCAATTTATTTGATAGAACGAAATAAAAACCCATATAAATTTTTGTTATATCATTGGAAGCAGAAAAATCAGCTTAATATTTAATTTTATTGATTGTGCAAAACTTCTAAGTTTATAGGATCAATAGTTAAGAAAATCACTCTCAGCACTTCAGTGCCCCTTAAATTATATACTTTAAAGTGCTAATATTGTCAAATGTTTATTTATTTATGATACACTGACAGTTAATACAGTAAAAGTTTTCATTGTAATTTATGGATTATATTCATAAGTTGAGTAGATGGCCTATTTCCGTCAGTTTGATTACTCTCTAACATCATTTATCCCTGCCATTCTTGAATAATTTATTATATATGATAGACCTTTAAGTGATAATTGGGTAGAAAGCTAGAAATAATAATATTTGTTCTTATACTGTAGATGGCAATATTGAAGATGACTTCAAACCTGATGGACCAAACTTTACTTCTTCTCCACTTCCTGATGGTGGTGATGATGATAATGATGAAGCTGATATAAAAGAAAGATGTCCTTGTGAGAATGAAATTGCAGGATAAATCTAGTAAGAACAAAATTAAAGAAAAATTATTTTAAAATTTCAGAATATCTTGTATATATTATAACTATAAAGTTATGTAGATTTTAATAACAAGGTGGCGGTAATGGTGGTGGTGGTGGTGGTAGTGGTAGTGGTGGTGATTGTAATACTAGTAATAGTAAATAATTTTTTCCTTTGTATAAAAGTTTCAATAAAAATGACTTGAAGCAGAGAGTGTAAGTATAATTCTTAGATGTCAGAGGGGAAAAGCACTTGAGTCAAAAAGTAAAAAATGATTGCAGATATCAATAGTAGGCCTACAGATTATTATCTAACACTTAAGCACAATCACGTGAGTTGATATTCAGTTTATAAGAAGGAAAGATGTAGTGATCATAATCAACCATTATTACTCTTATGTGTTATTATTATCATTATTCATTATCAAAACGTAATGAAAGTACATTGCAAGCTGATTATGAAGGTAAATAAAGAACAATATAAATATTTGATGGAAATTTACAGTGAAGTGTTGAAATCTGTAGCAAGATTGAGATCGGAAATATACACACAAAACTTCACTAAAAAGGTATATTTACCCAGGATGATCATTTCAACGGGTCTTCCCACCATCATCAGCTGATTCCGACTGGCCCTCTGGCGGCAGATGAATGAACTTGTCGATCAAGGTTCCTTGTACCTTGATCATCCGCCGCCAGAGGGCCAGTCGGAATCAGCTGATGATGGTGGGAAGACCCGTTGAAATGATCATCCTGGGTAAATATACCTTTTTAATGAAGTTTTGTGTGTATATTTCCGATCTCAATCTTGCTAAATAAAGAAAATCATTTATAGTAAAATACTCATTAGAAGTTATTATCTGCACAAAAAATTCCACAGTTGATCTCATTTTCATGCACTAACAACCAACGAGATTGAAGTTGAAATATTTGAAGATATGCTTTGCTTTCATAATAAAGTATTTCATTCGCCTTTGTTTTTTGAAGTTTTAATAGAAATTAAATGGAGTAGGCTTATATTAATCTTTTATGTTGTCACTGGTTATAATTAATTTGTATCTTTATTGAAAATGTTTGGAGCCGTAGTAACATTCAAAGATAATAATTCAAGTCATGTTACATTAGAGAGTATTTTCACTTAAGTCAGTGGGTGTTTTAAACTGAAATTAATTGCAAGTGTTATTAATATTAGTGATACAACAATGCATAAATCATGTGTACTATAATATGTGACATTGCAGCAAGAGTCACAAAAAATTCCCTTCTCTAAAACTGCATTTCATAAAAAATGCTCTCCTGTAAAATTGCCTTCTTTTACTTAAGTGCCTTTTCCCGTGCACCCTTCAATTATTATATTCTACGGTAGAAATAAGTGTATTATTTTTGGACAGTAAGAGTACATATCATAACTACAAAAGAGAGGAACCTTCTACTTACCTGATCTATCTATCTAAACACGATTTTGAAAACATGAGTGGATAGAAATCATCCTTCATGTATTTTTCAAATATGTTTATGTATGTGTGCTTGTCTATCTGTTTGGCTGTAAACTGCACTCGAGAACGAAAACTTGTTTAAAAACATTTTATATATGGGTTAGATAGCTTTCTGGGGTGTGTTATAAAGATCTGTGATTGCTTTCTCTTATTTTTAATACCATTTTGCATAAAGAAAATTAATTTTTTCTCAATTTTTCAACAAACAACTCAAATGATACAAGGGGCGCTTATGATAAGGGCTGAAACTTTATTTGAAATATACTTCATAAAAATTATCTGAAGAGTAATTATGTAGAGTTAATCCTGACTGTACAAACTCAGGATTTTAAGTCTTGCATGGCCAACATTACTTCTTTTTATCATAGGTAATGTCACGAGAGTTTATGAGTTATCGATAGTTTCGCGACTGCCCAGCAGGACCGAATTTATCTGATGAAACTCTTCAACTCGAGTTTGATTTATTAAGACTCTTCCATGAATAAAAATATAATGGATTATACAAATAATAATTACTTTCGTGCTTCATTATATAAAAACAAAACTAACTGCTGTGAGTTCATGGCATACTATGAATCATCCATCCATGAATCGATTTGAGTTACCATGTAACCAGCGCTACCAATTGTGCATATAAGACAAAATTAACTTAATTCAGGTAAGCTAACAGCAGAACAAAATAAAAGCATACGAACTGGTTTGCACTGAATCAAAATTGTGTTTTATCTAATGTACATGTCTTATTATTTGAATTTCCAAACAATTTCTATTGTATAAAATAATCTGTTTTCGTGCTGCTTAGTGGCAACATGCGGTGTAATAATCACAGCACGTTGATGCTTGCATGTTCAGTAACGAGCTGACCATTTTATTAGGTAAAATCCCTTCCTTGTATTAATAGCAAGGATTTTATAAGTTTGTTCACTAGACAAAGAATGTGGTTATAAACTTGTGTACAACAGGTTTCCATTCGGGATTCTTATTTTAGTTCCTATACTTTACTGTAATGTGCTGTAATATTTTCATGAATTTCACATATGGAAGACCAGTCATAGCATTACCAAAAAGGGTAGCTAACCACTGAAAAAAGCCTGAAGAATATAAATAAGAATAGAACCGATACAAAGATGCCTTTATTATAATACAAAACAACCATTCTTATAACAGTAAATTGCACAGGCTACTTCAAATTAGATTAGACTAAGTTACTGGTTTTATTATGCTTTTAAAGATTTCTTTTAAATACATTAAGTTGATAAATATATATTTTAAAAAGAAATAAGTTTTATGAAAAGGAGTTGGCAAGCCAGGTGAATCAAGAAGTAGATCAGGAGTCATTATTTGCATGGATTACTTAACAATTATTAAACAGAGAAACTTTCTGATCAGAGAGTGAACTTTATTCTAGACAACTTTTGTTAACAAATATATAAGCACTAGCTGCCTCATGTATTCTTTAACAAAAACTGTTCAGATAATGATACCCTTTCTGATCTGAAAATTTTTCTTGCTAATTAAGAAAAACCTGTATTTTGGAGGAATACAAAAATAAATTATAAACTATTTTGGTCTTTGATTTCAGCAGAGAGATATGCACATTTCTTAGTACCACTTAGACACTTTTCATACCACTTAAGACACTTTTCATACTATATTGCTGATTGATAAATTAGTTTTGAAGTTCTTACACAGGTACTTTAGTATTTTTTGTTATGTAATATGATCTAGGTATGTCCAAATCAGAAGTAAGAATGAAACACTCCAAACTGGCAGTGAAATATAAGGTCCGCTGTTACTTCTGTCTGTACACAAACATCTGTACTTATCTGAACACACTTGTTCTGGCAAACAATAGCTACATGGGGGTCCCGTAATGTACATTCCTGCATTTGTAGAGTAGATGACCGGTCCATAGTTGCATACGTACACTTCACGGTACATTTTTCCTAGTGAAATTTCTACATATCCACAGCCAACATATCGAAAGTTGGCATTGATGAGAAAAGTAAAGCCTTGTATCTGGCTGAAAACCAAAGAAATTAAATGTAGTAGTTCCATAATTTTTCTATTAGAATTAATCTATACATCCTCCAATAATTATTAGAGATTGAAGTAGATGTAAACTGGATTCTATCACTTCACTGACCATGTGGAATTTAATGTGGAAAATGCAGACAATAAAGCATCAGTTGATATCAGGTTATTAAGGCCATATAATAATGTAATTCATATAGAATAATTTAATTATATAATAAAGTGAAATAATTAAATAAATAAATATGTCAATGGCATGTTGTACTTCATTTGCAGTATGAAAAGCACAGCGTACATTAATAAGCCATCATCTCTTCCTAATAAGCAAAATGATCAGTCATTTTCTCTTCCCTGTTGGGTTTTATAACCCAATGCTTAACTCCAATACGAAGATCTCCTTTGATTTTATGTATTGTTACTACATACTTTTAATTTTTCATCTAGATCGGGGATCTAGTGGCCCTCGACCTCATTCTATCTGGCCTACAACTAAGCCAATTAATAGAAATTAAAATATTTATAGTTATGGATAGTTTTGAAGAACTAGTTCAATATTTGACAGCACGTACTTGTATGAATCCACATTTTCCATTATCAAGGCAGTTTAATCTTCACAAAGAAACATAAAAATATCAACAACATCTTTGGAAATTGACTTTGATGAACTTGTTACTTCCCACAAGTGCCCACAATGTGTACTGCATTTTAAAAAATAATTATTTTATTGTATCCAAAAAAGTGTTTTCATTAATGTTTGTTGCATCTTGATAAATAATAATTTTAGTGCATCCAAAATAGTGATCTCATTAATGTGCACTGCATTTTAATAAATAATAATTTTAGTTTTTAGTAATAATTTTACCGCATTAAAAAAAAATGTTGTGGAACGTTCAAGAGCCAATCACAGCAAATAGGAATTAAGAAAAGAGATCCTGTAATTATGTGGTTTAGTTTACATCTACTTCATTCTTAGTTTAATAGTGTATAGATAAATAAGCATATTAAAGAAATAGATTTTGTAACTATTGTAAAACAGATCACTTGACCTGTTTGGTTCCACTAAATGCATCTTCACCGGAACAAGATATGATATAGCTGTAGGCTCTTATTGCCATGATCTGTTTGTGCAGGCAGATTTCCTGCTTTTTAGGAATGGGATTATCTGATGGCATTAGTGACTGGTACCACTACTTCTTTATCAAGTAGCTCCTCAGATGGTATCATGAGGCTGATGTATCTGAGGAGATACCGGGAATGGAACTCAGATCTACAGATCCATAATCAGCAATCCAAACCAGTAGACCTTGAAGTCAGCCTTGTTTTAACTATGTTTATTAAAATTACAATAAATATTTTAGGGTGAAATTCCTCTATAACCTGGACTCCAAGCCTGAACCTTCAGATTTCTGTGTCTTTGATCTACCAACTGCAAGTCAAAGTTCAAATAATGGTTAAAATACATGTTCAACACCGTTGAGCTCGATCAATGTAATAAAATAAATAAGATACCATTTGTCAACTAAGATATATATATATATATATATCTTTTTCTTGTGGTCTATCGCCTAGGCCTTTTGATGACTCTACACCATCTTAAGGGCATCTGAAATTATAATGTTTTGATCTTATAGTATTTATGAGCATGTAAATGCTTTATATCAACATTATGTACAATTAAAATCACTGACTCCAAACTGACGAAATGCATTTTTTTATATTAATTGTTGGAGCTCCAAGCCAGCAAAAAATAAATTAAATTACATTTAAAAAAAAATTATGAACAGTATAACAGTATATATATATATAACTTTTATGAACAGTATACGTGAACACATACAGTTAAGTAACTAACCTACATATTTTATTTAAGAAAATTCACTTTTTTAAAATTACTACACACACTATGTAAATATATAACATAGCAACATTTTATCACTCAATTTACTCAGTTATGTTCTATTAGTTATGTTTGATTTTAATTGTATGTTATGTTAAAATATTTTATGATGATACATAGCATTTGTGGAATATAATGGAATATATTATAAACAATACACATGCATACTATACAGGTAAACATTCTCATAAATAGGCCTACTATAAGATCAAAACATTGTAATTTAAGATGTCCTGAGGATGGTGTAGAGAGACTGAAAGGCCTAGGCAACAGATCACAAAAATATATCTTAGTTGAGCAAATGGTTTCTTATTTATTTTATCAAATAATGGTGTCTGATGGAACATTTTTTCAAAGATTACGCTTTATGGTCAACCTCACTGAAACATGTTATCAACATATATTTATATACAAATGTAGGCCCTAATGGTTCATCTCTGTCAGTAATGATTTTCACAAAGAAGACTAACCTGATAGAAATGGAATTGTGCATAAACATAGTTTTTGTACCCACAAAAATAGGACTTTAGATTTTGCTCATGTCCACTATTTAATCTAATACTCAGTCATAATAATTAAAATTCAATATCAGTTAAAATCATCATAAGCCATGACACTAACAACAATATAACAAAAGCACATAAATACTTTGACGATGCTGGTAAACCCAGTTATCCTAAAAAGCACATGTTGTCTATGATCTCAGTTGAAGTATGTATTAAAAATCTTATAGGTTCACTTTCGTAACATTTCCTACCTTAAATATGGGCAATAAATTTTCTTTTTCACTTCACATTTTGATATATTGCCATATTGCAGGTAGGAGTTTCTTTATTCAGTTGTCTATGCCATGTGCAAAGGTATGTTCGGTACATATGTCTTCAAGTCTGAGTTTATAACAATAATAACTAGCTGATAACTAACTTTCATAGAATTTTTTGTTGAAAAATGTTTCAGGTAAAGTTTTAGCCCTTAATATTACCTTATAATTACCATTTGTACAAAATTTAAAGGAAATTGTCAAAGCCGTTTTCAAGGGAAATCTTCACGCAAAGTGGTAGTAAAAGTAAGATAAAAGTAGTCTTCAATCTTCATCATTTCTCTAGACGATTTCTAACTTTGATATAAAATTTATTTTGGGTACTATTTAAGTTTTTTAGCTATGCTGTTCACAGATACACAAACATGATTCTAAAAAGAGCAATTTTTTAATTTAAAAAAGAGCACTTTTGGATTCAGAGGACCTAAAAACGTGTAATTATATTAAAAACTTGACAGTACTTCCTCTGTCTAAAGTGCCTGTGGTACGGGTAAGAAAATAAAAAAATCAATTTCAGCTCTGCAAGGGAGATAGAATTAGATGCCTGGAGTTGGATGCAGATAAGCATGTCTCTTAATGTTTTTTCTCAAACTCAGGAAGAACATCAGGCTCTCTAAGAAACAAGTACAGTTACTTCCTTGTGATGTTCCTCAGGTAATGCTAAAAACAGTGCAAATTCTTTTTTATCTGTATGAAGGATGGGTAACCGGCTAGTATTATTTAAATACTCAAGGCACACTAATTTAGTGACTTTCGTGACCAGATTCTTGCTGTTTATTTACAGTACCAGTCCCTGTTCAAGGGAATTTTTCTCCTAATATATTCATGTAATGTCAACAGAAACAATCTGTGACCAAGCAGGATGGCTCAGGCATTAGCATCTAGGTCTTGCATTCAGTTCAGGAGATCCCAGTTCAAACCTAATTGATGGTCAAATTGACTTGGGTTTTTGATGATTTCCCGAGTTGAAAAAGCAAATGCCAGTTTTGACTGATTATCAATACCATATTTCATTCTACATCATAGCAATAAAAATTGAAAATCAGTTAAAATTATCAGAAGTCATAACACACCAACAATAGAAAATAAATGTATTAGTTACATGGCCTACTGATGTTCCCTCAGAACCTAGCCTACATATGAAATGACCTCAATGTTGAAACATGTAGAAATAAAGTTAAATTAACAAAACAAAAAAAAAAAATCAGTGTAAGCTTGAAAAAATGTTATATGGTATTGTGCAATACACAGTGGAAAGTTGGTTACAAAAATCACTAATTAGTATGCCTTGAGTAATTGCTTATGTGTTGGAAATATCTTTCAATGAGGTCGACCATTAAGGGTAATCATAGGAAAAAGATTTCATCTGGCACCATTTCTCAAACTCTGGCTAGATCAGTACAGAAACCCAAGGTCACGGGTTCAAGACCCAGTGTCGGGGGAATTTTTCTCCTAAAATATTGTCATGTAATGTCAACAGAAACCATAATCTTTGGAAGCATAAATACAATTTAAGCCTTATTAAAATTACTTCATTGTCTGATATCTGTTATATTATTATTTTATAAGAGGTACTGACTTTGGTTCTGTTCTTTTGGGGTTAAACCACTTTTGTAAAACTTTAGGCCACTTCATCTTCTCTTGCCTCTCTTTGAGTGTTGTATCTTCAGTGTATACAATCTGCTTCACACCAAATTGCACTGAAAAAAAAATTGTTAGCAGTGAAAACAAATAATCTTACAATCTGACCATGGAAAATGAAGATTATAAAGAGAAATTTGCAACAACAAATAGGTCAAAACCTTACGGCTGACAGTAGGTAAAGAGATGTAACTCTGTAGTATATCGAAGTTAAGTTTGCAGACAAAAATGAAGGAACATCAAACAAATTGCACTATTTACTACACCATCATTAATAATGTCTTCATGGTTAAGGTCTTCTAAAACTTCCTGTTTAGGGGCATCAGCGTAAAAGATTCCAATTTCTGTTGACCAATTTTGTTCTCAGTTTGTACACGTCGTTTTTATCTTTCTGATTATTTTTCATCTTCTAAAAAAATAATAATAGCTGGTCAACCAGTACCATTCAACAAAATTAGGGTTAAATTAAGAATAGGCTGCGTATACTACTTCCTTAGGGCACTGAGCGACAACTACAAGGTGGGGCAGAGGAAATGGACGTTTTTCAAATAACCATAACTCAGAAGATTTTCAACTTAAACAAAATTTAGTTACACAGAAATGAATCTTGTATAATGCAGTTTCTGTTGACTATTTCAGAATTACATCTGAAAAATAACATCCGTCAAATGACGACCTTCTTTCTGTACACACTCTCGTAATGTCACTTTGAAATTCTGCATTGCTCTTCCCAACATTTCTTCCTCCGCATTAGTGATTTCTACACAAATGAACTCTTTTAGTTCTTGGATGTTGCGGGGTTTGTTTAAGTAAACGTTTGATTTTATTAACCCCACAAATAATAGTCACAAATCAAGGGAGCGAGGCGGCTAATGAATGTCGCCAAAACAGGAGATCACATGTTAAAGAAACATGTCGTGAACCACTTACATTGATGCTCTCGCACTATGCATTGTGCCACCATTTTGTTGAAACCAAATTTTCTGCATGCTTACTCTTTGTCTGCGTAGTTCCGGAAGCAGGAACCTATTGAGCATTTCAATGCAGCGTGCTGAAGTCACTGTCACTGTGGTATTGTCCTCTTCAAAAAAATAAGGACTGATTATTCCAAATTTAGCAACACCACACCACACTGTTACTGGGTATACCCAGAAGAAGGCCACAACATGAGGGCCGATATGTCGGTTTTAGACATGATGACACGGCGCCACCCGGACAGTCAAGGTTGTTATTAATGATAATTCCATTGTTGCGTCACTTGACTGCATTTATTTTTCGGAGGTAATTCTGAAATAGTCAACAGAAACTGCATTATACAAGCTTCATTTCTGTGTAATTAAATTTTGTTTAACTTTAAAATCTTCTCTGAGTTATGGTTATTTGAAAAACATCGTTTCCTCTGCCGCACCTTGTATTTTGAAATGGACATGGACATGGACATGAAATAGAAATATCTTGTTTACATACAGAAGCATGGCCATTTCTTAGGCTGCAGCCTAGAGCCACAGGGTGGCAGTTTTACATTGCCCTGATCATAGGGGCGTCGTTCATACGATCATTTGAACGAATATTTTTTGGGATGTGTTGAGAATGCATGACCACAAGGTGGCCTGGAAGCAAGTCGTTGGCTGGTAATAGCTTATGTACAAAACCCCTTAATTCAAACGCATGGATTTCTGAATTAAGCCTACAGTTAGAATAATCACCTACCTTTGTCATAGAAGATGTTGAAAATGATCTCCATCAACAACACACATTTCAGACATCTTGTAAGAAAGTTTGTATTCACACACATTAATTATACTTGTGAAATTGCTGCAATTTTTCTTCTTCGATTCACTTTCAGTTCTTCAATTGTACACTTTGTTCTTTCAAGTTCCCCAAAAATGAATATCACATACAGTAAGATCTGGAGATCTTGCTGGCCATAACCCTTGCTAATTACTCTATTTTTAAACACTTCTTCAATTGAATTTGCATTTAAGACTCCACTACAGCGCATACTGCAGATCTCTTGTTAGATTTAATTGAAGAAGTGATTTTTGGGGGGAACAAGAATAACCCTCACACTGTACAATTGAAGAACTGAAAGAGAACATAAGAAGAGGAATTGCAGAAATTTTACAAGAAGAATTAATACATGTGAATGCAAACTTTCTTAAAAGATGTCAGAAATGTGTGGCGATAGAATTCTTCATAAATTTGTTCCATGCATACAGCATTTCATACTGTGTATGCTGCTTGAGAATGAATTGTTCTCCAAGTGCAATACTGAAGCTCTTTCTGCATAAACTAAAGAACGATTGATATTGTGATGATCTTGACAAAATGTTGATAAAAGTAATTAACAATATGGGGATAAAACCAGGTGGAGTAGCTGAATAGTGGTTCATATAAAATTCTTAACATCTCATACATCAGGGATTCTTTTAACATAGGGTTATTAATTTGAAGCAATTGGTTTACTTACTTACACATATCTCGGCATTGATCTAGTACAGCATCTTGCGTTAAGTGTATACACTGATTAGCCCAACGCTGAGCAAAAGTTGAGAGCAGATCATGCCATTCCTGGAAAGAAAAATGTCAGGAAGTTCGTAAAAGATTAACTTCAGTTCATATTCTGCTGCTTTTACCCCAAGTGGCTCATATGTAACTACTTCTTACCCATATGGGATTTAAATATTATAACAGAGTATAAAATTGATAAAAACACTTTTAGCGTGGATACAAATAGTTAAAATTGAAAACTAAAAAACTACAAAACTCAGGCTCCGTTTCAAAGTTGGCTTGAGAAAGTTCCGGTGGGCGGATTGAAACGTAGCCTGAGTTTTGTAGTTTTTTAGTTTTCAATTTTAACTATTTGTATCCACGCTAAAAGTGTTTTTATCTATTTTATACTCTGTTATAATATTTAATTTTGCGTGTGGAAAGTTTGGACTAACACCAATTATATCATATGGGATTTATTAATTTAAAACGATTTAAAAGCTATAATTAAAAGTAATGAAAATATTCATAACAAAAGGGACCTTCCAAACTTTTGCCCATGTTCTGATGCCAGTGTCTGAAGTTGCATACAGTTTTTCTTTAAAAGTAATTTATCAGGTCAATAAAATATGCTGTACAACTGAGATTACTGTGGTATTGTTACGAACTTATTGAATAGGCTATATTTAAAATTTTCAAACATTGTACCATTGTGTGAAATCTATATCATTATTTTTATGTTATTTTGAATCATAGGCCTACACATTGTTTAACAGAACTCACTTGGTCTATGTAAAGTTCCATTTTATGAGCTGAGCCTGTTAAAGGTAAACAAAAAGGTGCTAGCATGTTATAGCGATTATCGAGGATATCACCAGGTGTCACTATCATTCTCTTCCCTGTTGTACATATAAGTAACTATCAATTTCCTTCATTTTAATCACTACAAATACTGTTATTCCTACTACTACTATTATCGTGTATCTATTAATCATTTACAATTCAAAATAGCAGAAATAACTATTTCAGCATTGACAATTTAATCCATAAACCAGATAGCTTAAATGATTTTGACAAAATATTGCAAGTCCATACAATAATTACTTTTTCTCAAAACTTGACTTACGAACTTCATTTCTCTCCATTCATTGGACATCTGTAACTCCATCTGTAATGGTTTGTGCCGAAACGTTGTATTAATAATAAAAAGATATCCATTATGAATTTAATTATGTTTTGTTTCAATATCTGAAACTCCTTATCATAGCAAAGGATTTTGCCTTTTCTGTAACTTCAAAAGAGAGATCAATTTATTTCTTTACAAATAGATCATGGTTCAGCATTTTATGCAAATGTTTCTGGTATGTTCAACTGTTTCGAACAGTAATTTGTTTCAAACAATTTGTTGCCAACCAAAAAAGCCTGGATTCCGCTATAATACAATAATACCAAAGAGTTTCTTGAGTGCTATTCTAAGCACAAGCAAACTGAAATTATTTTCATTTTTAAATAGTTTAAGATTCAAAATAACATACGCTTCTTGGCTGTTAAGTTCTATATAACGGTCTCACAACGTAAATAATTATGAGGACTGTACTATAACTGAAAAGGCTGCTTTCAGCAT
Source organism: Ectobius pallidus (assembly GCA_964059195.1). Taxonomy (NCBI): domain Eukaryota; kingdom Metazoa; phylum Arthropoda; class Insecta; order Blattodea; family Ectobiidae; genus Ectobius; species Ectobius pallidus. The sequence continues at coordinate 121,141,673 of CAXKWD010000009.1, read as the reverse complement.
AAGTTATTATATGATTTACTAAAATAATATATATATTATTTCATTATAAATAATTCTATTAATTTTAGTGTTTGTATCTGTTTCACTGGCTGTTCATCTAACCTTGCAGATGACATTTAAAAGTCAAAATTAATTAATGGAAATAAATTTATATTTAGGACATCCAGTTAGGTATCCATGCACTTACATTTAAATGGTTAATATGGCCTTTAAAAAAGTGAGTCACATAAAATAATATAATTTTGTTGGTAGAGCATTAACTATTTAACTATTTAAGCATTAACTATTTAAGTCTGTTATAGATTGTGTTAATTTTCAGAGATAGTGTACCGTTCCTGGTGTAAGGTTGCAGTAATGAATGACTATGCTTACTCGGCATTTACTATTACTGCTCCGACTATGTAAAGTGTTAGTATGAATAACACCACAATATTTACCTTTATAGAGAAGCGACTTTTGTTTGGATATCCATACTCTATGGATTAAAATTTTCATGTTATAGCATATAATCTCCAAATGCCACTGACTTCTAGCATTGAAATAATATAGTTTAATTAAAACACTGAACTGTGGTATCAGTATAATATACTATATATTCTGGATTATTAAGTTTATATATCAATATTAATTTCATTAGATTTGTTTTCTCTGAATTTTTTTTGTATTCTGAATAAATATCAACAATTAATTCACATGACAAACCAATCATAAAATAAAAAATAAAGTTGGAATTTTTTCACGGTGGGTATGGTATTATAGTAAGATGAAAGAATAGTTGAAATCTGTTCCATTCTAGTTACTGATTTTTTCATTGCGTCTATTAAAAATAACGATAAATATCTTGTAACACTAAGGGGGGAAAAAACACGAATAGAGTTCGCTGTTAGCAATTTATTGGGTTAATGAATAATTAGTTAATGCACTGGCGTTAATACTTATTGAGTTAATGCACTGGGGAGAAATTGTGTGATCAGCAATCTTGCAGATTACGAAAACTCTAAACTGTATAAACTCTAAATTAGGATATAGCTGTTGATGAATTATTATGAATAAGGTTATTAGTCAATTTAATGAAAACTCTATTTTGCTTCATTATTGATTTATGAGCACCAAATTTTAATGATCTGAATGCCCTGTAGCATACATGTTTATGTTGGTGACATGGATCTTCTAATAAAAGTTGCTAGTCTTGGACAACTCTAAACGCACGTAAAATATTGCATGTTATTCATTAATAGGCCTATTGCATAATCTCACTTGCCATGACACTAAAATATTTTTTATGGGGAATTTATTGTTTGTACTCGTTCTTTACTTATATCTTCTGTGTTTTTGTCCCTACCTTTGTCTTTTACTGCAAAGTTATCATTTCAGAAGTCTTCTTTTAATTTCCTTTTTTTTTTTAAACTATTTTCCATAGAAGTTTATCTCAGACAAATGAAAATTATTACGAGTAGACTTAAGTCACCTGTGAATGGACAAAAAGTTCAAAAATTAAGAAAAATATATTTCCTCACTCTTTACTTTACCATGATCTGCATATTTGAAGATGGTGGCATTGTATCTTTATTTCCTCTTGCTATATCGCTACGTTGAGCATTGTGTACTCTCACAATAAGCAGTTTTGCTATTGGGTGAACACCATATTGCGTAACATTCCGTATACATTCATGAGGTTCCTGTAAATAAGATAAATGAACACGTATCCCTGAAGCGTAAAAATATAATATTTATTCACTAATTGATTGGTTTTAAAATAATTATGGATCTGAAGTAATTAATTTCAAACAAACTACAACCAGAGAGAACAAAATTGTGTCATTAGGCTCTACAGTCCCGAGATCAAATTAGGACACTCGTAAATATATTTTTGTGCTTTCTTTCTTTTTTCCTTCTTCTGTTCTTTTCTTTCTTTCTTTCTTTCTTTCTTTCTTTCTCTTTCTCTCTTTCTTTCTCTCTCTCTCTCTCTCTCTCTCTCTCTCTCTCTCTCTCTCTCTCTCTCTCTCTTTTTCATTTTATGGGAGGGAGTCCATTCTGAGAGGAGTAAATTAACTGATGAGAAATATCGGCTCCGGTAAATCAACCAGTACATCAGTATTTGGCATGCAAACTTTAAAAATATGTATGTGTACACCGATTCACGATAACAGTGGCGTAACATCAGAAGAGTTGCAGGTATCTAATTTGATAATATTGTAGTGTTGGGACGTGGTCTAGTGATTAACTTACTGATTACGGCTCAGCAGACTGTTTTGGTTCGATCCCCGGTATCTCCTCGGATTTTTCTGAGGCAGGGAGGTTTGATACGAGGTACACTCAACCTCTTGAAACCAACTGAGGAGCTATTTTAAAAGGAACTAGCGACTTCGGTCAAGAAAGCCATTAAAAACGGCAATGGGTGTCACCATGCTGACCACTTGCTCCCAATCCTGCCATTTGCTTATGTTAGACGAAGCAGAAGTCGAATTTTATGCCTAGTCTAGGGTGTCCATGTAATGTTTATATAAATACGAGACATTTTACACTTTTTTTTTTGGAAAAGCCTGGGACAATTAAAGAAAAAAGGGGACTAAAAATTCATCCACAAAATTTAGTGAGCAGTTAAAATGCAGGTCTACCTTTCTGTTGTGAACACAAATTAGGTCTACCCCAAATGTCCTAAATTTCTTTTGCAGACTGTTGTAGATAATGTATTCCGCAGAAGTAGATGCCTCATTGTCACTGTACTTTTCACTACCTTGATGTATTTTATCAAGAAGTGCATTTTCTTCTGAAACATCATAAAAATAAGCACATGATACCCCATTACAGTGTATTTCGTGTGTTCTGACAATGAGCAGAGACTTCACTTTGCAAGTTTCATTAATGTAGGGTAATACCCGGGAAAACCGGGACGAATGGACATCCTAGCCTAGTGCCACAAGGGACGGAGCCTTACCGAGTTTACGTGATACGAAATAGGACAGTACATTTCGGAAAACGTCTCAGAACTGTAAAGGATATTTACCCATGGAAAAGATGTTCATTTTTTCACAATTATTGCCTTCAGAAAAACTAGATTTTCGTCAATTAAAACAATAACAATATCCATGAAAATGAAATTGGGAAATATACTAGCATTTGAATCAATATTTACATTTACCCACCTCATAATAGTTGCACATAGTATGATTAGGACAGTAATTTGAACAAAAAATGTTCTTGTCCTGATTATCTTCTGAAAACTCTTGAAGTCCTGGGTTTTTCATCCTTCCCAAATCCTTAGGAATTACATTAAATTCTAGAGATTTACCTGGAGGGAACATAATTAATATAACACAAATTATGTAACAGTACTGATTCATACCACATAGGAAAATTATATATTTGCTGAAACTTGATGCTTCTTCGTGTCATGCTCAAGGAAAACAAAATATGACAGTCAATTGTTGACTGAGTAGAGTTGTGTGATAATAAATCAGTCATTTGTAATCAAATGTTTATAATTTATCCGAAAACTTTTTTATTTAGATTCTAGATACGTCTTTGTAAAATATACGTCAATTGAGTTCAAAAGTTCTTTCTGTTCTTTACTTGAAACACAGGTATTACAGATATACCTTGAAAAGTGGAAAACGTCGATATTTCAGCAGTAATACACGCTTTGTTTCCAGAATCTAAAAATGCTGTTTTCATAGAAAAGTATATTTATGCGTGTGTCATAACCACTGCCTTCTAGACTGTATTACTCATGTAATTCTCGAGACGGCGGTGGTCATAACATACCTTAGGAATTAATAGACCTATAATCGTATAAAACATTTTGGACATTTTATGGAGATAAGACATGAAGATTGGCGAGGCTTTTGTCTTAATGGTACTATCATCAAATCTACCACTTTATAGGAAGAATATTTCGTTTTTCATATTTCGTTTTTCGCGATTTGATAGATTCTTTCAATTTTGTATACGATATATTATGTAACTTATTAGTAAGAATTAAAAATTTATTTAAAAAATGATTTCGTAGAAAATATTTTAAGGTTACATGGAAATATGTCATCGGTTGCACAAACTCTGCTTGAAGTTTGGTCTTGCAGTGTGAACAATGCACCTTTGTTTTAGGCTGAGACTACTGAATATGCACTTCTTGCAATACGGCCTGTTACTCTATATCAGAGTGTAAAGTGAAAACAGGGTGACCAGGCGCTGAAAATAATATGGACAAAATGAGTGAAAATGGAGGAAATTTCTTTAAAATGAAGGACATACCATTATAATCAACATGTATCGTTCTTTAGGGTCTTGTGTTAAGAATCTGGTAAAAAAGTTAGAATTACTAGAAAATAAATGTAAACATTTTATTTATTTATTAAATAGGATAGGCTTGTACTGTTTATTAAGTGCTTCTAAATTATGTCTAACTAACATATTTATCGCCACCTTAAATTTTCCTTAGATAAGAAAAAACTACCAATAATTTAAGTGTTGTTTCATACTAATAATAATAGTAGAAACATAACACGTCTTTGATGATGATAACAATCATAACAAACAGTAAAAAAGCATTGATCCAAAATGCCGGACGTTTTGGGATATTTTTAAATGCCTGGAGGTGTTTAAAAAAGGACATATCCTCCAAATGCCGGACGGCTAGAAATCCTGAGTGAAAAAGATTTATTTCCCATTCTTTGGATGGAAAAAGTTACGTGATTATAATACGTATTTTTTTTTTTTATTTCTAGCGCAATATTTTGGGATCCGTACGAGCCATTATGAACAACAATTTGATACTGCATTAACAACGGGGGCAGATCTCGACATCACCAATTCACTAATCGACAGAACACTGAAAACTAAGGGTAAGTTGCATCTATTTTTCCATATATAAAGTAAAATGGTTGATTTTTCGCGTAGAACAACTTTTAGATTGCTTAAAAATGAACCTAACCACATTTTATCTGCTACGGGAAATTGTAAGCAGGTCAAAATGGGAGAACTTTTGAAGCGAAGCCATGCCTGAAATGTAGGCCTTAATGCAAACCAGTGTGCATCTGATATCGAATGAGGGATATACCTACGAAACGTCCCTTTAATACCAGTCAGGTCCTAAAACATTAAGCTATGTACTGTCAATATTGTACAGTCGGTTACCAAAACATTCATTTGCCCAAAAGTGCTCTAAATGTTTGAATTGACACACACACACACACCCACAATATTTAAAATGTCAGAAATATGCCATTGAAAATTTCTAAAATATGCACAAATGCTTTAACATCAAGCAAATATGATGCATTATCGCAAAACTAACTGAATATGCAACAATATGCAAAATGAAACTATATATTTTGTGTTATCCCTTTCATGTATTTTACACGATTTATCAGTAACATGTAATAGAGTGCATTATTAAAAATCTGAAGTGAAATTAACATAGCTTCCTCTGCCCAAATAAAAGTTAACCTCTTAGTACCGAGCCCTATTCGAGAAAATCAAGCCAAACGAAATTTCTTCAATGTAAAGTCCCCTTAAAAATAAGAAGAAGTCGTCGCCAATCTTCGTGTCACATCCCAAAAAATCCCTTCAGGCAAGCCTACAGGCTGAGGTAGATTTCGAAGTGCTTTTGGTTTAATTTATTTTCGCTGCGTAGCACTCTTCTTCTTTAGCCTTGGCATGACAAACCCGCAATAATAACTGCAAAAAAGAGGAAAGAGCACTTTTTCAAACATTCAAATCTCGCCTTATATGAAAACTATAAAGAAACTAGTTATTGATTTGTAGAGTACTCATCAAGAGCTTTTCAACGATACCCCACAAGACGTAGTTTCAAAAATTTCGAATTTCCATCCCCGCAACCCCACCCCCATTCGTACCCCCAAAACCCCCGATTCGTTGGTGTCACTGTGAACTCCATAGGGAGTACTGTAATTTATTCAAACAAAGTTTCCCTCTATACTTCATAGGGGCCGAAATATAAATGTTCTAAAATTTCAACCCCCTCCCCGACCACCCCCTTTGGCCAATTTTGCTCATTAACGAACTTGTCCGAACTATTGGGCCTAGAAATAACATAATGAAATTTGGTTCAAATATCTTCAAAATTACGGCCGCTAGCGTGTAAAGATAAAGATATATATATATATATCACTTTTTTTTTGAACAGGCGGTGGTTTCGTACTTAGGGAGGCATGAAACGCGTGCGATGTTCCGTTCTGGAGCTAGACTGTTCAGACATCCACACAGACACAGACAGACATATTTCCCAAAATAGTATATTTGGATCAGGGGGCCTCAAAACTTGTATTTTTATTAAAAACTCAACTTCGAATTTGGGGGAAGAAAACAATACTTCCTCTACCTATAGCACCTGTGGTACGGGCAGAGAAAGTAAAAATATGATTTTCCATTAATTTCCGGGCCCTATAAATAACGTGTGTTTGTGTGTGTGTTTTTTTTAATGATGAAGAACACGTATCGTATAGCATATGACAGGTAAGCGTACAGAGCGCGTGCGTGTTTAACTTAAATTCAGCATCCACGGTAGTACAGACTTGGGAAGTCAAGTGAGTGGTGGTTTCATTCGGCTTGCAGCCATTGAACGGTTCGCGTATATACAAGTTTACTCGCGGGCCTCACATATAAACACAAGCCACGAGCTATCAGACGCATGACATAACCTCATTTGTTTGTGACTGCACCCATTCACGTTTTGTTCTCTTTTGTTAAATTTGTGGTGTTATAGAAAGGAGTAAAATGGATATAGACGCGGATTTGGAACAGTTAATGGGTTACATAGGTGAGTTGAATAATTGTTTAAATAGTAGATATATTTACAAGCCAGTGACCGCAACTTCCATATGCTGGAAACAACGAAATGGTATCTGATCCATTATGTGTAACCACTACAAACCTACATCGTTACAATTCATTGCATTGGAGAGGTTTATTAATTTTACAAGCATATTTCAAAATAGATGTTCGTAATATTTAATTTAAGTTCATACCATGTGTAACATCTGTCAGCCATTTCATAATTACGGGTGGGACATTCTAGCAAATTATAACAACTATTTTTGTTTATTACATATCATAAATAATAAATTAGAATTGGTTCTTCACATTCTGTAAAATTTGCAATGCCTTCTCCTCCACACTACATGCAAAGCATTATTTAAAATTTATTTTAAATATTTTAAATTTGTTTTTCAAAATCTGTTACGGGTGGGACATAATTTGGACACCGATTTTAATGATTCAAAACAAAAGCTCATTTCCTGTTCTGCTATTACTGTTAGGGTCTTAATGTTGTTATTAATGAAGGTATGAGGGATTAAATACAAATTATAAACTGTTTCCAGATTGTCAGGACATTTATTTAACTCATCAATAATAATTTAACAAAACTATCACCATTACAGGTGGGACATTACGGGTGGGACAAAAAGTCACTTGTTTGTTATTTTACATAGTAATTAACCACACATATTTTTTGAAGTTAATCTTATACCAAATTGTACCTTAAGATGTATATTTTTTCAAATGAAAATGGACATAGCCGATTACTCTTGACTACTTGGTATTAAAGAATGTTAAAATCATGCCAAAAATAGCAAAAAAAAAGTAACTCAATGCAATAAATAAGTAAATCGATATATTTTAAACATGAAACCACTTCAGATACACCTAAGTCCTTAAAATTCAGAGAATTTGAGGTTTTAAACTTATTTTTGTCCACCCAATTACAATAATTTTATAACTTCTCTCTTTGAGGGAAAAATTCCCATATTTTATGAATTGGCTGCTGCCTGGATTTTACATTTAGAAGTGCCTGGGTGGCGCAGTTAGTATCGCGCTGACTTTCTGTGCCCAATATTGCGGGTTCGATCCCAGGTCGATGGCATTTAAGTGTGCATAAATGTGAGAGGCCCATGTCAGCATATTTACTGGCATGTAAAAGAACTCCTGCGGGACAAAATTCCGGCACACCTGCGACGGCCGCAGGCCTAAGTTGCAGTACATCCCCGTCATTAAATAACCATATACCAACCAGCATTTAGAAGTCTCCAGGGACTACTTAAGCGTATAAATTGAAGGTTGTTAGGCCTACTTCAAAGCGTGACATTTTCTGACTTCAAACTAGTTAATAGGCTATAGTATGCACCTACTTCATATGCTATGCATGATGGTCCGATTTTCCACTGTTTCGTCAAAAAGTAAGAAGTTAAAACTAATAAAAATAACAATTACCACATCCACTGGTAATTATTCTTTTTATTAGCTGTTTTAACTTCTTATTTTTTGACGAAAGACTCAGTCACCCGATGAAGGCTCGACGGAGAGGGTCGAAACGTTGTGATAACAGAAAACCACATCCACTGGTAATTATGCACCTACTTCATAAGCTCATATAATGACGGTGGTTTTTGATAGAATAGCCTATGTAGGATTAATATACCTTTTTCTCCAGGTGGAATATAAAATAAGCGAATGGAGATACTTCAATATTCTGACTCGGGCAATATTTAATCTTACATGAAAATCTCTGTAACAGGAATGATTATTAAATTAAAAAAAAGGAATTTATCTTTCAGAACTATAGGGGCAATTCCTCAGTGAACTCGTTCTATAGGCTACTAGCCTAACAGATTTAGTAATAATTTATCAGTACCATATTTTGAAGTTATCTGTATAGGCTACCTAACGTATGCCCGGTTTCTATAAACTCGTGAAATACCTATGGGTAAATTATCCATGGGCGAATTAATTCCTAATCACTCACAATTATATGAGGAAGTCCTTGGAGTTGTACAGTTAATTTAATTCAGAAGGCTTTGATTCTCATTGTTTAAATTATTACTGATCCTACAAGAGGTTAAATTTTATCCAGCCATCCATGAAAGGATAAATTAACCCGACGATTTACCCTTGGAAAGATCTAGCCCGAGTTTGTAGGAACATTTTTCTGTCATTTTCATATTTACCCAGAGGACGTTTATCTAGAAACTCGCCACAAGTGTATGTGATTGTTACCTTTAAATTATTTGAGTTTGTAAAAGTTATTCTTGTGTAAATTCTGTCCATTGGATAATTTACCCATAGGTATTTCGCGAGTTTATAGAAACCGGGCAGTAGTTATACTATAACTAGGCCTATAATCCTAGCATACCTAGGTAAATAAGGGCTCCAATTTTTGGAGAATTAATATTAATAATTTATATAGCGTATCTGGATTGCGAAGATAGCAGACCTACTAAATCTAATTTGAATGGCGTTGAGTAAGCTTCAAATCGTATAAGCTTATTTGAATCCGCTGATATGAATTAATATCACGAACAATCATGAGCAAATGCCAATAGTTTTAAATATTAGTTATCAGGTTAGGTTATCATTGCGTTAGTGTTGTGTGCTTTTAGTGGCATTCAGTTTCGTATCCTTATCGTTCCAATACAAACACATGGGCAAGATACAATTGGTATTCTGATTTTGTAACCCTTGTTGTCAACATGAAGGATAAATCTCCTGTTGAGGGGATTTTTAAGTCAAAACGTCATCCGCCATTTAAGGGGGGGACATACAGTATAGAGAAACTCATTGCTGAGGAAAAAATAATGAAATTCACCTATTTCTTACTTATGAATTTCACCGAAAGCTGTATGTCCCCCTTTAAGAAAGAATCATAACATTATGAATCTAGCTGCATTTTATCTAGCACGAATTTCTAGTAAGCTTACACTTACACTAGCCAACGACTGAGATATTTGCGTCGGTCGTACCGGAGTTGCCAAAACACTGCGATGACAATTTAAGAGTACAGTGGTATTAATCAGACGTGGCAGTCCAAGCATGGATGCTCAGTAGATGCAGACGAGTCCAATACTACCCGCGCGCCACTTCTTGAGCGCTGGATTTACGGGGAAGTGAGGGCCGGGGGGCACAAAACAAAGCTATTCCGCCAGTCTTTCTGCAGTGTTGTCAACCAAAGAAATAACGTTTCAGCAGAATCGCGCGTATGGTATTTTATGTAGTGACTTTAATATACAACGATTTTAATGCAGTCCAATAATATAACGTGGTGACGGTATTGCGTAACAATTAATTACACGTCATAAGCCTTTGGTTATCAAATAAGTCATCAAATAAGAATATTATGCATAATATAGGCTCAATATTTTTACACTGGATGACTAATTTTAAGCATAAAGAAGAGTCTTAGCAGAACATGCTTCACCATTTCGTGTTTTAAAACGTAAGAGAGGTAAGGCATCTAAAAGTGGAGAAAGCTATAAGCCTAATTTTAAACGTATTTAATACAAATTGTGAAAAGTTCGCTCAACTTTCAGTCCATGAAATTGACATCAGAGTTCACGGGATCGTCAGAAATTAGCACATACGGAATTCTTCAAGAGGTGAGGAAAGTGTTGAATGTACAATGAAGTATTTGTGAAATCAGCAGTTCGAAAGATTGTATTTTTCCCTATAACTCCATGCGTCAGAAAAGATAATGTCAATAAATAAATAAGAATCCTGAGACAGAATGAAAGCTTATTATTGAAGCCACTAGATGTCAGGGTGTATAGCGTACTTCGTGTTTCAATGTTGTCAGCTTAACCTACGAAGTTGAACGAAACCTACCGAATGAGGACTAGGGAGCCGAGCGCTCAAGAAATCGCGCGCGGGTAGTAAACATTCGTACTGCATGGAGGGGTGTATGGGTTAGTTGTGTCGTTGCTTTCAGTGAGGTAAGATCGTATAATGCAGCGAACAAACAAGAGACCTTGTTACAGTCGCTTCTCCTCTCCTGCTAGTGCAGTTCAACATTCTTACCCCTCCCCATGATTCCTCCTACATGCGTCACCTCTCTCACGCGCATCTGACTGCCACCTCTCATTAATACCACTGTACCAGATTGATTAAGTGAAAGAAGAATAATGTTTGATTCAAGATCAGACGTTTGCATGTCTTTTTATGGAGACTTGTACTACCTTGCATGACTATACAGTTACGTAAGAAGAGTAGGTACTATCAACAGACAGAGTGCAGACTGTAGGAAATAGGATCAGAACCGTCTTGTGTGTCACGCAGCTTGAACGAGTTGGCGATATTTTGCCAAGCTCTAGCTGGAGCACTCTTTTCTTGCATCAGATCGAGGGAGAATAAAATGAAAACACCTTAAAATTTTAGTTATAAAATCAAATTCAGGGCGGCTCGATGAAATTCCGAGAAAGTTCTTAATTAAAAAATAAAGTACATACAACGAACCGTTTTTCCGCTGTGCTTTTCCACGGACAGACGTCATTCCAAAAACACTTTTCTCGGTATGTAGGTATCGTGAAACATGTTTTCTTGATTTTTTTTTTTATCACGATCACAATACTTTCGCTATACTACGTATAGGGGCGAGAAAGTAAAATAATAAAAATTCTCGTCTTAGCTTATCGCCCTATATCTAGCTTCAAATCGAACGAGTGTTTAGTTAAGAACAGAATTGGTTAGATAAATATATTACTGGGCATAGGTCTCCATGATTGCCATACTTAATGGGAACTCTGGTTTCATAAATCTTGGAATTACATAAGAAATGCAAATGACGATAACGTGTCATAAAAATTGTCACAGGAAATACAAAGTTTCATCATCTGTGCTTGATCAAAAAGAGGGGTTATCACTGCAGTAATAAATACTCATCCCTGAATAATCTGAGATTGGGTGATATAGAATTACAGTATTTTAGTAACTGCCATGCGTTCAGAACATTTTTAAACGTAATTTGCAGTCTCCGTACAGTACAAATTTTTGCCTCATAATTTATTAAATAAAATATCACTTCTTGAATGTATCCCGTCAAATTGAAATATGGTCAATTTTTGCTAGTGCCTAAGGTGAGCCTTTAAAACACAACACCTAAAGAAGTGAAGATCTATCTTTGTGCAATGTTATTAACTTCAAGCACCGAAATGAAAATGCTATTGAGGATCGCAGATTCAGACAGCCATGAAAGCGTTATCTTATAACTAGACCTAGGATTTTAGGCTCTAACAAAATTAGTTTTAGGCACCTAAAATAGGCTTTTAAAACAAGTAAATAGGCTTTTAAAAGATAAAATAGGTACTTAAAATATGCTTTAGAAATGTGTAAATAGGTAGAAAATAGACTTTAAAATATTACAATATACACTTAAACTGTAAAATGGTCTATTTTTACTGTAAGATAGCCTACGTGGTATACCTATTCTTAACAGAATTGACTGCAAAATTAGGCATCACGAACTATTTTCATTTAAACAGATGTTATTTCACTGGTGACTTGACACAGTAGTCCTTTTCCCTTAATCGTCTCCCTCCCCCGTCAGTCAGCATTCCATTAGCGACAATTGTTTGGAATAATCAAGTTTCCATGAAAATCCCAGCTCTGCTGTTCTGATTTTCATTGAGGGGTGTCCATTATAAGATTGTAAAAATTACAGATGTTGAATTTTATTTTAAATGTACAAAATAGGCATTTTTAGGCACTAAAATAGTAAAATAGGCTCTAAAGGTCCAAGTAGGTATTTTAGGGCACTATAAAACTCTATAAATGTAAGTGATTTATCATGAAACATCCACATATTTAAAAATTTTCATGTTATTTCATAAGGAACAAAATAGGCATTTGCCTTAAAATCCCAGGTCTACTTATAACCTCTATATTTTGAAATATTTATTTACTGTGAATTTAGTGTTATCATAGAAAATAGTATATATCATATGTTCCTAAGCTAATTTTTAGACAGCTTGAATTGAAAGTAGAACTTCTAACACAAGCCACACGAAGTATAATTTGCACATTATCGCACTGGTGCTAAAAAACTTTATTGCACTCCATTGTTACCAATTTTGGTTTCAATCATATGGAAAATACTCTTTTGGTTAAGAATATTTGTATAAGCTTATTGAATAGATTTAGTTTGAGAAAAACTGAAAATGTTAGAATTTATTATGCCTTTTTTTAACGTTGTGGTTCTAATCATAGGCGTAACCAGGCCGACCATATGGGGGGGGTTATAACATCCGCGGGGTCTGGGGGTATGGAATACCCCCCAGGGAGAGGGGGGTCCGGGGTCCTCCGCCGGAAAATTTTAAAAATTAAGATGCACAATAACGAGTTTTAAGCTTCCCACGCTTTATACTCGTATTAAGTAATTTATAAGCAGACTTAAAAAATTATACAATTTTCCTTTTTTTAATCAATTCTGTCTAATACGGTAAAATGCTATTTTCCGGCGTGTTAGCAATCCGAGAAAAAGCCACTTTGCGGAGCGTGTACCAAAAAAAATATTAAAACTCCTTTGATAGTGTTTTTCAATGAAGGTAGAGTGTATATTTTGGAAAAATTATTTTTCTGTGAAAACTATAAACTTTACCATGATGTGGTATTAACTTTTTTTGGTTATATAATATGAGAATGCGCCATGAACATTTTTTGGCTAGACATCTTGTATATAAAAATCAGAACTACTCTTTTTTAATAAGATTTTTCAACTCTTTACATTGAGTTAAATGCTACTATAACCTGGTTATTATGTAATTTTTAACAATGAATTCGAAAATTAAATTACAGGTTATACAAACGAAGACAAAGGTTAAATTGAATAAGACCAAGAAAGGCAGCAGCTAAGAATATAAATAAGATTATAAGAAATGGGTTATAGGCCTATGTGCTGTTAACTCTGAACTGAAGTGTTTCAACTCAAACAAGCTAATCAATATGAAGTTTTGAGTTATTCACGACTTCACTATCTCGCTTGGATTGCTCAGTAACATTGCGCGTGCCCGAAGGACGTTTCCCGTAATTTCGTCTTCTAAGGAAAATGATTTCACCTTGACAATTATCGTACAAGATAAGAAACAATTTCGTTCCGCCCCCGTCCCCTCAATTTCGTAAAACATGTTATTTTCCCGTATCTTTCTTCTGCTTGCGATGTTATTTTAATTCGAATTTATTTATTTTGATGATTTTGCATCTTTTTTTTATGAAGGTTAAAAGTTAGCTCGAATATATATATATATATATATATATATATATAAATGTTTATCATGAAATAATTGGTTAAATAAGAGCAATTTGTTTTAGCGTTTTTTCTTTATTTTGCATTTTTCGTCATTTTTAAGAAATAGGTCATTTTTTGGCAATTTTTATGTCATTTTCGGCATTTTAGGTCATATTTCAGTGGAGGTAGAGAGTATTTTTTCATAAACAAATCGTTACTTTCAGACAACAGACAATCTTTTTATTTGAGAACCTCCGCCAAGTGTTCATAGTTAATTTTAATTCAGGTTTATACAGCATGTTACCGCAAGGCGACCCTTCCTCTGGTAGTGGACCGTATTGAAAACTATTTGTGGGTTCGATTCCCGGCGATAACATGCGGGGGAGAGAAGAATTGAGGAGAAGAATTGGGTTTCATTTCCAATCTTCAAATGGGTAAATTGATATACAAGAAATATGCACATGTGAACGATGACGTTGCTTGATCAACACAAACTTGATGGTCTGGAATATATGCACTTCTTGAAATCTGCAGTTCTAGTTGTATCCAAGTACACATATATAGATGCACTGGTAGACTGTATTAATTCGGAGGACCATTTGTTGATGTAATAAATATAGCCTGTCGAAATTGTTATTTCGAAACTAGAAGATTGTATTGAATGCTGAAATTTAAGACTATTCACAGCACTAGTTCAGAAAAAAGAAGATTGCATAAAGAAGCTGTTAACACTTTATTGCCAAGCATAAATGTCTGTATTTATTTAACAATTCGAAGTTGAATGAAGTCTCTTTATGACTACTAAATCTCACCGAATTGAAGACTAATCATAGTCCTTGTCTTGTGAATTATATTACTCACAGAATTGAAATGATTGATATCTCCTTATGAAGGTTCAGTGTCCAGAGATAGAACGAAGCACCTTTAGCGACGTCTAGATGAATCCCTGTGATGTTGAAATTATGTTGAACTATGTAAGAACATTGGAATTCTTAATCCAACACAAATGAAGATAAAAGGCATTTCGCCCGAAATTTAGCACTGTATGACGTGCTAAATGATTTGTTGAATAGAGCACATTGCCCTAGAAAAAGAGAATGGAACACTCAAATCGTTGTCCATTTTGAAGAAGAAGGATGAAGTGAATAATAAGGACAATTGAAGGTTGAAACAATAAATAATCGCTAATCCAATAATAATAGCTTCACTTGTAAATAAGATTAATTAATCAATACATTAAAACGCACTATGCTAATATAATAATAAATAAAATAAAAACAGAATTGATAAATTAGTAGTTATTTAAAAAATAAATAAATAATTTTGGAGTTGAGATTAAAATAACAATTGCCAAGACATACATTGAATTGATTGACTGTAAGCCTATACAGACAAATGAAAATCAAAGCCATCTGAAGTAAATTTATGGCAAGCAAGAAAGAAGGTATTACATGACGTAACACAGCAGTTTGTCTTGTAACAATATTTTTCCCCCCCCTTTTAAATGGCACATATTTGCTAGGGGCAATTCGGTGGGCATAATATAATTTGGACTGAAGCCCTTTTTACATGAAGCAACATTAGCAATTATTAGGCTACATTATTTTTCGAAGCTCACAAAATACTTATAATCTTTCAGACAATTTTCAATGGCAATATCCATGTCTGTCATAGGAAAAATAAATTTCATTATGAAAAAAGTCGGCCAATCCAAAATTTCTCTGTAAAATCGCTCATTCTTACTGATGCAGTACCTTTCTGAGATCCTCTAGTTTTGCTAAATTAATGGCGATTTGACCATCAATATAAGCTTAAGCTTGGGGTCAAACTGAAGTCAATTTTCCGGGAAGTGACAGCCGGAATGTTTTTTTTCTTCTTCTTTCTTTTGCCAAGCTTTGGATAAACATGTGTAGGCTACTGTTGTATAATCAGACTTTCTTGCTTTATAATTAAAAAATGGACATTAATAATGTTGAAATGACCTTTACGATCTCTTGGGATGTTCTTTAACTTTGTCTCCTTAAATGGTAGTCTTTTTTATAATAAACCGGTCATCAGCTCTTTAAGTTTCCAATATCATTAACACATACTTCTTTGGCAGTGAACTTGAACCTCTTGCTATTGGAAACAATCGCATAAGTAAATTTATGAGTTGTATAATTGCGATCATAGCAAATGAGGTTTCTCTTTATCATACTGAAGTTACGGCCGCATGACGAATACTAATAGGCTATCCGCGTATTGGAAAGAAGTGTAAAACATACGTGAACCCTTCCCGTGTGTGTCAAGGCTTGCAGATACCTGGGTAAATCATGTTTTTTTTTAAATTTAGATTTATTTATATTCCTTTGAGCTCTTTAAATATCATAATAATTATTATTATTCCAACGTAATAAATATTATATTTACATCTATTCATGACACCCCATGTCTTATTATTAGGGCTCGGAAGTTGATGAAATCTCATATTTTTTTCTGAGATATCACAGACAATGTAGCATGTAATATAAGTTCGTTTCATTTCAAGACGAACAAAAATAGCTTACTTTTATTTTGCATGTTTCGGAATTTTATTCTCTATTGGTCATTCTTTTAAAGGAAATTTTCATTCTTTCGTTGCATTTTTCCTTATTTTATCTACAGATTGACTTTCCCAGCATTTCAGACCAAGCGTTATCATACAGACAATGGGTAAAATCAATAAAATTCTGCAAGGTGAAAATTTCGAATTTCGTGTATTTGTGGAATACTTTTCGACAGGGGACATAGCTCATTTCAATTACGCACCCATGACATCAGTCGACATGGGAAGAAGTTTTTCGATGTACAGAAATGTTCAAATGTTCAAATGTGCAATTCGTGTAGGAAATTGAAACAAAATCGTTAGGGCTGTTTTAGAGAAAATAGACAAAAATGACATTCTCTTCATGTAAATTCGTTATAAAAGTGAAAAGAAAGTCGTTGCCACTTTTCGAGTCGCATTCCCGAAGGATACACAACTAAAATTAAATTTCATGTAATGATGTCACGTAACTTCCTTTACCCTAATTGTAAGCATGGACTTGACGTAAAACCACAGCGTTCTAAAACTCTTTGATATATACAATTTTGTTATACAGGGTGTTAATGAATAAATATAATGTGTATAGAGGGGACTTAGGCAAGCAACTTTTATTATGAGAGTTTTGCTTTATGGATTCAGTTTTTCCTGTTATAGCATAAAATCTCCCACGGCATGGTCGCCAATGACTTCTAACATTTGAAAACATTCAAAACAAAGGAACGTCATTGTTAACACTGGAGTTATGAATAAATAAAAAAATAAATAAAAACTAATCCAGTGGTGGTCAGTCAGTTTGTAAATTTTGCAGATTATGGAAACACTATATTAAAATATAGCTGTTGATGAATGGTTAAGAATCAGGTTTTGTTGATCACTAAGGAGGCATGAAGTCAATTTATTGACAATTTTAACCCTACTTCGCTTCATTATTGATTTATGAGCACCAAATTGGAATGACTCTAATTGCCTGTAGCATACACATTTTACGTCATAGGGCAAAAATCTCCTAAAAAAAATTGCTTGTCTATGTCCCCTCTATACACAGGTAAAATATTTCGGTGTTATTCATTAACACTCTGTATAATAAAACTTTAAAAAAATAATTCCTTCTCCTCAAAATTGTTCCCTGGGTAAATGCCCAGTCTGCCCATTTATAAATCAGGTCCAATTGCTGGATATGCTGTACTGTATAGTTAAGAGCATAGTCAGGATAGCAGTTGCAAGCTAGTCCGCCTCTTTGCTATAGTCACGTCTTTCCGGGTTATTTACTACAACTCTTTTGCCGAGGCAGATTAGTTTGCAATACTCTTTGTATGTAATGAGTTCGTTTTCTGCGTCTTCCCTTCTAGACTAGAGATTCTACTATTTTACAGATATAATAATAATAATAATAATAATATGAAGAAAAACGGATGGGAAGAGAATTATAGGAATGCTAAATTCAATGGGAAGAGAATTACAGGAATACTAAATTCAATCTTATAGAGTAAAAATATTTTACATAGAACTAAAAAATTAATATATCAGGCATTATTCCAAAGTACAACATTATAAGGGGGTACGCCGTAGCGTAGTGGTTGAGGCGCTGCGCTACAAACCGGAAGGTCGCGGGTTCGATCCCCGATGAGGTAGTTGGAGTTTTTCCATTGGCCTAATCCTTCTGGTGGCACTATGGTCCTGGGGTCGACTCGCCTCTAACAGAAATGAGTACCAGGAGGAATCCTGGAGGTAAAGGCGGCCGGTGCGTAAGGCCGACAACCTTACCACTTTCACGTGCCGAATGTCTAAAATCTGGGAGCCTCAACCTCCTGGAACCCTCTGGGCCTGCATGGCCTGTTTCGGGAACACTTTACCTTCACTTTACAACATTATATGGCGCTGAAACTTGGACCATAAGTAGACAACAAGCAAACAAATTAATGGTATTAGAAATGGGGTTTTGGAGGCGTTCAGCAAGAAAATCCAGGAAAGAAAAAATTCGGAAAAATAGAATAAGGGAAATAATGCAAGTTGAAAAGAATATTTTGGTAATTGTAGAAGAAAGATGCTTGAAATGGTATGGACATGTACTCAGAATGACAGAGGATAGAGTACCCAAGAAAATTTTGGATTGGAAAGTAGAAGGAAAAAGAAGAAGAGGGAAGCCCAAAGAGTGCTGAATGGATGGGGTGAAAAGGAGTATGGCGAGAAAAGGATTAAGTGAAGAAGATGCTATGGACAGGGACTTATGGAGGCAAAAGATTGTTGTGGGATGAAGGAAAACCATTGTATTGTGGAATATTCGTTAGTAAAAAAATATATAAATATAATAATAATAAGAAATTTTGTCACTCTTAGTGTGACCTTTTCTATTACGGTATTTGAATAGGTATTCAATCTTTGAATAAATGTACAGTAGTTGTAGTAATAAATTACTCTTGTCAATGCTCAAATGGCAATAAAACATGTTTACCATTAAAATCACGCACAAATCAAAATAGTTAAAAATAATAATATTGGATAGCGTTTGAGAAGAAATAATCCTAGGGTACATCGGGGCCTTTCAAATAATTTAAGATTTCTTCGAAATTTTCCGGAAAACTGTTAGCAGTAGTTCATGCATAGTACATTTACTTCACGTAAGATCCTACGACAGCTGCATAGCCGTGGGGCGGGGGGGGGGGAGGCCCACGACCCGATCGAGGGGCACTAGGCCAGATGATACCGCGTAGGGTGGCCAGTTCCTTTCGTGGGATGGGAACGAGAGCACAACACCCAGTCCTGACCCAGGAAGGAAACTTTACATCTCTGTAAAATCCCCGAATATAAATATATATATATATATATATATATATATATATATATATATAGCCTACTGTTGTATACACACTTGCATACCGATATGGTATTTTCATACTATGACATTCACCTAAAAATCCAAAAATTCACAGAGGCTTTTTTAAAAAAAATTGCTAGAAAACAGGTAAATAAAT
This sequence comes from Ectobius pallidus, assembly GCA_964059195.1. Classification (NCBI taxonomy): domain Eukaryota; kingdom Metazoa; phylum Arthropoda; class Insecta; order Blattodea; family Ectobiidae; genus Ectobius; species Ectobius pallidus. The sequence goes on along the minus strand of CAXKWD010000009.1, from coordinate 121,122,130 downwards.
GAAGGGTTGAGGAAAAAAAGTGGTACAAGTGACATTTCTAAAATTTGTGGGAAAATGTAATTTTATTGTTGGTGGATTTATCTTAAACGTCTGATCAAAACTTGACAAATGAATACAAGGGCATTAGCTTAGCTCTTTCCCCTTACAGTGTATACTGCCCAAGGGGTTTCCAGTCTAAACAACTACAAATTATTGGAATATTAAGGCTCTTTTTTCCTTATTTTTTCGGAGGAAACAAGCAGTTTATTATTTCAATATGCTATATTTTTTCCTAGCACTTTCGTCGTAATTTCAGTGGTGGCTTGGATTTTTCTTACGAGGCACAAGTTGTTTCTTAGCTTGTGAGCAAGCACGTGGAATCCCTAGAACTGTTTTACAATAACATGATGTAGTTCTAAATTCTCACAGTGTTGCAGGGCGCCTAATTCAGGAATCCATATAAACTGGAAATTAGCTCAGCAACTACCCCAGTCATTTGCAGAAGCTCAACCCATAACGAAGGCTCGGTGAAACTTCTTAAAAGGATTTATTTTTTCTAAGACACGAAGTAGTATTGAGTCCTATTCCCTAGCGGAAAGTATATTATATGCGTGATATTCACATTTATAAATTTCTGTTAGTGTAATTCCGGGGTGCGCGGGCAAAGAGAGTTAAGTCCACTTTCTGGTTACTAAGATTAGAGTGACTTAACACACTATACCAGCCCAACATAGCTTTAGAGATGGATAAACCCATGAGGCACACATCCATAGCTATCGTACAATTTTGAATATGACTTACTGGACTTAACACAAATGTAGAGAACATTATTATCTATAACTCTATGGACAGGCCTAAATTTTTTAGGATGGTGGAATTAACTCTCTTTGCCCGCGCACCCCGGAATTTATATGCAAGTTCATCGACTGATTGGGTGTTGCTATCTGAACCCAATGATCGCGGGTTCAAAACAGATTAACATATGCTTAATTTTGGGGAGGGGACTTCCGGGGGGATGATTTAAAGTCGTGAGCCCTTAGTCTACGAATTCAAAGAATCTAGAGACAAATTTAGACCTTCCGAGCAAAAATTATCGCATTTCTTATCCAAGTTCCTTATTGAGAGGTTCATTTGGAGATAAGTTATGCTTATGTTATACAATCGCTGGTAGTAAAACATAATTTATGTAAACTCATAAAACTGAGTGAAGTCGTAAGAGCCGACAATAAATTACTTAAATTAGTTTTATCTTAACCAGGACTATGCCTTACACATCACATCAGCTTTATCCCTATACAACGGCCATTATAACTATTAACGCTTTCACTGCTAATGACATACATTTATCACTTTAAAAATTATATAAAAGCAAACAAATAAAATCAATAGAGGAGTTCTTCATATGAAGTGTGAGGATTTTTTTATCCACTAGTTAGATATGTCATTGACGGAAACCAGCTGTTTCACTGAAATTTTCCTCATTGCTTTGAAATTTATAATTATAACCCACTGATGGTTTTATCTGATGATTACATTTATTAATACATAAAGTCAGCTCTGAAAGTAGAAGTAGGCTAATTGAATTGAATTGAATTTAATTGAATTTTCTTTATTTGTCATTTGTCAACACAAGTTGAAATAGACAATAGTCATAAAAAAACAAATACATTAAAAACATAATAAAATTAACAGAGATTGAAGTCATTAGCATCATATATACACTTTTCAATTAAAATATTATGAAGGTATTTCTCAAAGACATGAATTGGTAAATTTCTCACTGTAAGCGGTAGCATATTGTATAACTTCATACCTGTATATTTAAAACTATTTTGACTCATGTATAATCTGGTGTAGTCCATGTTTAAATCATTTCTATTTCTAGTTTCATACCCGTGAATGGCTGTTCTGAGTGGTAAATGGTTTGTCTGTTTTTTTATTGAAAGGAGGCATTCTTTAATATAGAGTGAGGGTACAGTTAAGATTTTTAGATCTTTAAAAATGGGTCTACATGTTTCATGGCGTACAGTTCCCGTAATTACTCTTATTGCTTTTTTCTGCCACTTGAACACTGTTTGGGCGCCAGAAGAATTTCCCCATAATATAACCGCATATTGGAGATGGGAATGGAAAAAAGCACAATAAGAGTTAAGTAGATGCTGTTTACTAACTAAAGTTTTTAATCTACTTAACAAGAAGATTACTCTGGATAGCTTGATGCTTAGCTGTTCGGTATGGGCTTTCCAATTCAATTTAGGATCCAAATGGATGCCTAATAGTCTAACAGAGTCGGACTCATTTATATTCTCATTTAACCTATGGAGGAAGAAGAACATTGTTTCAGTTTTGCTATTGTTTAAGATGAGGTTATTTTTATGAAACCATGCCGCGGAATTTCTAAGCATTTCTTGTGTTTTTCTTTTTACTTCCTCTAAATTATGGTCCGCTGTTATGAAAGTTGTATCATCAGCATATATTATGGACTTATGTGGCAAAAATTTTGGCAAATCGTTCATATATACCAGAAAAAGAAACGGTCCCAAAACCGAACCTTGCGGTACCCCTCTAATGACCGGTAAGGTATTTGATTTACGATTATTTACCATGACTACTTGAGTTCTATTTGCTAAGTATGACCTAATAAGTGCCAATTCTTTATTCTTGATGCCATAGTTCTCTAGTTTAGAGATCAGGATGTCATGAGCCACAGTATCGAAAGCTTTACTTAAATCAAGTAATGAAGCACAAGTTATCAACATTTTTTCAAAACCATCGAGTATTTCTGTGAATAAAGTATCTACCGCATTTACCGTCGACAGACCTGGCCTAAAGCCAAAAAGAGATGGAGAAAGAAGATGTTGTGTTTCAAAAAAGCTACTAATTTGAAATTTAATACAATGTTCAATTACCTTGGATATTATTGGTATGAGGGATATTGGGCGATAACTATCTGGTCTGTTTATATCTCCTTTCTTGTATATTGGTATTACAATTGTAGCCTTCAGGACTTCGGGAAATTTACCTGTGTTAAATATTCTATTTATTAAGAGAGTAAGAGGGACCACTATTAGATCAATTATATGTTTAATAATATTGTTGGAAATGCCATAGAAATCTTCACTACTAGAATTAGCAAGTTTAGAGACAGCATTGTTTACCATTTTACAGGTAACATGTTCCCATTTGAAGATCAGGTTATTTAGATTATGTGAAATTGGGGGAATATCTACTAAAGGTTCATCGCCTAATGTGGGGATGTCAGAGGGGTTATAACTAGTACTAGTTATAAAATATTCATTTAGGATTTCCGGCGAAATTGGAATCGCTTGTCTAGTTTTTTGATGTCCAACAATTGAATTGATTACCTGCCACGCGGCTTTACATCTATTATTTGATTTTCCAATGAATGCTTCATTTGCCCTCATTTTTGCCAATTGTATTTCTCTCTTGTACTTTGTTTTGGCTACCTTGTACTTCTGTTTCATCTCAGTGTTACCTACTTTGGCCAATGAGCACAGAGTTAAAACTGTATTTCTAAGTGTTTGAAGTCTGGGGGTGAACCAGTTAAACTGCATCTGTTTCTTGGGACAACCTTTATGTTTCACGATTTTCGTTACTTTAGGGCAACATGTATTTATTAGACTTGATAGCGTGTGTATGAAGTTATCAAAGGCACTTTCTAAGTTATTGCAACTATATATTCTCTCCCAAGCAATCTCTGTTAGTTTTTGTCTTAGCTGGAGAATATTTTCTGGGAATAACTGTCTATAATTTATTGTTTTTATCGATTGCTGGATAGTATTTTGTTTGCATACTAAATATGCTACAATAGTTGAAAATTTCCTAAATATGCAGTTATATGCACAATAAAAGCCGTTCCATTTTCACCAGATTGCTTGGAATCTGGTTTAAATTAGTCGGAAACCTGAAATAATGCAAAGGGGAAAAATATGACATGTCATAGAAATCCGCCCCCTAATCATCATTAACTGCCGTGGGTATCTGCATTATGACCATATGCTCCCCAGTCCTGCCACCTCCTTAAGGTACATGATGCGGTGGTCCCTCCAGGGATATAAAGCCACGGAATTTAGTTTTGACATTTAAGATAAAGTCGTGAGAGTGACTCACTTATTTTCTCCAATAATCTCTAGTGATCAAAAATACTAGGCGTTCAGTGGACTCCAATGCATTAATTATTTTTCATTTTCAGTGATTGAAAGTACGCCAAGGAAATGTACTTTTTATGAAGATTTATTTATCTGACCTCTGACATGTGGAATCTAAAGTTGCGATTAATTTGATAGCAAACGGACTCTGGCCATGATAATGAATTTAATGGCATAAACAAAAAATGCGCTGCCATTTGTCTCTTTGTTTTAATGATGATCTTTAAGTCTTACAACATTCCGTGTTTTGTCTATTCTTCCTTTTTAAGTGGAGGTCAATGTAAATGGAATCTGTTTTCTGTTTGTGGTATTATAGTTTATATCGCCTGGAATTTTACTCACTTAAGTCCAACGTCCTATAGGCTGCTCTTCTAGTTATTATCGCCTCACTCATAACGTTGACGGGCGGCTCGCTTTGTTCTCATATTACAATGCTTGTTGTTACTGTAAAAGGTTTTCTCAAAAGAAACCGCTGACTGAATCCGTATTGCCAATTCTCTCATTGCTCAATGTCATTGCCACGTAAGTGTTTTGCTGCATCTACATCTTCCCGCTCTGTTTACTAACACTGTGCAGTATGGCAACTACTCCAAGCGGCGGCGACTTCTTTGATGTTAACTGTCAACGAATTGAGTGCGGCGATAATACTACCTTAATTTTAGTCTAAAAGCGAAGTTTTTTACAAGGATTTTTAAGCCTAACACATTTTTGGCTAATTTTTTAAACAATAAGAATGCAGAATTCATGTAACGACGTATCCATTTGGTTTGGTTGAGTTATTTTGGTAAGTGTAGGCCTACTAGAATACGAGTAAGTAATAATAATGTAAACGTAACTTAATTTTATGGGAGCAGGCTAATACTACTTACTCACTCCAGGACAATAGACAATTTGTAAGCAAACTGAAGGAATATTATCAATTTTTTGGAACCCTGAGGTTCATTGCCCGTCATTCAACCCTATTCTGTGCTAACTCCATTCCAAACATCCCTCGCAAATCCTACTTCCCTTAAATCTATTCTAGTATTGTTCTCCCACCTACGTCTAGGTCTTACAAGTAGTCTCTTCCCTTCGGGTCTTCCAGTCAATATATTTTTAGATAATTTACGTCTTTCCTCACCTATGTGCTCAACATGCCCAGCCCATTTCATCCTCCGTGATTTAATTACCCTTACTATATCCGCTGACCAGTACAGGTTATGAAGATCACCGTAGCTTTATATACCTTGGTATTTAGCAGCTTAAACTAATTATAGTTTAGCGTGGGGTATGTCTTTACCCGCTTACATGCTTCCGTCTGCAAAGGTTTTCAGATTTGTTTCTTTATCATTATGGAACTAAACAGTGCTAAACCTAAGCCATTCCACAAATGTCACTTATCTCTAAAGAATAATGTTAGTTGCAGCAGATAAGAAAATAATGGCTATGCTGTGTTTTAAGTAACCTTGGAGGAACATATTCACTGCAGGGTTTCAAGTCTCCTTTCCTGTATTTTCCAAGTACCGTGGCACTTGTCCCAACCAGGATTCGAGCCCGGTCCCGCTGCGTGAGAGGAGCGAACGCATTTCCTAAGCCACAGCGGCAGGGTTGCCAGATAAGAAACTTAGAACAGTCTCACCAATATCCGAAAATAGTCGTATGCTAGTTAAAACTGTCGTATACTTTGTGATTTTTCAGTGTAATCAACGTATTGCGTTAATAATAATAATAATAATAATAATAATAATAATAATAATAATAATAATAATAATAATAAATCAATTAATAACCGGTATTATGCACCTTATATATGTCATGTAATTGTTAATAAATCATCCTATTTGTAAATGATTAGGCGTGTTTCATTATTTTTCGATGTGCCAAATTTGATAAAATACAATAAAATTAAATAAACAATATTTGCCACAGTGTTGTAATTCTTGCAAAAGGAACAGGACTGCTTTCCAATAATATTGATTTTAGCTGCATGCTTACAACAAAAACTATGAGAAAACAAAAAGCTGGATATATATAAAAAAAAATTAAATTTCGTCAATAGATTGATAAAAAATATATAAAACGCTATGTTAAAATAGTCCTAGAAATAGGCGTACGACTCATGATTGCGTCTGGCAACCCTGCAAAGCGGTGACATGGCTCTATTTTACCAATACTTAAAAAAATACGTATCATTAAGCGCCCGGCGTAGTTAATGCCTATAACTAGCTTAAATTCTGACAGTCCCTTATGATTTCGATGAGCAGATGAATTATAACTCCGTTCCGTAGTGTAATTACCGGTGATTTTAATGACTCATGTTGGACACTATCCAACTGGACAGAGCTTGTTATTGTGTTTGGTCCATCATAATGGCAATCAGTGCATCCCCTGAGATGAGGAAGCTGCTGAGGGAATTCAATTTGCACGAAGATAAAACACGTTAGTTACTGGCAAGCATGAAGTTTATTATTGTATCATCGTTTCAAATCGCATTAGGCCTATGTCCACCAGTGGACAAAATTGAGTTAGATACATTTTCATGTGGCTTAAGATGCGCTCTTTCACGCTACTAAGTCTGGTTGTTTCAAATCGTATTTACTGACAGCGTAAATGATTGCAGTAAAACAGCTGTTGTTTCAAATCGTATTCAGTCCTTCATAGTGTCTGTTTCAAATCATGTTATGTCCAATATTCATGCTATGATGTTGGTGTAGTGATATTATTATTGTTATTATTATTATTATTATTATTATTATTATTATTATTATTATTATTATTATTATTATTATTATTATTATTATTAGTTTCTTTCTTCTGTTGGTAATGCTATTAACCCTGAGCTCATTTCTCAACAATGGTGCATATTCGTACTGAAAATAAAGTATTTTCCTTCTGAGTTGTGACAGAAGATTGTTTCCATTATGGAGGAAGAAATTATTGTTAATGAAAGGTGTAAATGCTAATCTTGTACAAAAAATAATCTTTTTCTTTAATAATAACCATAATAATTCATTTTTATGTACATACCGGTATCTCATTAAAGGTTTTTGAATAGGAAGTCTACTTGACTATGATTGACGGACCAAAATGTATTATGTTCAACACATTTTTCTTTCAATTTGTACAACACATTTGAGAAGTGATCTCATTTTTGCAACTTCCTACATAATTGTCATTATTAGACCGGATTTTAGGTAAAAACCTATTTTAATCCTTAAGTGATATATAGACGAAAACGTGTATATGCATGTTTCATAAGTGACTTTGCCTAAAAATTATACTTTTATAGGACCTAAAACAGCCTATTTTTACGTTAGAGCCTAATATTGCCTTTTTTTCCTGTTTTTCCTCTAAAGTTCAAAATAAGTCATTTTTTATTCTAAATTCTAGCATTTATTTTCAGTTCGTACTAAATTTTTAGCTGGGAATGTGCAGTACATGACACATTTGTGACGTGGTTAAATAGTAAGGAATGTTTCGTCTTCAGTAGAAAAATTCCTTGGAATTCCCAAGAAAACGTAGTGTTTTTCTCCCGACTCCCACATCCAGTAACAGAAAAAAACGTAGTTCTCTGAATCACTGAGGGATACAAGGGGTTGAATATGCTAGTATGATATGCGTAGCTTCTGGGCGCAGGGATTAGGTTTTCACTGTTATGGTAGTAATACAGGTCCTAGTAATAGGTCTATATAATTCTGTGTACCATAGGCCTATATCTGTGTTTTATCATGATTATTGATTAATGATGACTTCAATAAATATAATATTCTGCATTGCAATTGAGATATTTCAGAAAATTGGCAACTTAACGATTTTATAAGAGACTATTTTACGATTTTTAGAACCTATTTTCCAATTTTTAGAGCCTATTTTAGGTACCTAAAACAGCATTTTTAGCGACCTAAAAGTCCGAAGTCTAGTCATTATGATAAAATCAGTTAAACTGACAAAACAAAGTGCCAGATGGAGATAAAATGCCATATTTAAGGAACGATTGAGTTTGTTTAGTTTGAGATAGTTTGATCAGCATAATTATGTAAAGGAATAAATGGGATAACTAGAATATTAACAGAACGAATTGACAACAAATTCCTTACGTCAACAATATCCCTGCATTTTTGCCAAAACATCTGAAGGCGTACAAGCACGCACGCCGTCACTTGTCTTCACCTTCAGTTCCCCACGGCATATTCAGATTTCATTTTATCGATTGATGCAAATTTGCTATTTGAAAAGCATATGGCCGTTATTGCTCAGTTCTCCGGTCTCGGTCAAACAATTTGGTCCAAAGTCAATAGGGTTTTTCCTATTTAAGTTAAACTGAAAATCTGATAAAGTGTATTTGAGTTATCGCGCGTACATTTACCCGGACCAGCAAACATTTTTTTCCCGTTTACAAAGTAATCTTAGAAAGAACCATTGTGGCACATAATAACTTTTAAAAAATCTCCAAAGGATTTGAACAAAAGCTTTGAAATACAAAATTATTTTAGGTTTTTTTTTTTTAATACAAATGGTCAACATATACTGGCTACATATACAGTAGAGCCTCGGTAATTCGAGCCCCGGTATTTCGAGGTTCCGTGTAATTCGAGCTGGTCTTAAGAAAACTAAAATGTTCCATAAAACTAGAGTAAAATCTCGATTTTATACGGTGTCCGCAAGTAAGATTTACGCACTTCCGAATGTGTTACATTTTGAACTTTCTTTCAATTTTTCCATGTATAAAAATGCAGGTAAAACTGTCCCACTTAGGGGTTTCGTTAATAATACACAGAAAGAACCTGGGCTTCAGACTGTTAATACATTTCTATTACAGATTGACAGAAACCGTATGCGTAACACAGGTATGTAGGCTTACTATATTGTTTATATATTTATTTTTTAAACCATTATTGTGCTCATTAAACATTTATTTATGATTTACCCATTGACTTAGTGATATTTCCGTATAATCCGAGTTTTTTGTAATTCGAGGTAGCCTCAGCCCCAATTAGCTCGAATTATCGGGGTTCTACTGTATATCTATTATTGAAGTAAAATACTCGCTATATAACTTAATTGTTACATATATTCTGACCCAATCCTCCGTGCCCGGAGCATAGGACCTCCTGATAGGAATTTAATTAACCAAAGTGAATTCTGTTACGCTTATTTGCCTATAGAAACAGTGACTGCTGGCAAATCGTCGTCTGCATGGTCATTGGTAGGTAACTAAGATACTACTAGGACGCGAAAGGGCCGGGGAGTTTGATCCAGAGGCTCTCATTTAGGCTTGGAGTTATTTAAAATGCCGTAGACCTAAATCTGCGATACGGTTTACAGTCACTCCCGATGGATCTGTGCTCAGGATTGTTACATCCTGAAAAATAATATTCTGAAGTTACTGTAAATTACGACATTTAGTTTTTGTGTTTCTCGATTTTGAGCTTATAGCATGGTGGAACAAAAAAATAAGTTATGAGAGATACAATACAGAGTGTTAATGAATAACACCGAAATATTTTACCTGCGTATAGAGGGGACATAGACAAGCAACTTTTATTAGGAGATATTTGCTCTATGGATTCAATTCTTCCTGTTACAGCATAAAATATCCCAGGGCATGGCCACCACTGACGTCTAACATTTGGAAAAAAATCCAAAACAAAGGAACTCCATTCTTAACACCGTAGTTATGAATAAAAGAACAAATGCTGTAGCGGCCAGTCATCTGATTAGTCTGTAAATTTTGCCAATTATGAAAACTCTAAATTACGTTATAGCTGTTGATGAATGTTAAGAATCAGGTTTTTGTCCATCACTAAGAAGGCATCAGGTCAATTTAATGAACATTGTAACCCCATTTCGCTTAACTATTGACTTATGAACACCAAATTGTAATGACTTTAATGTTCTGTAGCATGTACATTTTACGTCATAGAGCAAACATCTCCTAATAAAAGTTGCTTTTTATGTCTCTTCTATACACAGGTATAATATTTCGGTATTATTCATTAACACCCTGTATATCATATTTACAATAAGGATTTCTCTTAACGTGATCTTATCTTCATTCAGCTTTTCATTCGAACAGTGAACCTCCAGGATTTACATGATTAATCATTTACAATGTTTATTGAGCATTAGCCATTTATTTAAGTTTCTATTAACACAAGCATCACTTGTTAGATGAAATCCTCATTTTAGAACTAAATGGCAGTAACCCTATTTTAGCTTATGCAGATGATGTTTGTCTGTTGGGCGATGACATGAACACAATCGAGAGAAATGCAGAGAGTCTTTTCGATGCCTTCAGGAATGTAGGATTGGAAATTAATACAGAGAAAACTAAGTAGGCTACGTGGTCATGAAATGTCAAAATAATGCTCTAAAAATATTAGAATAGCCGGTAAATCGTTCGAACAAGTGGAAAAATTCAAATATCTTGGAGTAGTAATTACAGATACAAATAATATTAAGGCCGAAGTTAAGTGTAGACTCAAACAGGAAATACCTGATTTTATGCAGTTCAGGACTCTTTATCATCTCGTCTTCCATCCAGAAATATAAAAATAAAAATTTATAAGGCAATTATCCTGCCGTGTGTATTATATGGATGTGAGACATGGTCACTTACTCTTCGGGAAGAACATAATCTAAGTGTGTTCGAAAACAGGGTGCTTTGGAAAATATTTGGGCCTAAGAGAGATATGAAAATGAGGACTGGAGAAAACTGCATAACGACGAGCTTCATAACCTGTACTTTTCACCGGATATAGTAAGGGTAATTAAATCACGGAAGATGAAATGGGCTGGACATGTTGCGCGCATGGGCGAGGAAAGACATATCTAAACAATAATGACGGGGAGACCCGAAGGGGAAAGGTCACTTGGAAGACCTAGACATAGGTGGGAGGACAATATTAGGATAGATTTAAGGGAAGTAGGATTTGCGAGGGATGGTTGGAGTTAACACAGAATAGGGCTGAATGGCGGGCACAGGTAAGCGCGGCAATGAACCTTCGGATTCCATAAAATAGATAATATTCCTTTAGCTTGCTTAGGAATTGTCTATTTCCATTGATTAAGTAAGTAAGTAATTAAGTAAGTAAGTAAGTAAGTAAGTAAGTAAATTTGTTTATTAAGACAGGAAGAGATTTAAAATCAGCTGTGTTCTTTATGTAAGAGCAGGCAGGATGCTCTATTGTAAACATGAAAGTCTGTTAAGCGAGTGCAGTACATAAACACTTAATAATATTAAGTTGACTATTTGTACAATTGCGGCATTCTATTGTATCTGCTGTGTACATGGATACATATTACAATGTTGCGGAGTATGATGTAACTTAACACTGGCATAACTACAACTATACCGTAGATTTCTAGTAAGTTCTAGATTCTCAATGTTGTGATAATTTCAGATGTTGCATTAACTTCCTTTCATGCATAAGCTATGTAGCCTATACATACAGAGTGATTCACAAATCGTACTTTTTTTCATTCTGAGTAAACTATGGTAGATTGCATGAATTGGATTGTGCAAACATGTAATTTAAAAAGAGTTTCTATGAAGATATACTTGGCACATTTTTGTGTTTATTCGCTTCAGAGATACGACATTCATGGGGTTACCAGATGGTTATGACTGGAAAGAACATAATATGTATAACTTATTACCAGTAATAAATAGCCTATTGTTGTAATCTTCAGGGCAAACTATGCTAACATATAGGTCAACAAGACTCATAAGAAGGGGGCGGATTTCTATGACCTAAAAAATAGGATATATGCATGTATTTATGACCTAAAAAAACATTAAAATATGACCAATAAAATTTAAAATATGACTTTACCACTTACACATTATGTATATATTTTTTTTAAAGTTTCATTACAATTCATTTTATTAAAATATAATGTTAATTATTTAAAATATCTGTAAATTCTCAAAAAGTAAGAGTATAAAGCAAAATTTACAAAATATGATATGAAACTTCAAAATTTCTTTAATATGCACACAAATATGCAAAAATATGACATAAATATGCATATTCATACTAAATATGCTACAATAGTTGAATATTTCCTAAATATGCAGTTATATGCACAATAAAAGCCGTTCCATTTTCACCAGGATGCTTGGAATCGGGTTTAAATTAGTCGGAAACCTAAAATAATGCAAAGGTGAAAATATGACATGTCATAGAAATCCGCCCCCTACTCATAAATTATGTAGTGAGGAGCTACTGCAAGCATGATCGTAAAGCATTAAATATAAGTCTAACATCGTTCTTTGAGAAGAACATAAGAGAGGAAGAATCTTAACACAGGGAGACTGTAAGAGAGGAAGGGGCTTAAAATGACCGGTAATTTTGCTCTGTAAAGTTATGTAGTAAATATACAAGAGAGATACGACAATTACATATCTTCCAGATGAAGGCATGCTGTCGTTTTGAAATCCATAATCTTCATACAATAGCCAAGTTTGAACCTGCGGGCTTTCCATTTGATTGATAAGTAGGGACCGGATTTTTAGGTTTTTAAAAACGCTGTTTTAGGTTTTCCATTAGGTGAAATAGTTTTTTTTAGGTTTTTGTCCAAAATATCTTTTTCGGGTAGAATAATTGGTTTAATGAATTTGAATGTGCTACATAGGATTCAAAACATAATACTTGTAAAGTTTAACTTAACAAAATTGACTTAAATTTGTGTAAACTTCCTTTAGGACAATATTATACAATTGAAGAAAGAAAGCATAAACAATCAACAGAAGCAGTGAAAATAAGATTGCTTCACATTTCCTACAATATATCACTAAATATCTTTCAAGATTCTCAACTTGAAGTTCTTCCTGTTATCTCTTAGAATACATTTGAAGACAGAAAATGTCCTTTCAACCTCACATGACGTCAACAATGGTTGTTCGTACGAGTATTTTAAAAGGAATACGCTGGTACTCTTACACTTCCTCTCTTGATACTGTCATCCTAGATGACAATGGGTTGAATGAAACGCTGGTGGTATTAATTTCTATCCAACAAAAATTATTCTCTCCCCGCAAAATATCGATTTCTCAACTGACAAACAAAAAAGACAAAAAAAGTAGCCTAAATTAGATATTTTAGGTTTTATATCCCGTTCAGGTATATTTAGGTTTTTATACCCCATTTAGGTATTTTTAGGTGCTGTAACCGATCAGTTCATATGGACTTATATAAAAAGAGGAATCAAATATAAGAAAATACATTTCACGGACAATATTTGAACTTCCCGCAACATTATCGACTGCTAAAAACTACCATTACGCCTAGACTATTACAATGACCATAAAACGAATTACATGACAAGACAGAGGACATTTACACGAACAATTTGATATACAACATGACCATCTGAATCAAAAGACATTACCAGCAATTACAAATAATTAATCAAACGATTAATTATTAACACGACAACATAGAAAATTACATCATTCAACGCATAATCAAGAAAGCTATACAACTACACTTATTGCAGACAATAGTGACAATTACTTTATGAATTATTAACTAAATAAGGGAATACAATGAAGTGAAGGCGTGGCTTTTTGTCTGGAGAAGTCCACTGTCGCCAGCTATTAAAGTCAAGTTGATGGATACGTTTCTCCCCAAACCTCAACCCACTTTAACGACAAATATTTCAAACACTAGCAGACGACTTAGCTAATTTCCAATCACAAGAGACAAAGCCTACTGACTGAACCAATGGAATGGCTAGAATATTTTAACACCGAAACATATTAACACGAACAGGAGCGACCAACAAGGACTTGAAGACATCTATTCAACAGCGACGGACGTAATTTTTATAGACTAAACCGGAGTTAGAAATATACAGTGAAACAGTAACAAGTACTAATATTAATTTTATACCGACTTTTAAATAATACGGTCGAGGATAAAGATATATATATTGGAATAAGACAAGATTATAGATATTATTTTTCGTATTGAAAAGTTAAACGAATAAATACCGCCATAAGATATATAACCTAAAATTCCTGCAATAAAACGTGCAGATGTTATAAGTATAATAATATAACCTAAAGTAATTTTGGCGACGACGAAGCAAATAGATAAAGACATTACTGTTTTCTTCCTCCAGACATTTTAAGAAATTAACAAATTAAGTGAAAGATTTTCGGACAAAATAAACTTACAAATATTATTCAAGTTCATTATCAATAGACTTCAAATTTACGACCTATAATCCCTTCATCTTATATCCTATTTTAGTTTTCGTCGAGCACGACCCTGAAAGAGATCTCGCTCTACCAACTGAGTTAGAAATAGCCGGACATAATATATTCAACGACCCCTACTGACAATTATACATTGGCACCCAACAGTCATAAATTAGCACCCAACATTACGAACAGTTATAAATTGGCACCCATTTTGACGTTAATCATTTCATCACCCAACGAACAGTTATAAATTGGCTCCCATCTCAGGGCAGAATTTTCGAAACGAAATAGGATATAGGAATTAGGCCAACAAAAGTCGAAAATTTTTTTGAAACGACACGGGGATAGACGAAATTTATTAACAAATTAATTCTTCGAAATAAACAGCAATAGTGTATAGACTCCATGTGGATTACCAACAACATCAACATTCACCATCAACATTCACCATAAACCCTCCACTCAACTGAAAATCTACACCCCCGCCCCCCCAATTCTACAAGAGATCAACACCCCTCTTCAGCTTGTGACCTCCAGTCAGCTGATGGCCATTCCTAGGCTATTGACCGACAGACAGCTGCAACAACAGAAGGACTAGGGTATCGTTAAAATTTTTTGCTTATACTTACAGAGTTCACAGAACAATCATATTTTTTCTCTTTAGTTTTTTTTTTTTTTATTTGTAAAGGCTTAAAATAACTTTAAATTATATCCTTTCAAGAAGGAATGACTTTTTAGACTTATATTTCAGTAATTATTTTTCAATTTCACATTTTTCTATGCGTTTACGCAATAACAAAATTAAGATGTCTGTGAAAACTGTACAAGTAGTAACATGTTCAAGTGACCCAGAACCACAGCATGAACCCCCACACCCAGTGTCAAATGATCTTTCTAGTTTGCAAAGCAGTGAATTAGACAATAGAAATGTCAATGTAAGTGAGAATTTAACAGCAGGTGTAACATCCCAGTCAGCTGCTCCAACAGATACTATGTCTTCTAACCCTGAAATAGCCACGGTAAATGTCAATGCATTACAACAAATTATGAATGCTATAACTTCTCTGGCCAGTCAAAATACTGCGCTAACTGAAACAATTAACTCATTGCAGACTGAAAGTAACAGTCAAAACACTACGCTAACTGAAACCATTAATTTAATGCAAACTGAATTAAACAGTCAAAACACTAATCTAACTACAACCATTAATGCATTACAGACTGAATTTAACAGTCAAAACACTACGCTAACTGAAACAATTAATTCAATGCAGACTGAATTTAAAACTGAACTTAATAATCAAATGAATTCATTGCAGACTGAATTTAACAATCAAAACACTAATCTAAACACAACAATTAACTCATTGCAGACGGAATTTAATAGTAAAATGAATTCAATGCAGACCGAATGTAATAATCAAAATACAACCTTAACAACAACAATAAATTCAATGCAAACAGTACTTAATACTCAATTAACTTCACTACAGACAGAAGTTAATGAAAACTTGAATTCAGAGCTAACAGCTCAAACTAGTAATCTTACTCAATTAATGCAAAACCATAGACAACAGGTTGCTGAGGAATTAATGCAAATCGATTCCCGAGTAACACAACAGATAGCATCTTCAGAAAATATCTTAACTGGACAAATAGAAACTGTACAGACAGAGGTTCGTACCCAGGTAGATGGAATTCGAAATCATGTAAGTGCAGTAGAAAGAGAAGTTAGGAGTAACAACACTAGATTGGTATCCCTTAATTCGGAGTTGGACAGATTGCGTCATAGGTTACGGGATCAGGAAGATCGTACAGAGAGTACAGTCTTGGTCTCTGACCGGGGCGAAATTGCGTCAACTTCATCTGCTCTCCTAGACACGCCTACTGATACACCTATCATTCCCCCTCTACCCGCAAGCTTACCAAGATCCAATAACGGATTGAACCATCACACTGCAGGTAATTCAAATCCAAATAATAATAATAATCATCAAAATTTCAACCCCAGTAATCAGATTGGATTTACCCTTAGTCAAAGCGACTTGCCTCTTCCCACGTTTGAGGACAAACAGAAGACTAACCCTGTCAGATATTTGCGCGAATTAAAGACATTTTTCAACTTAAGAAATGTACCCGAACAGTTAAAAATGATCATGGTATCCAGGTCATTAAAAGGTAGTGCAGCTCGATGGTTCAATGTTGTTAATGATACGCTGGAATTGAATATGCAGACATTCGAAGAGTCCTTTCTTCGAGAATTCTGGTCAATATCAGATCAAGAGAGATTAAAAGGTCAGATTTTTCATGGAAGTTTTGATCGTAATAGCGGCCAAACCTATATGGAACATTTTATTTCTTTATGTGATTCAAAACAGCTGTTAACCCCTAGTATCGAAGATGAAGTCTTCATCAAAGCCCTCTGCTTACACTATCCGTTTTCAATAAAGAACAGTTTAATTGTTGCAAGCCCCAAGACAATCCCTGACATGATAGCATTGTTGAAATCCCTACAGGAATCCCCGTTTCCACCACAAAAGATAAATAAATCCCAAGTTACCAACACTAATCAAGGCCTAAAAAGAAACATTAATTACGTTCAAACCAAACCCAACCAAAACGCTTTTGGATGCGAGACGCGGACAGGATCTGCCCAGTTGTGTGAGGAACAACAACAAGTAAATGAAAACGAGACTAATGTTATCCATGAAAATAGCTCGAATAGCCCAGGACAGTTCTGGAGAAATACGCCATATCAGAGAGGAAATAGGACTTCTTATTGGAGGAGTAGAAATTTCAGATATCGCCCTTATTATTTCAACAATGGCAGGAACTACTCAAGCTACAACAACGGTTTCAGAAACAACAATTCCCAAGACCAAAACTACAATAATAATTACAATAGCAATAATTATAATGGCTATACAAATAATAACAACTTCACAGGCTCAAATCAGAACAATAGGAATAACTATGGCAGAAGACCATACAATGGAACACCCCGATGGTTCCATAGAACTCAATACAATCAAGGATTTTTCCGACCAAGTTTTCGAGGTAGAAATAACTCACGCCGTGGACTAAACCGATATGCAAATAACAATGGACAGAATAATGAAAACCAACATAACACAACTAATAACAATCATGAAAATGGCAACAATGACCACCAGTCACCACCACCGACGGTTGTTTTAAACGACTAAGGGCACCATTGGAACCTCGCAAAAGGGGCCCTGCAGTTCTAAGGAACAATAATGGAGGTACAGCTAATAAAGTCATGAAACTATCAGATAAAGCACTCAGGTCAGCACCACACTCAGTACAAGACTCTAAAGCCTACAAACAAGCGTTGTCAACAACTGTTACACAACACAAACCCACTACACTTAGTAGAAAAGGATTTTCGAATGCCGCCGTGCATGCTGTCAGTAGCATGGTGTGCCCGAGCAATTCAGGATTTACTGGCGCAAAACATAATAAAATTGCAGTAAATAACCTGAATGACACTAATATTGATTCGGTTAACAATAAAAAGGAAAACCGCAAAACAGGACATCACAACAATGCAATTATTCACAACAAAGAAATAGTTCGTAATAAAATTGCAACTATACATGACACTGCTATAACAGACACACTTTCTAAAACTAGCAACACAACACCCCACATTCTTACAGACAACAATGCAGTGGACAACAATACTGTCATTAACAATGACTATACAACAACTGATTTTCACAACAATACAGACATGATCACGCCCACAGATATTACTGTAGGCATCTTACAACGTAGTGAATTGTCTCAAGACCCAAATAAACCCCCTACTATTGAGGTATTGATAGGTGAAAATCCCTATCAAATTACTCTCGATACCGGATCAGATGCCCAAGTAATGTCGCAAAACACATTCTTGGAGTTGCAACGAACTCGAGCAATTACACAGATTTTACCGGTATTCAATATGTCTGCACTTCTCGCAGCAGGCAAGACAAGATTTAAAATACGACACCAATGTTTCGTACCTTTAAATATAGCAGGTCATACAGTGGAAGTACTTTTCCTTGTAATAACAGGGCTAAATTTACCATTGATTGTAGGCAGTGAAGTTTTTAGACAGCTAGAAGCTATCATTGACTTTAGAAACGAAAATTTCAATTTTATTGGAAATGACAGGCAGGAGCTTACTGTACCGTTCCGGAGGCCAGCCCCCCTTCCATTCACAGCAGGCGACTGTAACCCAGACCTGCAGGAAGAGACGTTCTTTGTTGAGGCTGTAAATACCTACCCCCAACCCCTCATACAGCTTACACAAGACGACCATTCACAACAACCACTCACTCCACTTCTGTCTTCTCAAACAGAACATAATATACAACACTTAACTTCAGAAGTGGATGTAAATATTCAACACATTATGACGAGTTCTGAGATAGATTCGCTTATATTGGCCAAGGTAAGCGAAACTCAGGGCTTAGATACACACGCTCAGCAAACTTTATTAGGTATACTGAGAAAACATAGAGATTTGTTTACCAATAAGATTGGAAAATGTAATCTCTATACACACCAAATAAACCGACGCTCTACCACTGTAATACGACATAAACCGAGACCCATCCCATTGAGTTTAAGAGCCAAAGTAACTGCTGTGATACAAAACATGTTGGATCAGGGAATCATCGAGGACTCAATGAGCAATCATAGTAATCCCCTCTGTATAGTAATAAAGCCCTCAGGAGATATTCGCTTAACGATTGATGCTCGGACCCTCAACAATGACTGCCAGGAGGACAACTATAAGCCGTTGACTTCTGATGAGTTATTATCTAGAGCAAAAGAAGGAGATTATTTCTCTTCAACCGACCTAAACTCAGCTTTTTGGCAAATCCCTTTAGACTCAGAATCACGCGATATGACCAGTTTTAATTATCAAGGACGGCATTTCAGATTTTGTCGCGTCCCGTTTGGCTGTCGCACGTCTTCAGCCGCACTGCTACGTGCGCTAGCACTAACTTTCAATTGGAGCAGCAACCCTTTCATAATCCCCTACCTCGACGACATTTTGATTGCGTCATATTCAATAGCAGATCACATGGATCACATAGACCAAACCTTAGACAAGCTAAGAACAGCAGGATTCACCCTTAATATCTCCAAGTGCCATTTCTTTCAGCGAGAGGTAAAATTTCTCGGATATATTATATCCGGGAAAGATTTCCGTATCGACGACGAAAAGGTGGCAGCCATCTTGCAAATCCCAGCCCCTAAGAATCAGAAACAATTACGATCTTTCCTTGGTGTATGCCAATATCAGGCCAGATTTGTACAAAATTATGCCCAAGAAATTTTTCCCCTAAAGCCTCTTTTGCGGAAGGCCCAGAAATGGGAATGGACAACGGAACATGATGCGGCCTTCAATAAGGTTAAGCAGCTGTTCGCGGAGTCCATCCGACTGCAAAAGCCAGACGATTCGATTCCATATTTTATAGCCACAGATGCCAGTGCCCGTGGGATCGGAAGCATTTTATTCCAGGTTAAAGACGGCGAAAAACGCCTAATAGCCACCGCAAGCAAAGGCTTGAACACCACACAGTCCAGGATGTATCCTACCGAATTGGAAGTATACGCAGTTTATGAAGCCTTAAATAAATACAAACATTACATTTATAATCGCAAAGTAACAGTATTGTGCGACCACATGAGTCTGAGTTTTATCAATCAGTGCAAACTGAGCAACTCCAGAGTATCCAGGTTTATCAGCGCCATATCCCGATATAACATAGAAATACAGCACATAAAAGGATCTGATAACAAACTTCCCGATATTCTTTCTCGTTTGCCTAGCCATCCAGGCATAGCCAGTATGGAAGGACAGGTTGAGAAAGAAGTCAAGATCATGAGAATCACTGTCAATGACAAATATAAGCTCAACAATAAATTAGCAAATTTAGTGACACTTCAGAACGACGATGAATACCTTTCATCTATTCGGCCTAAGCTGCAGGGCATCCCCGATTCAAATTCCAATCCGGCATGCGGCCATGATAACCAGAAAACCATTGCATTACACAATAATGTGATATACAAACTATGCGGACTGGAAACCCCTACTTGGAAACCATACGTACCGAAAGCTTTAGAACATGACATAATTGCAAGCTACCACGAGAACTTAGCTCACAGCGGTACTGATCGAATGATAAATGCAATCAGTGACCATTTTTTCATTAAACAGTTAGGACGAAAAGTGAGACTGTATGTCAGTACCTGTCACTTATGTCAGACTGGAAAGAATAAAAACACCGCCTACGCCACTGAGATACATTCTGTAGAATCAACAGCACCAAATCAATTAATATGCGGAGATATATTGGGACCCCTCATACGCACTAACTTCGGTAATCAATATGTTTTTGTTTTGGTTGATGTATTCAGCAAATTAGTAGCCTTGTATCCCATAAGAGATTTATCAACAAAGATTTGCTTAATGAAGATGCAAGAATATGTCAATACGTTCGGACAGGTATCCAGTTGTCTGACAGATAACGCCTCAATTTTCGCAAGCCGGAAATGGACAGATGGCTTAAGTAGGATAGGAATCAAGACATTACATTCATCTAATTATAACCCACAAAGCAACATTTCCGAACGATATATCAAAGAGGTTATATCTTATCTACGCTTACTCACACACAGACAACACAAAAATTGGTTTCGTTACTTAAAACCTATACAGGCCATATTGAATGAAACGAGACACCAGGTCACAAAAGAAATTCCTTTGGAAGTAGTAAAGCAATGTAAAGTTGGACCCCTCTTTTCAAACACCCCACCTGTTTTGAACACTTGTGAGAAATCTGACATTGAAGTGTGTCAAGCCATTCTTCAAAGGTTACAAAAGCGATGGTTGAAAAGAAAAGAAAAGCCACGCAAGAAAAGAAAGAAATGGGAACCCAAATTAGGAGACTATGTACTACTAAGACAACATGTGTTATCCAACAGACTTCAAAACAAACAACGTAAGTTTTCTTTAATCTTTAGAGGACCATTAGTAATAAATGCAAAATTTAGTACCGATACCTTTGAGTTAAAAGAAGCCAAGAAACCCCATAAAATTGTTGGCAGATATCGTAAACAATTATTGAGACCATATCATGTGATGTCACGGATTGTATGAGAATCAAAGCATACGAGGTAAATTTTGCTCTTAATCAATGAACTGGAAACGAAAAAGGACTACGAGAATGGAATGTAAAATATTTTTGCGTGAACCCTCTCAGATCTATGTTTCATTTTTACGTTAACACAACGAATGTATTAATTTAAGGTAAAATGATGAAGCCCTCATTTTATAAGTAAACACTGAAAGACAATAACGATACAAGAATTACCTCATATAATGAAGTGATTTTTGCAGTGTTTCCTTGGAGACGAAGAAGTGTTTAGCTAGCCTTTTTCCGACTAAAATTGTATATATTAAGAAGTGAAGTGCAGATTCCCCTCTGAATTATACTGAAGGAAATGAAACATCGATTTGACTTAGGATAATCATACTAGTATTTGATTTAAATATATAAGAAAATTTTAGTTACACTTATTGAAAATATTGAATTAAGTTTTATAATTACACATTACACTTTGGTTAAAGAATTAAGATTTATAAATGAATAAGTATTTCACTATCATGCATATTCAATTTAGTATCCTCCCTACAACCTCACACCAATCAAATATAAGGTATAAAATGAAAATCAAAGAGATAAATAATGAGTTATGAAAAGTGAATTTATGAGTGTGCAAAGATTATGAATAATTAAAGGTAAGAAATGAGTCGACGATGAAAAATGAGAAAAGTATGACAAGGAAGGAATCCACTGTCAAAAGAGTGAAAAAGATCACTAATGAGAAAGAAAATAATAAAATGAAGGTAAGGCATGCACTTATAATAATCATGCTAGAAAAAGCAGATTGACATTTAAGAATGATATTATTGATTGTGTAGGAGTAAGAATGCATAAATTTGTAGTAAACTTGAACATGATATTACGAAATAAGCAAAATAAATTTATTTGAATAAAAAGGATACCTGAAGAACAGAAGAAAGAAAATAATACGTTTTTAGATTGTGTAATTAAACATAAAGTGTGAAGTGTATAAGTAATCAAATCCCATTGTGTGTTAAATAAAATTTTATGTATTTAACGGTAAGTAATTAAGTGTAATTAGTAAAATTGTTTCATTAGGTGAAGAACAGTGATGTACCAGAAATGAGTTACAACCAGTCAAGATGACTATTATCAAGTAATTCAATGTAACAAAGATTTCATTTTATTAGGTGAAAAGGAAAGAGAAGCGTACTACAAGTGAGTACAATGAAGTAAAGAAAGGAAGATTATCAGCTGATTCAATGTAACAAGTGTATGATTTAACAATGTTTATATTTTAAGAATTTTAATGTGAAAACTATATTTTTATTCAGTCGACGAGGAAGAACACAGATAAAAGATAACAGATAATAAATTACAAAATATTCATCATTACAAAATCAAAATAACTAATTGATATACGAACTGACCGAGAAATTTTGGATGCGAGACTAACGAAAAATTTTTAAAATTATTTATAAAACTATTTTCCAAATACCAATTACTTCATAATTTTAATAATTATAGCGTTCGGACATTTGTAACCGATCAGTTCATATGGACTTATATAAAAAGAGGAATCAAATATAAGAAAATACATTTCACGGACAATATTTGAACTTCCCGCAACATTATCGACTGCTAAAAACTACCATTACGCCTAGACTATTACAATGACCATAAAACGAATTACATGACAAGACAGAGGACATTTACACGAACAATTTGATATACAACATGACCATCTGAATCAAAAGACATTACCAGCAATTACAAATAATTAATCAAACGATTAATTATTAACACGACAACATAGAAAATTACATCATTCAACGCATAATCAAGAAAGCTATACAACTACACTTATTGCAGACAATAGTGACAATTACTTTATGAATTATTAACTAAATAAGGGAATACAATGAAGTGAAGGCGTGGCTTTTTGTCTGGAGAAGTCCACTGTCGCCAGCTATTAAAGTCAAGTTGATGGATACGTTTCTCCCCAAACCTCAACCCACTTTAACGACAAATATTTCAAACACTAGCAGACGACTTAGCTAATTTCCAATCACAAGAGACAAAGCCTACTGACTGAACCAATGGAATGGCTAGAATATTTTAACACCGAAACATATTAACACGAACAGGAGCGACCAACAAGGACTTGAAGACATCTATTCAACAGCGACGGACGTAATTTTTATAGACTAAACCGGAGTTAGAAATATACAGTGAAACAGTAACAAGTACTAATATTAATTTTATACCGACTTTTAAATAATACGGTCGAGGATAAAGATATATATATTGGAATAAGACAAGATTATAGATATTATTTTTCGTATTGAAAAGTTAAACGAATAAATACCGCCATAAGATATATAACCTAAAATTCCTGCAATAAAACGTGCAGATGTTATAAGTATAATAATATAACCTAAAGTAATTTTGGCGACGACGAAGCAAATAGATAAAGACATTACTGTTTTCTTCCTCCAGACATTTTAAGAAATTAACAAATTAAGTGAAAGATTTTCGGACAAAATAAACTTACAAATATTATTCAAGTTCATTATCAATAGACTTCAAATTTACGACCTATAATCCCTTCATCTTATATCCTATTTTAGTTTTCGTCGAGCACGACCCTGAAAGAGATCTCGCTCTACCAACTGAGTTAGAAATAGCCGGACATAATATATTCAACGACCCCTACTGACAATTATACATTGGCACCCAACAGTCATAAATTAGCACCCAACATTACGAACAGTTATAAATTGGCACCCATTTTGACGTTAATCATTTCATCACCCAACGAACAGTTATAGTGCCACAGAATTAATGTGGGTGAATCCTATGGACGTGATTCGAAAAAGTGTATGAGCGCTTTTTGTTTTGGAAGTAAGGAAAAAAATAGGTAAAAACCTAAGAATCCGGTCCCTATTGATAAGAGTACCGATTCTTTTTCTTCTTCTTCTTTTCTCTGACTTGTATAATGCAATCTAGACAAATTACTCCTACTAGCACAACAAGATAATGTTCATCTGTCTGCGATAGCTTGAGGCAACTGCAATTTAATTGATAACTGATCACAGTCTGTGGGAAGAACCGAGATGAATGGACATTGAACCGGTTAAGAAGTAGGTAACAAGACAAACCACTTTCTAATGCTGACTGATCAGAACTAGGGCAATATAAGAAACATTAACTTTTATTGAATCTCAGTCCAATAATAACGAAATTACCACTCTAATTCCGTAGTTTCTTTTTTTAGGTTGTACATAACCTGTTGACATTCTATAATTATTGAACCTGTTAGAAAATAAGTACTGGTATTCTACAGCGGACTCTCGCTAGAGCGTCCATGACGTCTACAATATGAAATGAAAGGTGGCAAATGTATGTCCCATGCCACTAGCTGAGTTCATAGTCGTCTCGGGCAGACAGGCCTCTAACGAGATCACGCTAACAAGAGTGTTTCTATAATGCATTCCTTTGAGGCTTATACTGATGAGGAGTTAGTTCATAGATTGCGAAAGGATTTCGAAGGGAAATAAATAATGGTTTAGGTGCACAGCCCCACTCTCTTTCAGGATTGTTCAGAATTGCGTAACAGAAATAACTTTTTTAAGCTTACTCACTCCAACTGCATTCGAATAAATTGTAACCCAAGTTATGAATTTCTGCTAGTGCAATAGGCAGATCTGTAAGGTGGTGGAACAAAATTATATAATTTTGTCTTCGAGATTGACGCAAGTTTCGGTGCCTGCACATGCGACAAACGGCAGAGGTTATCTCTTGTTAAACATTAGCAATGACAAATAAGTCAAGTCCTTGATAATGGTTATACGTGTTATGCTCATTTTTGTATTAATCCACGAAGCCAAGACATTTCTTCCATGTGTTCAAGATTGCATATGAGAATTTTTAAACCTCCATTCTGAATTGAGATCTTCGATCAACAATAAAGACAGTCATGACAATAAAAGTAACTTTAGATAGTAATTGGTTTCGGGAGTTGCATGACTTTTGAGAAACAGTCTTTGCTAGTGTGCGAATTTCAGCAGCAATGGATAAATAACAAAATTATAAAGTATTTTCATGACGTCAAAATGCTGGGCACAAACTTCTCTGGGGGAGGGAAGGGACTAGGGTTAAAAACCGTGGATTCCACGTCGTAGTTTTACTGCACGTTCAAGAATTCCAATTCGTAATTAGACCGCTGAACTAAATTGTGTGGGATATGGGAAAATGTCTGTCCGTCTGTCCATTTGTCTGTACGCGCGATAACTCAAATACGCTTTATCGGATTCTCATGAAACTTCGTATACGCATTTATAACGTCCTTGGGAAGAAGCCTGTTGGCATTGATCCAAATCGGTTGACCGATACCGGAGTAATGCCCAATTTAGTGCATATTTTAAGGTAATATATTATAAAGAATTTATCAAATGCAAATCAGTTTTCATGGCAACATATTGTTTTACAGTGTTCATATACGACTTTGGAAGTTCCAATACAATTAGCTATGACAAACACTACCAACATATTCCCTCACATACACTTATCAAACTAGACCTTTGTTCTTCCGTAAGCCCTGCTTAATGAATGGATCTGGAGCTTAACTCTGAAATCGATTAAAAAAAATAACTTTTTTCTGTATATATTTGCAATTAATACTGATTAAACAAAAGCATTTTGACACTTTGTAGTTTACATGATTTTATTATTAGACTATTTTATTATTATTGTTATTATTACTATTATTGGTATTATTATTAGACAATTGTATTATTATTGTTATTATTGCTATTATTATTACTATTATTGTTATTATTATTATTACAATTGTTGTTATTATATAACATTCAAACATTTGCAGTTACATGGAAATGCAGTAACAGTCCAAGTCCGGTTAATGTTTGCTTTCCGTGCACTGAATGTGAACTCCAAACTTAGTAATCTGGATATGTTACGGTAATCAATATTGCAGTGAAGTCTCCACCAAGGAGTAGCATGTTCGAAAACCATATACAGTATAGAGATCGCAGACACAAATTCTGAGGTCTTTAGTACGAGGGCAAGTCAATAAGTATCCGTACTCTGTTTTTTACATATATTGCAACAATACAGTACTTTCAGTTATCTCATTTTCAGCATGGTCCCCTTGCTTCTCAATGCACTTGTTCCATCATTAAACAAGCTTCCTGATGTCCTCAGGAAAAAGTTTTTTTTTTGTCTGAGTAGCAAGCCACGTATGCACCGCTTCCTTCAGTTCTTGGTCTTTGGTGAATCGACGGCCCCTTCATCAACAGTCACTCTTCGCTTTGTCTGAATCATGACATTCACTAGTGGATATGGATGGACGGCCTCTTCTTTGCTAACAATACAGTTAGCTATGACAAATAACACTACCCACATATTCCTTCATATACGCTTATCAAACTAGAACTTTGTACTTCCGACCATTTTTTAACTTTGCAATCCATTCGTACACTCTTCGCCGTGGTAAAACATTGCCCCCATATTGTGCGGAAAGCCTTTGATGGTTTTCGGTTCCTGGTACACCTTCAGACGACGAAAAAGATATCACTGTACGCTCTTCTTCTTTGGTGCAAACGCTTAGCGGTGTATCCACGCTCAATGTGCAACAGCGCAACACTTAATGGAGTCATAGGGTCAAACATTCCACAAGCGGAGATAAATGAACAACGTGCTTGAGCATAAAGCGGTACAGCCAACCTACTAAAGATTAAACAAAAATGCGGATACTTATTGCTAACCCTCGTATTTGGCGACAACACAACGCTTAGGAGTTATTTTTTATTTTTTACTACTGTACTGCTGTACTGTGTTTTAAATCTTAAATATGTCCTGGGAATTGTTGAGTATATTTCTCAAACCCATGAGGGGAAAAAAGTTTATGTAAAAATAATTTATTTCTCTTATTGATGCATTTATTACAACGATAAATTTGTAAAATGGAGAGTAGGGATAAGTTTTGACGCTCAAATTATTTCAATATAAATAATTATTTACCGAGGAGAAAGAAAGCTAATCAGAAAGTCGCGTAGTCATGATTAGTAGAAAATAATATTTATTCAAAAGTAGGGTAACTGGGAAATCTCGATTCATTTCCAGATTTATTAATAAGAATGATGAATATTAATTCGTAAATAATATTTACAAGATAGTTTTCAATTCAGTGAATGCCCGTTTTAGCTTTACTAAGATACGGTATAGCCAACCAAGTACGTAATTAGAAATTAGAATCTGTGGAATCCTGACATCTTCCTTTCCTGAGTGTCACAAAAGTTGATATTTTCATAATTTATGCATTTAAAATCTCATATTTTGGGGGTCTGGACCCCAGGAGCCCCTTAAATACGTCCTTGGGTAGAGCCTATGTGATATTACTTTGCCAACAATCCTTTAGGATGGAACAAAGATGGATTAGTGTTTATTCGAACGTCACTATTTCCTGTTGTTCCAACTTTTTAATTTCCGGAAGGCTCTTAAGGCTCTTAAGGCTTCTGCTTCTGCTACGTGACAATTAAAGTACATAGAGTAACTTCAAGGCAACATTAAATTAATTTACAGTAGATCTAGAGAAGGATAACGAAGGAAGGAAATTAAGTGGGGAAGAAATATACTGGAGAAACATTGAGAAGAACTAATTCGTTTGCATGAAAGAAATAAGTAGTTAACTTGTATTTCTAATTCTTTTCTCTCTTGCTTTCTTCTTCTCTTTTTTCTCTTCCGATATTTTCTTTTCTCACCCTCACCTGCTGTAGCACCACACTAATCAGGGTATATTCGGAGTTTAGGAAGGGACTGGCACTGCATGCATAGGCCTATGGGTTAAATATTTCTCATGCACATCATAATTAGTATACTTAAATAAACATTAATACACATTTTTAGTTTGAATTTAATAGAAAGAACTTATTTTGTTTAAATAATAATCATAAACACTTCTCAAGTGCTCTATATTTCTTACCATTCATATATATATTTTTAAATCTGATTTAATAATTTGATAATTTGTTAATTACTTTAGATGGTTAAATAAAAGAAATAACGGTAATATTTTAAAATATTCAAATGCAATAGTTTGCTTAAATCATACAATCAATTTCTATAATGTTCACTTTAAATTAAATAATACGCTTTTAATCCAAGTGCTACTTTATTGTCGTATTATTGTCGCTAAAATTATACTAGTAAATGTTACGTTTAAGTTAGTAATAAAAATAAAGTATGCCTCAATTTCTGAATTCTATTTGTTCAGATAAACACAACCAATTTAATAAAATTGATAAATAAAGCATGATAATGAACAGAAAATATTTATTATTTTAAAATTGAACGGATTAATTTTCAATCTTGCAACATGTACTGTACATCAAAACCCATTCAAATATTTTGTAGAGTTAGTGAACATAAATAGAAGAACTCTTGTTTTGAAGTAGCCAATTCGCTGTAGGCCTACCAGACTTCACGGGGTATTGTACAATTTTGTGCCCACGGCTTTGTTAATTAATGTAGATACCAAATTACTTCCTTTACTTTAATGATACTGGTGAAGCCCCAACACCTACACTTTCCCTACGGATAGAACATCCCACACACAACACTTTTCTTGTATTGGTGTCATAAGATATGTTTCAGCATCCGCTTGTTCCGAAGCGTTATATCCGACGCCAAAGGAAATGAGAAACCTTTCGATTTGGCCTCCACACTTGCGAAAAACAGGAACGACTCCAAACAGAAGTATTCATTCCGAACATGTACAGCAGCGGATTTCAAACTATAGTGAACGCAAAGAACTCTAAGGGAATACGCAACAGATTCGAGCATAATTTCTTCCAACTGAATTAAGAAATAAGCATATTATATTAAGATACAAATAAACATATATGTTTAGTATTAAACAAAAGGGAACTATTTATATTCGACTCGCTTAAAAGGCTACTTGTAATTCGAAATTAACTTATGAAGGATTTTCGAGATTCAAATTCTAGAGTTTGAAGTGAAGAAGGACATATCACACTCAAAATATCCCCTCAGAAAACGCTAGATATAGCTTTCAATCGCTCAAACAGGACAGAATTTTGCAACCATTGCTTCTACACACCATGTCTGCTAGGGGTTAAAAAACAGAAATCCGGTGACGTAAAATTTTACTGTATTAAATTTGATATCTTATTTCCCACTTTTTTTGTTGCCATACCAACCGTTTCGGGGATGAAATCAGAAAGAAAATCAATGGCTCCTTCACATTTTCCTCCCCCAAAAACCAGTTTGCTCAGCACATAGAAATAAAAATGTTCCACCGTATTTTGTCTCCTTTTGTGCGACAAGAGCTTACAATAATGATCCCTCTTTCCCAAATAAAACAATAACGTATCAGTGGATAGATTTTCTTTTACAGACTTCTGACATTTCATAGGCCTACTCTCTACCCATCGTTGGCACAAACTCAGGCTGAGACAACTGAAAATGCTCTCCCCGCGATTTCTTATTTTAAATCAAAATGAGAAATGAGGAAATATTTTCGATGGCCAGGGTAGAGAAAGTTATGTGATGCATTACATCCGATATTTATTTACGTGGATTTCATACTTTATTAATTGATTTACAGAAATGAATTATATCGATAGCCTCTTTAATTTTAAAGCCCAGTTATCATGGAAATTCCAAACCCCTATGTGCACACTGCAAACAATACTGTTGTCATGAGAACTGCACATGAAGTGTGAATTGCATTAGGTGAATTCAGTCTAACAATGAGCTAACCGAGGTCGTAATAGTTTCCTATAGGCTTAGTTATTTTATGTAGATAGGTATTCACGAAACCACAAAATATAGTTTCCGTTGACATTACATGATAATATTTTAGGAGAAAAATTACTCTTTACTTCGGAATTCGAACCCGTAGCCTTCGGTTTTTCGAGCCCATGCTCTCCCAATGAGCTAGCCAGAGTTAGATTCATGG
This sequence comes from Ectobius pallidus, assembly GCA_964059195.1. NCBI lineage: Eukaryota > Metazoa > Arthropoda > Insecta > Blattodea > Ectobiidae > Ectobius > Ectobius pallidus. Next base: position 121,091,641 of record CAXKWD010000009.1, on the reverse strand, counting down.
CGCCACGTGAAATCTCTCTCCTATGATAACTATAGGTATAGTAGTTACTTTTGTATTTCTCCAAGGTTCTAGTGATGAGATGTCAGCCCATTGTCGTCGGTTGAACCAAGGAGAGAAACATCGAATCTGGTCGTGAAAGTGTCGCAATCAGAATCTTACTTCCGGGGTTGTAAGATTATTTAATGCCGTGAATCTGTGATGCTGATTCTTTACTTCCCTTCTGAAAGAAAGCGTGCTACTTGTCTTTTTCGCTTCCTCAGCTGAGTTTAACCAGCGAACTTTTGGTAGAATGGCAAGCATGCAAACTAAATTTTGCTCATTTAGGCCTACATGTAACATTGCTGTCTGAATATAAGATTTTAAAAAATGTCATTTTTATACTTAGTATTATTGACAGATAAAAATAGTGGATCCTTAAGTACTCCCTTTCTTTGATATGAGGAACGGCAAATCTGAAATTTTTCCTTACTTGAATGATATTTTCTATCTACGATCTGGATTCATGTTTTCATTATAATATAATCTTTTAGACTTCCCTTAATATTGTTAAGGGGACACCACAGGGTAGTGGTTGAGGCGCTGCGCTACAAACGGGAAGGTCGCGGTTCGATCCCCGATGAGGTCGTTGTAGTTTTTCATTTGGCATCTTCTGGTGATAGTATGACCCTGCGGTCGACTCAGCCTCCAACAGAAATGAGTATCAGGAGCAATCCGGGGGTAAACGGCCGGTGCGTAACGCTGATATCTTACCACCTTCACGTTCCGAATGTCTAAAATCTGGGAGCTAAACCTCCTGGAACCCTATGGGCCTCTATGGCCTGTGTAGGGAACACTTTGCTTTTTTTTTTAATTTTTAATTTATTATTATTATTATTATTATTATTATTATTATTTTAATTTATTTATTTTTTAAGTTTATTAAATTATGATATAGCCCTTGGTATGAAGTTCGGTATCAGAAATATAACTTCCTGTTAAACAGGCATATTTTAATAACGTACTATACAATTTTCGTTCCTTGAAAATTACTTGGATACATGCAAAGATAATTCGATAGATCGATCCACTACCGTACTGGTACAAGTCTCCGAGACTCCCGTCCATGAATTATGTCATATGTTTAATGCATTCTGTGATGCGACAAGGCAGGTAATAAGGTAAACAATGCTCATCAATCATATTAGATGTATAATTCCTTTTCATGTCAGTTCGAAGACCAATTGGAATAGTACTGTACCATTTTCTCGGCTGCTGTATGTAACGAAATCTTCATAGGTTTACTTATATTCCTTGTGTCAGTTTTAGCCATAGGCGTACCGATTGATTAATTGATTAAATAAAGGAAAATTGTATAATTTTTTTAAGTCTGCCCATAAATTACTTAATACAAGTATAAGCGTGGGAAGCTTAAAACTCGTCATTTTGCGTCTTAATTTTTAAAATTTTCCGAGAGAGGACCCCCGGAAGCTTAAAACTCGTTATTTTGCATCTTAATTTTTTAAATTTTCCGGGGGAGGACCCCCGGACCCCCTCTCCTTTGGGGGTATGGGGGTATTCCATACCCCCCAGACCCCGCGGATGTTATAACCCCCCCCCCCATATGGTCGGCCAGGTTACGCCTATGGTTTTAGCAAACATACATAGTCATCTCTTTGTGAATACAGTGAAACTCCAAATATCCGGATCGCTTTGAGGCCGTGTTCAAGTGGTTTTTGCATTATCAAGCATTGGGAAACCCTCTTTTAGGGCCGATTATTTGCGAAAAAGCAAAACTTTTACCCGACAAAATCGATAGTATGTCACCAAAACAATTGACCCTGACCGCTATGTTCAAGATACGTCACTTTATGTAAGATCAGTACTGTACAGTGGCGTACCAAGGGGGGTGCGAATGGGGCGGCCGCACCGGGCGCCGTAAAGAAGGGGGCGCCAAAATTGAAAATGTATTTTTTTAGTTTAAGAAAAAGGAATTTCTTCAGGCAAAATATAAGGTTTTATTGGTCAAATTTTCTTTATTACTTTGTTAAATACTGCAATAATATTATTTAGGAATGAAACGTACGTTTCACTTTAAACTATTTATAGACAATACGAAATAGGTCGTGGCGCAGTTCACACAGGAAAAGTTTACAGTGTAGGCCCTACGGGCGAAAGAAAGACTAAGTAATTTATCAATTTTATCAATTGAACGTGATGTGATTGCTACTATAGACTTCAACTCTATTATAAATAAGTTTTTCTTCCATAAAGGCTAGGAAGGCACATTTAAAAATTTTTGTTATGACTCTGAAACTTCTTTTCTCTTTATCTATTTTTTTTTCAAACAAACTAACCTTATAATACTTAGTTTTATTTCATTCATATTTTTCTCTTTATAATGTGTTAAAGTACCATACTACTTATTAAAAATAAATAATTGTGAACATTTAATTGTGTTTAAATTAAACTCATTGAACCTTGAACCTTTTAGTGTTAGGGGCGACTACCATCTAATTAGCCCAGGGCGCCAAGTAGCCTTGGTACGCCACTGGTACTGTACAATGTAGTTTTGTTTAAATAAAGGACATTTTTTCATTATTTATCCAACTATCCGGATATTATATTTTCCGGATAGAGTCCGGTTAATCCGCATAATTGGAGTTCTACTGACGTAGCTTATACCTTCATCTACAGTGTGGGCCAAAAGTCACGCACCGTAGGGATTATACTATTCTGTGATTATGTTTTCAATATGAGAACCGTTCAAATCAAAACACGTCCGTAAACGGTCGCCCATGTTCCGTAGAACTTTGGACACCAAATTTGGCGTGACAGCACGGCACTCTGCTACAATTCGCTCTCGAAGATGGTTTTCATCCCTGATCTTCACCTCGTACACTTTGCCTCCAGGTACCCCCGTATCGCAAAATCCATTGGATTTAAATCAGGGGATCGAGGAGCCCACTCCACTCGTCCTCTACGACCAATCCACTGTAAAACAAATTATCTCTATGGTGCGTGACTTTTGGCCCACCCTGTAGCAGTATTTATTATTTCAGGAACTTGTTAATTTCAGAATGTTCATAGCAAGCAAATTTCAAGGAAGCAAACCAAGAAACACAAAATAAAACTAATTTAAGCCCTTTAAAGGACAAAGCAATTCCAAGTGGCTTCCGGTTATACTGTTTCTGAGAGTATTTTTCTTCGAATTAAAATAATTTGTACTTAATTCTTTCCTGCCTGCCTTGTTTCAAAAGAATGCTTAGAATTGTGGACTGTAATTATATAATTTTTGTTATTACAGGTGACTTTGGGACATATCAATTTCGACAGTCTTTCCTCCACATGCTGGCTGCTCTTACTGCGGGTCTGCACATGCTCAGTTTGGTCACCGTGGCTGCTGTACCAGACCACAGGTCAGTCAGCCAATTTACTTGATTATCCCAGGATATTTGCTCTCGACAAATTACCTGCCCCATTGTCACAGCTCGTGTTTCATTCTGAAAGCAGTGTTTGTTCTCATGGCCTCCTATGAGTTAGCTACAGGTTTTTATTAGTTCTACAAAATAAGTTATAATACAAAATGTATTAGCCATTAACTTTTGAACTATCAAACTATCATCCATTCATGTTTGTTTGAGACATTTCCGAGCGATGTCATGAATCGATGCAATTATTTATTTATTTATTTATTTATTTCAGCTGTGTTTATACTCCTTTTAGCTTCGAGGCTATATCAGGAGTTCGGGATCTGTGTCTGTACAGTAGGGTAGGCCATGGAACTATTGCTTGTCAATTGTTTCTATTGTCGGTGCATTTAATGGAGTAAGCCACCGCCGTCTCGAGAATTACAGTTTAGAAGGCAGTGGAGTAAGCTATGCAATTAGTTGCGGTTAGAAAATGAAATGGCTTTGTTTATGTATAGAGAATAAGTGGGTTAAGCTTTCATCTGTGACATGAACGTTGCATTGAAAATTCCCGAATCAAATGAATTACTGTTAGCACAATATAGACGTGTTTATCAGACCGAAAAATCAATCAGTAAGTTACACCATTTTTATTAGGAAGTTGTACTAAATATACAGAGTGATCCAAAATAATAAACGTTAAAGGTACAGCTGTCGTTTTATATCTGTGCCTCTCGCCGACCGTTGGAATTTTGTTACAGGTGCTTGTGCTTGAGTAGGTAGTCCGTGTATTCCAATACAAAAAACATCCAGTTCCCTTTGTAGTCAGTGCTTGTCCGAGCTCAAATCTGCTGCCCGTTGTAAATTTAAGAAATGTTTTTGTGCACACTAGTAGAATCGAGCCTCTCTCTCTCTTCTGCTACCAGGAAATAGTCACGTGACAGACCGGCAGAGATATAATACGATGTCTGTATGTTATAGACATTATTTTTGTGAAATATATTATAGTTCAACATAGTTTATTCCATTCGAAAGCGTTGTCCTCAACAATCCACATTCGCTTTGGATCATTTATAATAATTAAGGAATCGCGCACAATGTGCATTATCTTTTTATGAAGATAGTTAGACGTAAATGCTTCTGTTGCTTCAAAATACCCTGTAGTTATTACCGAAGATTGCTATAGGTCTAAAATCTAGAAAAGGGTTAAGCCACGTCACTATCAATGGACTATAATATATTAAATCAAAAAGCAATTTCCAAAAGTAGCCTACACCGCGTAGGGGATGCATTAGCTCCTCTCACGCAGCGGGCCCGGGTTCGAATACTGGTCGGGACAAGTTATCTAGGTGAGGGTTTTCCGGGGGTTTTCCTCACCTGTGAGACAAATGTCTGGTAACTTTAGGCCTTTGTGGTCCCCGGATATCATCTGACCGTCATCATCTTCATCCCATCCTTGCCATGTTCAGAATGAATCCTTGGTTGAATGGTGTGCCTCGTCCTACGTGTTCATGTTTTCTCGGAGGTGGCCCCGGCATAGGGCTGATCACTCATCCGTGTAGGCCCTCCATGTTCTTGTCTGGTAAAAAAAAGTATTATGTGATCCATAGATAATCCCTCTCCCGACAGGTTGCTGCCCTGTAAGGCCCGGGCGGCGTGGGTTGCTTAAAAATATCCCTAAAAGGGATAGGTAAAACCAAGGTAAAGAAAGAACACAAAATACATTTCATTTAGAAGCGGAAACTTATTTTGGCAACGGTGTAACGGACTAGGCGAGCAATATACGAAACGAATGAAACCCACCGAACGTCAATACTAAACGTTAACCAACAACAAAAAAAGAGATTACCAGAACCAATCCCTCAATTGCCTACACCACCGTGGCCGACAAATTGAGACTGAAGGTATTATGTAATTACGAGGGTCATTTCAAAAGTTCTGCACACTGTAAGATAAAATTAAAGAAAATAATTTATTTTACAAAATACCTTTACATGCCTTCAATATAGTCTTCATTCTTGCTTATGACAGGTTCCCAACGTTTTGGCAAATTCTGTATTCCGGATAGGGCACCTTCATTGTTGAGCTGTCTGATTACTCAGGTCACCTCACTGGAAGCTTCATCAATTGTAACAAAACGTTTTCCATGGAGTGGTTCCTTCAATTTGGGAAACAAATCAAGTCTGGTGGGCTCAAATCAGGACTGTATGATGGGTGGAGAAGTCTTTCCCATCCATAGACTTTGAAAACGTTTTGTTACAATTGATGAAGCTTCCAGTAAGGTGACCTGAGTAATCAGACAGCTCAACAATGAAGGTGCCCTATTCAGAATAAAAAAAAAAAAAATTGCCAAAACTTTGGGAAGCTGTCATAAGCAAGAATGAAGATTATATTGAAGGCCTGTAAAGGTATTTTGCAAAATAAATTCTTTTCTTCCATTCTATCTTACAGTGTGCAGAACTTTTGAAATTACCCTCGTATTTTATTCCCCTTTCAAGTTTTCAAATTTTATCTTTCGTTATTGCCCTGGTATTCGAGGAAAGTTTGTCTTGTCCACTTTATTACATTTGAGTTTTATATAACGAGGCATAGCTCAGTTGTCAGTATAACTATTCATTACCTGACATATGACATCACATCGGAGCGTCACTAATTGTCATTTGTTTGACGTGAGGTGTCGCAACATAATTTATTTTAAAACACAAAAGAGTGTCACTTCCTGTTGTCGCTTAACTCATGTGAATGGTCCGTACTTAAAGCAACTAGATGACACATCCTTAAACTGTAATGGTCATCATTAGACTTCGGATTTTAGGTAAAAACCTATTTTAATCCTTAAGTAATATATGGACGAAAACTTGTATATGCATGTCTCATAAGTAGGGCCCGGATTCTTATGTAATTACATATTCGATTCCCTTACTAGCAGACTACTAAAAATGGAAAATGTCGGATATTTGAGCTTCTGATTTGGTTAGAGTTTGATTTCATTTTACATATTTTTACATATTCATAGTATCATTACACATTTTACATATTATCTAACGAGTGTTACATTTTTGCACATAAAACCTATGAAATCATAAAAAAAATGAAAATTTTATATTATTTTATTTTATTTTTCAGTGACTAATAAAATAATTAGCTAATCTTTTATATTTGCATAGTTCATTGCGTACAAATAATAAATATCGTGTGTCTTTTAACAGGTAGGCCTACTCTTAACTCAAATGGGCAATCGGGTTAAAAAAATCAATTTTCAGGGCCCGAGGGCAAAATGTTTTGCTAGAATATTGCTAGAATACATATTTCTCCACAACTTTAAGTGCATTCTATTTTTTAAAAATACCTGAAGCATTTTTTTTACTATGACTTTAATTTGGTAAGTTCCACTCACAGTCAAAATTAGAGGTAAACATTTTCGTATATTTATTGCATTAAAAGTATTAATTTTAAACTACATATTTTGTTATTATTACATATTTTATTACATATTTCCCTGATATTTATTACATTTTTATGTACATATTTCGCACTTTGATATTACATAAAAATCCGGGCCCTACAAGTGACTGTCTAAAACTGATACTTTTATAGGACCTTAAACAGCCTATTTTAACGTTAGAGCCTAATATTGCCTTTTTGCTTGTTTTTCCTCTAAAGTACAATATAAGTTTTTTTTTTTTGTTAAAAATTCTAGCATTTATTTTCAGTTCGTACTAAATTTTTACTCGGAAAGTGTAGTACATGACACATTTGTGACGTGGTTAAATAGTAAGGAATGTTTCGTCTTCAGTAGAAAAATTCTTTGGAATTTCCAAGAAAATGTAGTGTTTTTCTCCCGACTCCCACATCCAGTAAAAAAAAAAAAAATTAATTCTCTGAATTACTGAGGGATACAAGGGGATGAATACGCTAATATGATATGCGTAGCTTCTGGGCGCAGGTATTAGGTTTTCACTGTTATGGTAGTAATACAGGCCCTAGTAACAGGCTATCTGTGTTTTATCATGATTATTGATTAATGGTGAAGTTTCAATAAATATAATATTTCTGTATTGCAATTGAGATATTTCAGAAAATTGGCGACTTAACGATTTATAAGAGACTATTTTACGATTTTTAGAACCTATTTTCCAATTTTTAGACCCTATTTTAGGTACCAAGTCCGAAGTCTAATCATCATTAACGTAATTTATGTGGTATAATAACTTGTGTTAATATACTGCATTATGCAATAAGCCTATAATGCTATTTATTAAGATATGAGTAAACTCGTTTTGCTCGTTTCGTAATTTTGATAAGAGTATCTTAATTATCATTATAGGCAAGTTGCATACGACAGTTTTTGTTCGACCATAATTAGATATTTAAGTTTTGATATTTTAGATTCACTCAACGTATACGCTGATTGCCCTCCATAAAAAGATGTTCTCGTAGTTCTTGCCTTTTGCGACAGATGGCAGCTGATGGCTGCCGGCCAAATCGAAGCTTCTTCTTGGTAGTTTTCTTGAAACCAACGGATTTTGACAAACGAAATGAACTCAATTTAATATAATATTAAAATTAACACGAACAGAATTTGTTTTATTTTAAACAAAGGTTGTTTATTGTGTAGTTTTATTTGCTACTTTCAAGGTTTCAAGATCGTTTCGTGTTCGATAATAAACCATACCACACCCATGTTATAATTAAAATCTGTATCGTAATGGATATCATTATCATAATGATGTAAGCTTGTTATGTATTAAGCTTATTATAGTAACTTATAGTCGAACAAAAAGTTATTAACGGGCTATCAGCCGAGTCGATGTTTTATGAGGTTCCGAGCTTTCGGACTACAGCTCTGAGTCCATTTTATGGGATCTGGTTGAGAAGAACTTAGTATTCACCGAGAAAATTTCAATCATTATGTGGCATATGTGGCACTGTAACATTATGCTATGCTTTCCATGCCATCAAAGGATAATATTGACCTCTAAATTTGAAGCATAGGCTCTTCTCGGAGATTATCATCTTTCAAATCAGGGCCCTGTTTCATAAAACTTGTTAATAATATTAGAACTCATAATATTATTCATTAGTTATCAAAATCTTGTTTCATGGATATATGAACACTACTCATTCTCTTCACTAATATTATTAGTTCATCAGTGAGCTCATTAATTTAGAGGTCTGGATTGTTTTTTGTGTTTTTTCCCTACTTGATCTTTTTGTCAATACTATTTCAAAGCAGCACGGGCTACATATACATTCATAAATGTAACAAATAATAGGCATAATTAGCTCTAAGAAATGAATAAATCTGCCATGCCCTTATTCAAGGTAGCGGTAGGCTTATGCTCTAAAATCGAACCTCAAATCCTAAAAACTAATGCCAATAATTTCTTAGATAGCTTATGTTAGCTTTTTCTAATTTGATAATTAAATCAGAGGTTTTTTTCCCACAATTTTAAGACACGGAATCTGAATTACATGGGTTTGAGAATAACTTATCAGTCCAAAATAACTTATAGAAAAACACCTAATATTATCAGTAAATTTTATTAGTTCTGCAGTCTATGAAACAGTTTACTAATAATATTAGCAATGTTTACTAATAATTTAGAGCCATGAACTCATAACTACTATTATAAAAAAATATTTAAATGAAACGGAAGACTAATAATAATAACTAATTTTATTACGTATTTACTAATAATATGAGTGTATAAGTTCTATGAAACAGAGCCCAGAACTAACATAAGTCCAGCTATTGTGATAGAAATGCATAACCTAATTTAAAAACACTTAGTTTTTCAATGATCGTAAACAATTTAAAGTGCATTAATTAAAAATTATGGAATATGTACTGGACACATTCTGCTTCATTGCCGTGTACTTGCCACTTCTTTTGTCTAGGAAATAGAATTTTAAAAAAAATTGTCCACTGCCGTGGCCGAGGGGATGCGTTCAGTCCTCTCATTCAGCGGGCTCGGGCTCGATTCACCTGTAATGCGAATGTCGGGTAACTTCAGGCCCTCGTTGTTCACGGATATCATTTGGCCGTCGTTACAATCTTCATCCCTTCCACGAGAATGTAAGCGACTGATGTTTTCTCGGAGGTAACCTCGGCATTGTGCTGATCACAGGGGCGTATTTAGCTACTTAAGCGCCCCATGGCAGATAAAAATATTTTCGCCCCCTTATTTCCACATGAATGTACCACAAAGTAACCTACAATAAGCATTATTGTAACTGAAATAGTAGGCTAATAATAATAGTAATAATAATAATAATAATAATAATAATAATAATAATAATAATAATAATAATAATAATAATATATAATTATACATAAATAAGTAAATAAATAAACAGGTGCGCATTGTTGTCAATGTTATTCATTTCTATTTCATTGTGCGTTACCTTAGTTTACAATTTTGAAGAGTTATGAATAAAATTTTTAATATATTAAAAAAAAAAGTAACAGCTTAAAAGCCGCCCCTTCAAATCTGCCGCCCTAGGCAGCTGCCTAGGCTTAAATACGGCACTGGCTGATCACTCATCCGGGGAGGCCCTCCATTTCCTTGTCAGATCAGAAAAGCACGTTTGTGGTTCGAAGATAATCCCTCTCCCGACAGGTCACGGTCCTGTAAGGCCCCTGTGGCGTGGGCCGTATAAACATTCCTACAACGAGAGACGTTAAACTAAGAAGAAGAAAAAAGGAACTGCTTTTGTTCCATGATTTTTTTTCAGTGTGCTAGCATTTTTTTTAATTAAAAAAAAAATTATTGCAAACAAAAATCATTTGAATATTACAGTTTCCACTTTCCTCAATTGGAATTTGCATTTAATATAAGCTTGATTCAAACAATAGTATGGATATGAGATACGGTAGTCTATAATCTAACAGGGTAAAGGGATGAAAGAAATTTAGTGCGAATTATTCATACCGGTCGGGTCCAAGCAGTTAGCAATACAAAAATAATTAACCTATAATAATAACAAATAACTTATTTTGACATCCATGGTATAATTTCTTGAGTTTAGTTTCTTAGCAGTTAGCAGTTAAGTTACGTTGAAAGACAGTGGGTGTAACATGCTTCCCTTTTCAGCGGGTTCTAATTTTATCCAGGGCAAGGCATGCTACAGGAATTTCATTCACCTTCTTTGTGCACAGCCATGAGAGATTCACTGACTGAATGCATAATATAGAGATGGCAGGTTCGATTCCAAAACATGTAATTTCATTCAGTAATATGACTGTCATGTTACTGTTGTAACAGAATCGTGTTGTTTGTGCAGAATTAATAAGATTCTTCCACACCGATTATTTAATTGATTCATGCCCGGTTTCTATAAACTCGTGAAATACCTATGGGTAAATTATCCATGGGCAAATTAGTTCCTAATCACTCACAATGAAGTAATGAGGAAGGCCTTGGGGTTGTACAGTTAATTTAATTCAGAAGGCTTTGATTCTCATTGTTTAAATTATTCATCCTATGAGAGGTTAAATTTTATCCAGCCATCCATGAAAGGATAAATTAACCCGACGATTTACCCTTGGAAAGATCTAGCCCGAGTTTGTAGGAACATTTTTTCTGTCATTTTCATATTTACCCAGAGGACATTTATCTAGAAACTCGCCACAAGTGTATGCGAATGTTACCTTTAAATTATTTGAGTTTGTAAAAGTTATTCTTGTGTTAATTCTGTCCATTGGATAATTTGCCCATAAATATTTCGCGAGTTTAGGCTATAGAAACCGGGCAATCAATTAATTAATAATTAGCATTATTAAAGGAATTTTATATCACCACTTAATGTTATGTTAAGTTACGGATAATCTTCTTTTAACGACATCCTTTCTTTAACGTTTTGGCTATGTACTCGTATTATATCTATTAACTACTAACTAACTCCATGGCGCTACATCTGCTGAGGGACTAGGCCTACTATCCGACCGTTGCATCTTCTACCATGGGCAGATGGCAGATATTATTTTACTTCTTTCTATCTGAACCATGGGTAGGCCTATCTTACTATAAAAAGAGGCCCTGAAATTCGGTTCGGAAGATGCCTGAATTTGTGAGTGTGCATGAAAACAATAGTCCATGATAAAACTAAATTTTAGAAATTGTCATCTTTCGAATATTTGATGCAAAACGTGCCAGCCAGTTGTCTAACGAGCCTACTACTTTGCTAACAAAATTGTAATTTTTGACATTGACTGAAACGTTTTTATAGCCGGCGTGGAAATGTTTTAGACAGTGGGATGGGTAGATATTGTCAGTCCTAAAGTAAAAAATGAAATGGTCTGTTATACATACGTAGATTTGCCCAAGGTACCTGAAATCGGGGCATTTATGTAGTCCTATATAAAACATTCCTTTTTATCATCAATACGGAAGTTTGGATTACACGGTAATCTCCCACATGACGTATCCTTTTTGCGGTTTCCTCTTATGGTAATCGTGTTCTTAAGTGAAGTTAAAATTCGAATTTATGAGCAACTTTATTGCTTGTTTTATGACACCATCGACATGTGTTTTAAACGTGTATGTGCAATAATTTCACAACCGACATGTTTTGTGAAAACCATCGTGTGATCAACTTATGAGTAGAGACAGGATGATAGGCAAAATCCCTATAATTTATCCCTAAAATTATCTTTTAAATTAAGTCCATATCCCTGTGCATAAAGCTAATTTTATGGAATAAATACATTATATTCTTCGCTGGTTTGTTCGGTTTTTTTAGAGTCTAAGGCGCAAGAAACATCTTATACAATAGGCCTACTTAACCACCGATAGACTTGTACGAACTTCTCAAGAAGACTCAAGTAATTTTCAGAATAAGTTTTGACTATTCGGTTATACATATCCTCAATGGCATTCCCTATCATAAAGTTGTCATAATACGGAATCTCTATTTGATTAAGGGGTATCTCATAAAATTAAGGCTAAACTCTGCTGTATTATTCCAACACCAATTAAACAGTAACAAAACAAGATGCAATAGTTATTTAGGATACAAACGGTAAGAGAGATTTTGCTTTTCGAGCAGATATATTTGGGAATCGAGTCAGTAAGAACGAGTGTAACAAATTCTTTGAGCAAAGTAAAGCCATTTTATCATGCATTATTTTTTTAACAGCCATTGATATTTGTGTACTAATAAATATGACATTTATTTTAATGAATTACGCACCGTGGAACCATATTTTCGCGCACAGCTGCCAACGTAAAGAATGGTCTCGACAACGATTTTCTATCACCACATAGCCCATGACGATTTTTGCAACCACCGTAAGAAATTTAACATTTAAGAGGGCATACGAATGAATTTTTACATTTTCATATTTTACCAAACCGAGTAGGCCTATATTTAATAATCATATGCAGGTATTTTTAACTAAAGGAGGATTTTCCATGTGACTGAAACAAGTTGGTGACAATAGAGTGGCATAAAGATTTTTTGCACGATGTAACTAATTAGTGGTACTTACGAATATCGTTGCCGTGGATCGTAACTTGACATTCCCACACGCAAATTGGTTTCTATGAAAAAAAAAAGAAATCTCAATGCTGAAACAATTACAAAAAGCACTAGTGCCATAAGTAAAACCATCACAATACAAGCCTTTCTCGAAGGCCGGAACCAAGGCCCGCCCAGTTTGTGGCGACTTGAACAGGACAAATATTCCGTCCCCATAACAACCAACACATGCGAATCACTTTCTAAAAATAACATCTATCTTCAATAATTCATATACATAATATTTTCTGCTAATATCTCAATTAATATAAATAAATTGATATAAATAATCATCGTGCACAAAATAGCACGTGCCGTAAGCGTATAACGGATCTCGGAAATTGAAGCGCAAGCGCCTCGTTTTTTCAAACTCTTTCCTCGATCCTTATGCACCGCTTACGGAACTAGTATCGCAATATACTATTACATCACTAGTGTGATAGTATGTAACTTTTACCTCGTGCGTCTTGTGTTAAAAAGTTATAGTTTTTATTCAAGCTCTCTAAAAAAACGATTAATTCCTACAATATCGAAATTATCTTATTTTTAGCCCGTCAGTTAATAAAGTACTTGTGCTCTACTCTCTTCAAATTCTCAAAATAGTCCGACTGTGCAGTGAGACACTGATTTTGTGTGCTCAAATTTATTAATTCGTTCCCTACCAGGCTGATGGAATTTATGTGTGCGTAAATATGGTAGTTCAGTGTCTCTATCCGTAGGCAAGAAATAAATTATGTGGGATAAATTCTGACAAACTGGTACAGATAGTCTCAAATATCGCCATTGCCAGGTTTGCTATGAAGTTGTTAGGCTTCACAACAGATTTTTTTTTTTTTAATCAGATGTTAATTTCATGCAGGTACCGTACGTAAAATTTTACACTCAATATTATTACTCTTACTTGTTAATAGTATTTCATCATAAGTAGAAATACATATTAAAGTAAGTAGATAGGATAGGCCTATGTTATAATTATGTGAGTGTAAATTCTTCTCTATTGGTTCTAAAATAAAAACATAGCAAAAAATATTACTTGGTAGCAGAACAAATCTAAAATAAGGTGGCCTTGCTTTTAGTATTTGTTGAAGTGATGAATCTTTACTGACGCATTGACTCCTTTGCGATTTGTTATATTTAGTTTCCGTGGGTAGAATGAAAGATCTTTTGTATCTCTAAACATCAGTTTTTAAAGTAAGATCAAAATGAACGAGAGACGCAAATTTTGGTAGATATTAAATCCATCAAATACTAATTTCTCCAGCGTCCCTTCTTTTCCCGATTTTAACATAGTTTCCATTTTTAAGATTGTCATAACGTACACAAATTCTTTCAAAACTACATAATCCATAGAATAGGAACTTTCTTCTCGTTCAGCGTTTCTCAACCTATGGTCCGCGGACCACTGGTGGTCCGCGTAGATGGTGCAGATGGTCCGCAAACATAATTAATGTATCTGCTGATCTTCGACTAAATTTGACTAATATTGAGCCAGATATCCAGGAACTCTGCAAGAGGCGACAAGCTCAACCGTCTCATTAAAAGTAATAACAATTCCTAATTATATTATCAAATTGGTAATAAATATTTAACTGTCAATAGTTTACTTCGAATTCAATGACTGTGTTTCCGTTGAATTAAAAAATGTATTTAGATTTATTTCGCTATAATGACCTATAATTAATACCCCAAATATTAATAATATAGGTCTACATAGCCTATAGCCTGCTTTTAAAAATGGGAAGTTTAATTAGGGGTCCGTAATTTTTTTTTAGACATTTTAGAGGTCCTCGTGTTCAAAAAGGTTGAGAAACGCTGTTCTAATTCATTTAATTCATTTGTTTGTATATACCTGCACATCCAGAAATGAAATAAATAAATAAATAAAATCGGGTAAACTGATATAACAAAGTAACAGATGGAGTTAATAGGCCATGTTTCAGAAACTATTGAGTTTTAGACGACGATTTTTTTTTTCAGAAAGTTTGATAAGCTTATGTGTAGGAATAATTCCTATGGGAATAGGAATTCTTATCGCTAGCACGTCTAATTATTTGTCAAAGCCCAGTGTATTGCAACTTCCAAAGTCTTATGTGAACACTGCAAACAATATTGTTGTCATGAGAACCGAATTGCATTTGATGAATTCAGTAAAATATTTTCAGAAATTAGGCCCCTGAATGGGCGTTACTCAGGTACCAGTCAACCGATTTGATCCAAAATCAATAGGCTCCATGGACGTTATAAGTGCGTATACTAAGTTTCATGAAAAGCTGATAGAGCGTATTCGAATTATTGCGAGTACATATATGCTACACGGACGGACATACATTTTACCGTCCACCATACAATCTCAGAAAGTACCATACTGGCACTTAATAAATAGATATCTGCTGGTTTTCTTTAAAATCCTTTTTCTAATGAAATGTCCACTTAAGTTAGGCAATACTTCCACTTCTTGTAGCGTGACCACAGAGCAATGACAGTAGTTTATATTTAGTGTTCTACTTTACTGAGTCATTAAAAAACCAGGCAGAATGTTATTTTCCCAGGCGGTTACGTAACTATAGATACCTTGTTATTATTATAGCAGGTAATAGCTGGCTTAAAGGACTTAGTAACTGTATTCATGACCTATAAGCTGAGTCTCGTTTTGTGTATCTTCATTTACTCATGGTACACATGCAAAATCTTGTTGTATTGGAATGGTAAACATCCTAACATAGATTGTAAACGAGTTCTATTAACCGAGACTTTTACTAATCCAGTTTTATGGTCTCCTCATTAAAGTATTATAGTAATGAAAACGTTAGTGCGTTATTTGATGAGGAACGAAACTACTGCACGCACGCTGTAAAAAATGCAAATAAATTGTCATGAGAATTCTAGTGCCAAGTTCCGTGGCAAGGTTATTCGAACCATTAATTTTACTCTCATTTATCCTATTATAAGAAAAGGTCTCGGGTTTTCTGAAGTTCTTGTTAAAAAATTTTACCTATGTATTTATAGAAGATTCTCAATAATTCCTTCCAGTAATTCTGTTCTAATGTATCCTAACTTTTTTTTTCAAAATTGACAGGCAATGCAAATAAATACACAATTAAATCTCTTGACATCCTTATCATGATCCAAAAGTCGGTTATTTTGTATTTCCCTGCTGAAAAGCTGATTTTTACTAAAGATAACAGATTTTGTCCTATAAGATTTTAAAAAGTGGAGATTATAGCTTTTGAAAAAAAAAAACACCTCATTTGCCATGTAGTCATATCTGTGGCTTGGTTCTAAAACGGGCAATGTAAATTTCTTGCAAAAATGAGATCTATGCAATATTGAGCTCGGCTAGTCTTTATCTTTCTTATAATAAAAGTGCCAATATCTGTTGTTATTAGTAGACATAATACAGAAACCTTAGGGGCCAATGTCGGAAGCTCCCAGCAAAAAATGTTACTTCTACAAAGACTTCAAAGTCAGTTATCTCAAAAGCAATATGACATTGGCCCTTTTAGAACCAAGTCACAGATTATTATCTACCACATAAGTTTTAACCAATGAAACGATAGGGCACAGTTAGTCAAGGCAAGTCTGGAGTTTACTTTTGCTCCGTACACATCTTGGATCAAGTTATAGTTTCATTTGCATTATTGTCGGTATCAGATTTGAAAACTGCTTGCGTTGGTGAGAAACCTGCACATGAGTAGTTCAATCTGTAGTGATGCCAAAATATATTATTACTTCTCGAGTGATGCATACCTTGCTGAGGACGAGTAAAAATAATAACTCTATTTCAAAGACGTGTGATGATGAACCATGTCAATCCTCGCAGAGGTTTGTGTCAAGTCTTCTAACAGTAATGATGGCTAAGTAACATACCTGAGGGAACACGTCGCCTTAAGATAAAGAATAAAAAAATTAACCGAAAATAGTTGAACGACCTTGTCTTAAGAAAATTTAATCAGTAGACCTTATCGTGTTTTAACTATATTTTCTGTTATAAACAGTGGCGCAGACAGGATTTTAAGCTGGGTGTGCTAAAAATTACACAATACATGCTAATAAAAATATTAAAATAATTACTAAAAGCGGGTGGAATTAATTCTTTAATTTTCTCTACAACGTATTCTTATTCAATAAAGTTAATCCCCTATTGCAAACATCGTTAACAATGTTATTATTACTATGGATATTATTACTGTTATCATCATCACAAATTGTAGTTTAAAATATTACTAATATTTATTAACTAAAAATTTACAAATTGAGACCACTTAATCTTATCAATATAAATGTGTCATTTCGAACAATTACAATTCCGGGGTGCGCGGGCAAAAAGAGTTAAGTCCACTTTCTTGTTACTGAGAATCAGAGTGACTATACCAGCCCAACATAGCTTTAGAGATGGATAAACCCATGAGGCACACATCCATAACTGCCGTACAATTTTGATTATGACTTACTGGACTTAGCACAAATGTAGAGAACATTTTTATCTATAACTCTATGGACATATCTCAATTTTTTAGGATGGTGGACTCAACTCTCTTTGCCCGCTCTTTGCCCGCGCACCCCGGAATTTTGATTCTGTGTAAAGTATTAAGTGTGTTTTTATTCTGGTTTGGTTTTAGCTTATCTTAATTTTGAGGTTTACTGTTTCTCAGTCCCACTGTTGGTATAGTAGAGATTCCCTATATGCGGTAACTCATTCGGGTAGTTCATTTATTTAGTAAGTAGTAATCTGACAGCTGACTGATACAATATTCACTTGATTTTATACAACACAAGGCAAGAAAGGAATCATTATTTACATTTTATTTATGAAATAGTCTTAATAAATCTCACTCGATATTTCTTGTTTGGCACTCCGAATCTATATGTAAGTCGTAAACTCTCGTGGGAATTACCTATGATTAAACTATACTTGATCCAAGATGTGTAAGGAGCAAAAGTAAACAACAGACTTGCCTTGACTGTGTCCTGTCGTTTCAGCGCCTACTTCACGATAGTGCGACAAGCTCAGATTTTAACTTCCATTCCGCACACCTCGTGCGATTATTTATAAGTTCTGTTACGTCAGTTGCTTGCTTTCGTATTTATATCGTACATGTTTTACAACATATATCTAGCAAACATGATTTCATTTGTTTTCATCATTGCCTAGGCAAACTTGTTGCTTCTAAAGAAAAACAATTAACATCAGTTACTAAATAGGCCTACAGGACGTATTTTATAACATAATTAATTAATTCGTTGTACTTTTCATTTTCATAATGTGTGCTGAAGTACACTACATATTGTAGTTAAAAGTAAAAACGAAAGTTCAATTGACTTTACTGCATATAGTCGACTAAACAGTCTTCAAAAACGAACTCTTGTGAACTGTGCTTTGTACTTTCACATTAGGTTGTTTATTTTCGATCCGTACAAATTAATTCTATTCAATGAATATTTATTTGTCATAAAGAGCATTAAAAACTATCTATAGACATAGTCATACATAAATGCAATAAATATATAAATAAGTTACATAGAAAAACAGTAAAAAACGATAAAAATTAAAAAGCATGGTCTAAAAATTCAAATATGGAATAAAAGCATTTGTCAACAAGTACTGTACTCTTTTGATTACAGTTTTAAATTTCATCAGAGGTAAATCCTTATATTTACCAGATAATTTGTAATGGAATCTATGCCAGCATAAAATGAAGGTTTCTCATATTTACTACTTTTTTTCAATAGAAAAGGGAGTTCCGTTCCGAGTACAGGTGCTTTGTTTTTAACCAACTTTAATTCGTTTTGCTTTGTTAAAATTAATATTTAAGATTTCTAAAATAAGGTTTACAAGAATCTGTATTACTCAGGCTACAAATGATTCTAATTACTCTTTTTTGGGGGGCTATAAAGATTCTATTCAAGTCCACGGCACCTCCCCAAATAAATATTCCGTAGTTTAAGTGAGTATAGACCAGGGAATAGTAAATTGTTCTTAAGGCCTTCTTGTCAAGAAATTGTTTTAAACGTAAAATAGCAAAGGATGCTAACTTGATTTTTTGGGCTACAAAATCAATCTGCTCATTCCAGACCATTAATTCCTCAACATACAATCCAAGAAATTTTACATGTTTTACATTGAGGTGTCGTCTGCATACATGAAAACATTACCGTCAATGATCAAGTATAGGCTAGATATAGTAAATATAGTGTAGCATAGATAGGCCATAATATGTGAATTTGTGCAGGATGCGTAGGGTTCGCACATAGGCACCGGCAGTGAGATAGCACCTGGATGCCCGATATAATGTAGACTACTCTGTCCTGCTCCAGGATACCGGCAAATCAATACTTCTGTCACTGCAACTACGGTATGTAATTTTTCCTCGTAAATCCGCAACTTGAAAGATATAAATCAGGGCATATAATTTAAAGTATAAAGGCAGTAGCCAAACCTATAAATAATTTTAGTCGATCTTAGTAAGTGTCAGAATGTTAACCTACTCATAGATCGTGTGGAGGACGGGAAAATGTCTGTCCGTGAGCATGTACGCGCGATAACTCAAATACGCTTTATCAGATTTTCATAAAAGTTGGTATACTCATTTATAACTTCCATGGGAAGAAGCCTATTGATATTGAACCAAATCGATTGACCGGTACCGTAGTAATGCCCAATTTAGTGCCTATTTTATGGTAATATATTAGAAAGAATTTATCAAATGCAAATCAGTTCTCATGACAAAATATTGTTTTACAGTGTTCATTTACGGCTTTGGAAGTTGCAATACAGTTAGCTTAGACAAATAACACTACCCACATATTCCTTCACAATTATGCTTTGTTCTTCCGTAAACTCTGCTTAATGAATCGATCTGGAGCTTAAACGAAAATCGATTAAAAGAATAACTTATTTTCTGCATATCATAACTACAATTATTATAAACAGAAGCATTCTGGCCCTTTGTTACAACAGTTTACCTTATTTTTATAGTCGCCTTTATTATAACATGTGGTATAGCATTAAATTCTTTCAGGAAGTATGAAGAACTATCCCCCTCCCCTATTTGTTCTTTTCATATAAAATATTACAGCTTTATCGTCTTTACATATGCAAATATAAATCAATCAATCAATCGATCAATCAACGTACCCACTCAACTACCCCCATTTAAAAGATACTAATTATTAGTACTGAGTTTGGGAAAAGGTAATCTGCGCCACTTTTACTTTTTTCCCCAACCTACACGATGTAAACTGCGTCACTGACAAATATAAACTGCGTCATCGACATTGAAATGGCGTCACCGCCATACTAATACACTAACATTTTCCTTCCCACTTCTCCGGAATTAGGACTGGCTATGGAATTGCATAGGCAGTGATGGGAAGTAATTGAGTAAAAGTAATCGGATTAATGTAACAATTCTTTTTTTGGTCCCATTTACTTGTAATCAATACTTTAAAAAAATGTAATTTCTACTTGTAATTTACTTCTGGAAATAAAATTGTTTTTGTTACAATTTAGTAGTCGTTAGTATTAGTATCATTCTCGCTTGCTATATCGTCATCCCTACTGCTTTTGCAACTAATATCCAAATTAGAGTAAATATTAACAAAAAGTTACTCAGTGTTTCCAAAAAATATTATAATTAATGTGTTTTTTTGTTTGTTCATTAATAGTTTGGGCTTGTGCCCAAAACATACCAAAAACAAGGAATTTTTAGGTACTGCTGTTTTGAAAAGTAATTGTAAATGTAATTGTAATTTTACTGATTAGGCCTACTTTTTGAAAAAGTAATTTGTAATTGTAATTAAGTAAAATGTCTCTCAGGTAATTGTAATTCAGCCCAATTACTCTCTTTTAGTACTTTTCCCATCACTGTGCATAGGTGTGGTTAATAGCTTTGTCATTTTAAAGATGTTAAAAACAATATCCTAATTTCTTTAGCATGAACACTTCGTCACTTCTAAAATTGTTAAAAACACTACCCTAATTTTTTGCATGAGCTTTTTGTTCTCATATGAAAGTTGTTACCATCCTAAAGATAGAGCAGATAAAGCACTCGTTACCAACATACATAAAACGGTACCAACCAAAAGACAAGTATGATCCCATCACCTCATGTGCAAAAAATTGTTACTGAATAGAAACGAACATTCACATATTAGGTCTAACTTTTTATTGCCGCAACCTGCATATCTCCGTGGCGCAGTTTACATATCTGTGTGCCGCAGTTTACGTATATCATTTTTATTCTATATCAGATTCGGTGTCAACCGTGGAACAGATTACATACACCCCTGAATTTTTCGCATGGCTCCAACTAATTTGTAAAAAATTGTTAAAACAAACTAAATGTTAAGAAGTATTTTAACTGATAAGCTTTAACGGATGTAACAAACAAAAGCAAAAAATATGAACTACTTTTTATTATTTTTTTTATTTTTTATTTTATTTTTATTTTTTTTTTTTACTAGAGGACCCAGAGCAGCGATTAGCTAAAACACAGGGAACCAAAACCAACCAAACTCGCGTGAGAAATTCAAATTATATCGATAACTTAAGGATATTTTCGAACGCTTCCTAGTAAATTTAGCCATTTTGTTCATTACAGAGGTGACCGCGTATAGTAATATTTACTAAAATTTGAATAGTTTTGCGGAAAATACTGTATAATATAGTAATAAAATAAATTATGTGTTTTAAAACTGAATTCTGTCGCCAGCCTCAGAATTCTGGTCACCAATGGCGATCTGACAACAGGAAGTTTGGCGCCCTGATATAAATAATTATATTTAAACATTCTCCGGAATCTGGGCATCAAAATTGCTTCGAACTAACAATTTTGGTATTATCTTAAAAATTAAAATTATGGATAGAAAATTACCCATACTTCTATCTGGTAATGTTAAACTGCTTTCTAAATTTACTTAAGGGTAAAAGAAAAAGAGTCGGCCTCGGTGGTCTGGAGGTAGCATGCCCGCCTCTAGATCTGAAGGTCGCGAAATCAGATCCGGCCGCGGTCGAAGGATTTTTCAGGACGTAAAAATCCTGGGCACGGAGTCCTCCGGGAGGGACTTGAAGCTGGGGGGGTCCGTGTCGTAGATTTACGGCACGTAAAAGAACTCAAAGCCTAAATTAGAGCCTCTGGACAAAATTCTCGCCACTTTCACGTCCAAGTAATACCTTAGTTTCCGGAGGGGGTTGAGAGGTGATGGGCTTACCATCTGTCCCTCTGCCTCTCTCTCGGAAAAATAAGCGTAACAGAATTCACATAGGTAACAGAAACCATCACTTGGAGGCAGGGGCGTATCCAAGATTTATTTTCGGGAGGGGCTGTGATAATTCTAACTTTACTGTCACTAGGGTTCAGAAGTTGATGATCTAAAAACGCCTAAAAATGACCTATAAATTACCTTAAATTTATGAAAATATGACATGAAAAATTTAAAATATGACAATATTTCTAAATATATATCTAAAAAAGGGAATATACAGTAGCATATTAATATAATAATAAACAAAGGACAATATTTTAAGTATGTTATTTGACTACTTTAATATTATGTTTACTATATTAATGAATTACTAGATTGCTTTGTGTACAATGGTGGAAAAGTTCATTCTGAAGACAAAATAGGAAAAAATGTAACGAACGAATGAGAATTTCCTAAAAATGACTGGTAGAAAATAAAATGCAAAATATGAGTAAGGCATTATTGTTCGTTTTGACGGAAGACGAACTTATACTACATCCTGCATTGTCTGTGATGTCTCAGAAAAGAGATGACATATCATCAACCTCTGAGCCCTAATTATCACACACAATTATACTGGATAATAACGTATTTCATCTTTTATAAGTCAAAATGTGCAATTGAACTGTCTACTTTCTGAGAAATTAAAGTGCCCTTATGTGCAACATATTAGCATGACTTAAGGGTATATGTACGTGAATTATTTTGAAATTTATGTTTTTTTGTATACAGCACTAAAAAATTGTGCTGAATTTTCTGCATCCATTGATATATAGTTTATGTAGGTTTAGAAATTATTTGTGCCATTTAAATGGACATTTAAATATGTTTACATGCTCTGAGCCACGCCCTTAGAAAGGTCAAATGAGAAATTCACTATTAACTTAAAATTGAATTTCCCGGTAACTCTTATTTTACACACATATTGTTAGGTAGCTCCACAACCATTAGAGATAGAAGGCTGAAATTTTTTACACTAATTTTACATGCATATATGCATGAAGTAGACTAAACATAGGTATAAGATTAAAGAAAATGTGTAATGAAATATTGATCAAATTTCAAGATATTTTATATGCGATATATAAAAATTAATTGCATTAAAAATAATAACTTTAGCTGTATAAAAGTAGTCTACTTTGTAGAAAAATATGTTCATTATATGCTTTAAAAAATAAAAGGCGTCAGAGAAACCAGAAAAATGTTATGCCTATAAGGAAGTGATAAGTGCATCTGAATCATTTTTTTTCATGCTCCTATAAAACGTGTAATTTAAAATTAACTTGGTCAATTTTTTATACTTTTATCTGCTAGTTATGTTATAGTAAGCCTTATTATAGGATCCTGTAATTTTTGCCCACTTCTGAGTTCATTTTCTTGTAAAATTTTAATATTTTAGAACCTGCATTTTTTTTATCTTTTTGTGGTTGTTCACGTAGGCTATATATACCCTTAATGTTTCGGGGGGGGCTGCAGCCCCCTCAGCCCCCCCCCTGAATACGCCCCTGTGGAGGCCCTTCGCCCCAACATCGCGGATATAGGAACACAGATAGAAAAGAAAAAGAAAGAGTAGAACAAAGTAAAGTGAATTAAGTAAAATGTTTCCTATTATAGAAGACCCTAGTATTCCTAGAAGTTTGTTTGTCATGGTTATTAATTTAACGACGGTTATGCGAGCATTTTGTCCTTCACCAATTTATTAGACCACCTGAGTGGGCCTTGGGTTCAATCCCCAGTACCTCGGAGGTCTGGAACTGGGTGCACTCAGCCTAGTGATTCAAAATGAGGAGCTGACAAGTTGGCTCCTGTCACGGAAAGCAGTAATAACGGCCGTGGGTGTCGGCATGCTGACCACAACAACCAATCCTGCCATCTGCCTATGGTAGATACTGTAACGCAGAGGTCGGATGGTAGGCCTAGTCCCTTCAGTGATGCAGCGCCATGAAGTCAGTTTTAGTTAATTAGTACTTCATTTACATACCCGTAAATCTACATACGTGGAACTGTAACATTTATTGACACTTAAATTCCATCAACCTTGCGAACTTATTAACTAAGAAGAAGATATAGCCTGAGCGTGAGTGTAAAATATTAGTGCTGCCATCTACTGCCTGCAGTGAAAGTAAGGCATAACAACTGTTCTGAGGCCTCATTTAATTAGTTATAGCTTACTAGCATGTGCCCGCGGCTTCGCCCGCAATAATTATTTCAAAAATTAAAAATTAAGAGCATAATAGTTAAATCATTATATTTAATAACACCTAAATCACGTGGACTACATACCACAATTAGATAGCATCGTCTGGTAAAAGCGACCTCAGATTCGAGTTTCTTGGCCCAGAAAACCTCTGTATAGTGAGATTCGTCCAAATAAAACAACGTTTGACCATATTTAGGGTTTACAACATTCAAGCGATCGCGAAAGTTTTATTTTCAAGATATGACAAAAATAGCCAAAGCCAACTGTAATTGATTTGACATTGAAATGTATAACAGAAAACTTATGTTTTGAAAACGCAAAAAAATGCACGTTTTTTGCCCGTTTTTCACTCATAACTCACGAACGAAAACTAAAATTAAAATTCCGGCTTCGAGGTGCATTTTCCGACCCTTCAGCCCACCTATGTTTAAAATTTCAGATCTCTGCGTTCAATAGATTTCGCTGGACATCGAGGACAATTCCTTTTATTAATATAGATAATATGAATTATAATGATACCTTCTCTAATTTGTCAAACATCCATTTAATTTAATCCAAACCCACCTATACCATTGGCAACAATATGTTCTGTGAATTTGTTTCGATAATTCTATGCAAAAAAGGGATTAAGTATTTTCAAAAACATTTAATTTTTGACATTTAGAATCAGAATTTTTCAAAATCCTTTCTTAGTGAGCACCTACATTATGAAACGAAGGTACTGTCAAAATTCCAAGTCTCTACCTGTTATAGTTTAGGCTCTACGTTGATTCCTGTCAGTCAGGATAAAGCCTTTTATATATATAGAGATTAATTTTATTTTATTTTTTCTAGGTGCTTTATTCCAGAGGTGGATGAAAATGAAACAGCATCTTGGAGTGACCCAGCAGTTCTTGCAGCGATACCCAGGACTACAGAAGGAGATCTGGATTCATGCCACATTATAGATCCCAGTACAAACAGTTCGATAAACTGTCACCATTGGGTTTATGACAGAACTTACTATATGACTAGCAGAGCAATAGAGGTAGGCCAATTATTTCATGAAGTCTGAATTCCTGGATTACATAAGTGTGATATTCTTTGTGTGCTAATTCATTAGGAATTCAGGAGACTATTTTATTTAATAGGATAAAAGAAATTCTCATATTAATCAGAATAAAGAAATAAATGGAATAAAATAAAATAAAATAAAGCATATAATGTCACTTTTGATTGAACTTTTAGTGTTATATGATCAGTGATGGGAAGTAATTGAGTAAAAGTAATCGGATGACAGTAACAATTCCTCTTTTGGTCCCATTTACTTGTAATCAATACTTTTTAAAAATTGTAATTTCTACTTGTAATTTACTTCTGGAAATAAAATTGTAATTTTTACAATTTAGTAGTCGTTAGTATTAGTATCATTCTCGTTTGCTATATAGTCATCATTACTGTTTTTGCAACTAATATCCAAATTAGAGTGCATGTTAACAAAAAGTTACTCAATGTTTCCGAAAATATTCTCATTGATGTATTTTTTTTGTTTTTTGTTTGTAAATTAAAAATTTGTGCCCAAAACAAACAAAAACAAGGAATGTTTAGGTACTGCCATTTTGTAAAGTAATTGTAAATGTAATTGTAATTTTACTGATTACTTTTTGAAAAAGTAATTTGTAATTGTAATTAAGTAAAATGTCTCTCAGGTAATTGTAATTCAGCCCAATTACTTTCTTTTTGTACTTTTCCCATCACTGTATATGATGAATACAAACTTATATGAATTATGTTTTAATCATGGTGCATTCCTAATGGGGTGCAATATGCATTGTTCTAGTTGGAACTTACCTATTTGAGAAATGTCAACATTGAGAACAGGTTGACTGAAGTAGTAGTGTTTTGGTTTGCTGTGCACACAAAAATATATTTTAGTTTTAATTGTGCAAATACGGTGAAACTTTATATAATGATATGTGTGGGGCCCTAGCAAATTGTATTGTTATAGGAGGGTTATTGTTATATCGAGTGGTTGTAATTTAACATATATTAGAAATTAAGGAGTTAGTGGGTAATATTTCGCCTTATACCCTCAAAATGATATCGATAAACCAAGATCAGCAGTAGCCTCAGATATTTATTGTTAATATAGTGCAGTATACCGGAAGGTCGCGGGTTTGATCCCCGATGAGGTCGTTGGATTTTTTCAATTGGCCTAATCCTTCTGGTGGCACTATGGCCCTGGGGTCGACTCAGCCTCTAACAGAAATGAGTACCAGGAGCAATCCTGGGGGTAAAGGCGGATGGTGCGTAAGGCTGACAACCTTACCACCTTCATGTGCCGATGTCTAAAAATCTGGGAGTCTCAACCTCCTGGAACCCTCTGGGCCTCCATGGCCTGTAATAGGGAACACTTTACTTTATAGTGCAGTATAACCAATTCTGAGTTGTGAATCATACTAAAAAATACAAGCTAAAAAACACACGTATTTACAAAATCAATAAAAAAAACCTATGTACATTGTCATAGAATCAAGTATTTTACTAATTCATTAAAATATCTATTTACATTCAAAACATACACTTTTTATCTTGTTGATGTGTGCTGCAATTACTAATAGTAGTATTTAGTCATACATGTATGTAACCTGTTAAAAACAGAAGTTATTATTGAATATAAAATTATTTTAGATTGAACTATTTATTTTAACTGCTAACTGCAGTAGTTACGTTGGTAAAATTCAGGTTATTAATGTAGAAGTACTATTGTTCTACTATTGTAGTATACAATTTACAGAAACTTCTTTTCTTCTGTGCTCATTCATGGAGTCCTATATGAGAGTCATGGATCAGAATTGCAGGCTTACTGCTTCCTCGGTTTATCATTTAGATAATGAAATGCATTTCGGTGTATTTATCCGCCATCTTCAGTCGCTATAGATTTTTGTAAGTTAAAATAAAAGGCTGCATGCAGAAAACTGTGTAACCTAGGCCTACAGGATAATTAATGGAATGGACTTGCGAAGAAGCAGAATGCTAATTTTGTTACTTAACTTACTGACTTCCATTGAATTGTAACCATAGCGACTTTACACCCGCACACTAAAAAATGACTATTCAGACTGTTTTAACATCACAGATCATGGCACGCTTTGAGCTTAGCCATGTGTCAGAAATTTCAAACTTGTAGTTGGTGGGAAAAGGGAAGAAACAGACAAGCAAATTCACCACATTGCTCCTTATGGTGTTTTATGTGCAAATTATGTACATGTTGAAGTAACAGCCTAACTCACATTATGTTTTTGAACACATAAGGATGGTTTTAGCCACAGTGATCCTATTTTCCATCCCTCATGAACCTTTCTTTCCTGGAATTTCAAGAAATGTAACAGATATCAAGCACCCAGAACACAATATTGGTGACTGGGAAGGATACTAATCTGATACCAGCTACCATCCAGTGGCGCCAACTTATATGGGCCCATGGGGCTCAAGCCCACCAAATAATTTGACTATATTATTATTATTTATTTATTTATTTATTTATAATTTATTATTTGTTGCTATTAGAAAAAAATCGTGTTTATTTGTTGAATCATTCTAAATCGAAATCAGGCTACTGTTGACTTATATAGAACGATCTCCTCTTGTTCGAAATCATTCACGATAGTTTGAAATAGTCGAATTCATTAAGTATTACATCTTACTCTGTCAATGCAGTTTTACTGACAAAGAAGATGATTTGATGCTTGTGACGAATTTATTGGGAAAACTCCAATCAGGAGAAATATATTTTGCAACACTCCATGCTACATAATTTTATTTTAGAAGTTACCTAAAACAAGAATAAGTGTATAGGCCTACAACATTATAAACTATAAACAATTTTTGTTAACCAGGCTAGGCACCACTTTCTTGGCAGTTGAATTACAAAACATGATCGTTATTACAAACACTGAAATCGTTTCTTGCACAGTTCTATATATATCTGCAGTCATATCATAATTACATTATAAGACCATTTCATAAACCTTAATAGGGGTGGAAGTGTGAAAATTTTAAAATCTTTGAGCCCACTCAATGTTCTTCAAAAGTTGGCGCCACTGCTACCATCCATTGGGCTAAACTACTGGTTTGCAGTAACAATTCAACCACCAAATAACATTATAAAAGGGTGTTTCTTAAATAGCTCCATCATTATAGTGAGATACATTTAACATAATTATTTTCACCCTTTTGTTAATTTTGCTTATGGCCTCTTTGTAGAACTGCACCCAAGCATGAGAAGTCATTTGGGAGTATACACTTCATGTATCTATTTACTATTTTACATCTGTATTAAATATTTTTAATCTTTCGTATTTATAAGCTTCTTTCGTATTTGTAAGCTTATATATTATATTTATTATACATTATTATTTGGAAATAACATAAACCTCAACTGATTTTGTTTTCATTGTTTTAAACAGTGGGACTTGGTGTGTGACAAGCGTTGGATGGGTGCTGTAGCGCAGTCTGCATACATGTTCGGTGTGTTCACAGGAGCAGTTGTGCTAGGCAGCATGGCAGACAAGTATGTCGTCAATCAGTAACAATTTCTCAGAATGGTAACTATCTCTGGGTAATTCACTAAGTCTTGAGTGATTTTTTCACTAAATATTTATATACACTCAAAATGTCATATTTTTATATGAATCATATATGCATATTTTTATATGAATACCAAATCAATGCGTATTTAAATAGTTTCAATTTACGAGTAAGTTATTTTTTTGTTAAACATAAGTTTTATTCTGTTCACTGGAAAAAATCCAAATAGATGATTCATTAATCACTACTCGTTGATACCTTGATGTATTCAGTAACAAGGTGACATTTTATCCGACTATTCTATTCTTATGCCACATATTTGATACTACCCAATAAGATAATACCTCTGACTGACTTCACTGATGAACAAGTTATAAATTGCTGCTTCAAAATTTGCAAGATGTATTTTTAAAAATTTTATTGAATATCCATCAAAATGTTGCAATATTCCAAAGGATGTGCATACCACAATCTGAGAACACTATTCTATATTATTAAAAATGTTATATTTTTATATAATAGGCTATAATAGAGACTAAAATATTTACTTAAAAATTATTATAGGTAGCCTATTTGATTAAGTAGGGTACAATCTCATTATGACATATGTGTAGGCTGACCATATTACCTTAAGTCAAAAATGGGACATTGGGATGGTAAAAATGGAGCAACGAAAAAATGGTCATTATAGTGTTAGCATACCACTTTCGTTTCATCACTGCACTGTTTGGACACAGAAATAAATTTCAATCTCTCTGGAGATTGTTAATAAAACTGCACTTTTGCCTATTTTGACATTAAAAGCATATACTTAAAGCTTTAAAAATAATACTTAGAACTTTAAAAACTGTGAAATTCAAACCATCAGTGTTCATTAACAAAACCACCAGTTTGTATACATACTGAACAAAAGACTGACGCTTCTTCTCTAGGATTAATGCACTGCCTCCTTGTTCATGGGGGTACGCCGTAGCGTAGTGGTTGAGGCGCTGCGCTGCAAACCGGAAGGTCGCGGGTTCGATCCCCGATGAGGTCGTTGGAATTTTTCAATTGGCCTAATCCTTCTGGTGGCACTATGGCCCTGGGGTCGACTCAGCCTCTAACAGAAATGAGTACCAGGAGCAATCCTGGGGGTAAAGGCGGCCGGGGCGTAAGGCTGACAACCTTACCACCTTCATGTGCCGATGTCTAAAAATCTGGGAGCCTCAACCTCCTGGAACCCTCTGGGCCTCCATGGCCTGTAATAGGGAACACTTTACTTTACTTTTACTTTACTCCTTGTTCATGATCAAAATGTGAGTTTCCTAATATGTATTTCATTATTTTCTCAATGATGATGATGATGATGATGATAATAATAATAAAAAGTTAATAATAATAATAGCAATAATAATAAGTTAATAATAATAATAGTAATAATAAATGCAATAATAATAATAGTAATAACATTAGTAGTTTAAAAGCACACAACATGATTGACCAATATAAAAGTATAATAGTGTAATATTAAAAACTAACATTTTCATTCAAGCAATGGGATGGCCTAAATATACGAAAATGATGATAATGTCCTGTTAAAATGCTAAATATGGTTAGCCTACATATGCGTGTATAAAAGATAAAACTTCAATTAATGTGTACATTTCATTAAGTCTGCTGTTAGACACTGTATCAATTTATTTTCTAATTAAACAGCTAGAGCTCCTTCTGTGCAATGCATAGGACTTGAGCGTGGTGTGGTGTGGCGTGGCACAACTAAGTAGTTTTTCCTTCTTTTCACTATCCTTTGATTTGCATTGTGAAAACTGAGGTTAGAAAAGGAAAGGGTTCCACCATTGGGAGGCAGCATACCAATACTTCAGTTTCTGTTCGCAACATAAGTAGCTTCTGTTATCATAGCAGTAGATATGGTGGAGAATTTTTATTTCATCTGTCCACGTAAGAATATACTGTATTTCTCTTCCTTTCCATAGGTATGGCCGTAAAGTGATCCTCTACATATCTGCAGTCCTACAGCTGATTCTAGGTGTGGGAGTAGCATTTGTTCCAGAGTTTTATTCATTTGTAGTGGTGAGATTCATTTATGGAATTTTTGGTTCTGCTGGTTCTTACATCACTGGTTTTGTTCTTTGTAAGTAGTCTATTGCTTATGGGTTAGTTGCATAGTTAAGTAAAGTAGACACAAACAATTTCTTGAAATAACTGGCATAGGTAATGCCACGAGTGACTTGGAAATCGCCGATAAATTCCTGAGCAACTTCGTCGGTTTTCGCTTAAATATTTTTTAAGGATATGATATGATGAGTGGCGACTCCATCGCTGGGGAATTTATCTATGGAAGTTCCAAGTCACGAGTTACATTTGTGATTAATACAATTTTGTTGTTAGGCCAATATGTGGCAATAGACGTCGAAATCGTAAGACTAAGTGTGGGTATTAAATTGTACATAAATATACTGGACTAAATCTAAGTAGCTTAAAAGTAGATTGCTATAGAATGATTATTTAGCAAACAATATCTAGTAAAATTAACAAAGTGTATTGAAATTGAAGGCATTCATGGTGGCTTTTTTCTGAGAACAAAACACAATCAGTTAATAAACATCCATTTATTGAAGTATTGTTGGCTGAAATTTAATTTTGAAGATATCTTGCATAAAATGTACTGTATTATATTTTGAAACAATGCACATCCTTGAAATCAGACTTCAATATCAGTGTCATTACAGATGTTCTCTTCCTGAAATTTAGTAACCTTACAATGAAATTTCCATTAAACTATATTCAGGTTTCTTTTTTTTTCTTTCAGCTATGGAAATAGTTGGTCCATCGAAAAGGACAGTGATAGGAGTCATGTTCCAAGCATTTTTTGCAACAGGTTTGATGCTTGTTGCATTCTGGGGCTTCCTCATAAAAGACAGAATGATTCTACAAGTAGTGTATGGATTACACAGCTTACTTCTAATTGGGCACTGGTGGTGAGTTCCTGAAAAACAATTAAGTATCGATATCCAAACCCTCAATTACCCAAGCGACCTTCTTCTTTCATATATTGTTTAAATTATGATACTTATTTATACGCTTTTTGGATCCTTGTGATCAGTGCGTTTTTTCTATAAAAAAATTAAGCGGAGTCATCTTCACAAGGGCACATATAATTTAACACATGAAAAACAACTGCAGAATAGTCCGAGACAGAATGCTAGCAGCATTAATGCAAATAAATGCAATTTGAAGCCAAGAGAAAAGGAACCCAACAAACTCTTGAGCATGTGCTAATGCTGAATCGGTATCACCGGCAACATAGTCACCGTAGCGCTCATTTGTTTTCTTGATCGCAGCACTAATGTCAAGCCCCGCCTCTCAATAATCATGGTATATAGATAACGAATGTAACCCTAAAAATAGCTATTTTAATACAAATCATGCATATAATTGCTTAAGTTAATTTGCTGAGCACAAATTCCTCTAGACTAAAAAATTGTGGAAATTAATGATTTTCTAGTATATGAGACTGGAAAAATAAGGGCTATACATACCCCCAGGAAAAAAGCACTGCTTGTGATAACAGTTAAGTACAATATTTTAAGTCATTACCGAAAAGCTACCATCGTATCACAGATGGAACAGTTGAAAGTTAGCACAGTATACGACAATTACTATATTTTACAAACTATAAGACGCTACTACGGACTGTAAGATGCACCTTAATTTTTAAGCAATTTTTTTAAATAACATTTTTACCATTTTTTTTTTTTTGCATTGTGAAACTGATTACTAACAAAAATATTATACTGTTACCGATAACACAAATCCCTTTCAATTCAAGTTCACTGGCACCGTAGACTGCAATGACGCATCATAGGCTAGACAATGTTCTGGGTTTCTGATGGGGCGGGAGGGAGACAGTGTTAGCAAGCTTGTGAATCCCCACAACTTGTGTTTGTCGTATTGGTGCACTGCTGCTGCCAATTGAATCCAATATTGCCAAATAGAGATAGGTTTCCTGCGGCATTGAATATATGGCCATTTTTAAGACTGGTGGGAATTTTAAATCAAACACTGGATATTTTATATTAATTTCGAGTATAAGACGCACCTGAATTTTGGAGGCAATTAAAAAAAAAAAAAAAAAAAAAAAAAAGTGCGTCTGATAGTCCATAAAATACGGTACCTACTTAACAACATTCAACACATCTTGAGTTCAGCATAATATTTTAGTAGTTTTAACATGACACTGCAGGTAGGAACGAGCTGAAATGGGCTGGAGAAATCTATCTGAATAGTGAATGAGGGCGCTGGTGATGGCAACTTGTTCTCTTGGATGGCCTGTAAATTCCTATATAGTATTGTAAACCCTCAGCAAACTGACCATTTTGCATTCTTTGTTGGTGTGGATTTCAAAGCAAAGCAACTTCTGCTGTCTGAGAAAGTGACAGGGTAGATGAGTGAGGTTTAGGAAAGAAACAAGGTTCAGAAATGGTGCAGGAAAAAATCAGTGATTAATTCCATTGAGGTACCGTACATACCTACAGTATATTGCTATCCATTTCTATTATATATTTCTCCAAGTATTATTGAGTTATTTTGACATATATGATAATCCAAACAAATTGAAAATTTGAACCGCCCTCGGTCCCAATTAATTTAAATAACTGACATTCCACTGTACTTTAATTTGGTAATGTGAAACTTTACAAAATTTCAAGTAGCATAATATAATGTGTCCCACAATATTGTATTACGATGTAGCCTAAATGTCTTGGAATGAGGTAAACCTTAAGAGTATTCAATCATAGGAAAGAGATTCTAGCTGGTGCTTTAAATAAAAATCTGGGTAACTCAGTTGGGATTCTGGTACAGAGGAATTATTTTTCTCTTAAAATATCTCATAAAGTAGTAGAGTGTTACTTGCCTACTTTGTATGCACTACTGGAACATTTTACCACAATACTATATGTCATTAACTAACTAACTAACTCTGTGGCGCTATATCCCTGAAGGGACAAGGCCTACCATCATCTACCATAGGCAGACGGCAGCATTGGGGGACAGTGGTCAGCATGGCGATACCCACGGCCGTTAATGGTGGTTTCCGTGACCGGAGCCACTATTTCTCTATCAAGTAGCTCCTCAATTTGAATCACAAGGCTGAGTACACCCCGTTCCAAACCTCCCTACCTCAGAAAAATCCAAGGAGGTACCGGGGATCAAACCCGGGCCGACGGATCTGTAGTCAGCGACCCTAACCACAAGACCACGCCGGCGGTCTATATGTCATATGTACAATAATTTTTTTTCAACCCACTTATTTCTATCCTAGAGAACAAGATATGAAAACATTTATATCATGGTTGTGTTATTTTATTCGCAGGCTGATAGATGAGTCTCCACGCTGGTTGTGGTCTCAGGGAAGAGCAAAGGAAGCTGTTGCTATAGTAGAGAAAGCAATGAAACAAAATGGTTGTAGTGAAACTCTTGATGTCACATATTTTATTTCAAAGGGCAAAGCAAAGACTGCATCTCAAGAAACACAAGATGCCAGCTTGATAGATCTAGTGAGAACACCCAATCTACGCAAACGAACATTAAATGTTGTCTTAAACTGGTACGTTCAGTTTCTTTTATTAATATTATGCTAGTAATATGTAATAATTCCTGTGAGTTTGTCTGTTACTCTTTCATGAAGAAACTACTCAGGGATAGAGCTGAAGTTTTGCAAAAAATATTTATACCCTGGAAAGAACATAGGTCTACAGCTGTTTCAAAACATTTCAAAATTTAAAGTTGGTGGTTATTTTAATGGTTTGTGTTCTGAAGTAGGAGGTAATCCAAGTTTTGGATAACTATCCTATTTTAAGATTGCCATACAGACAATGCCTGCCAATAGATAATAATAATAATTTTGAATAATAAACGAAAGTAAACTAAAGTATTAACATATTTGACAAATTATGATTAATGCAAAAAAAAGTAAGAAAGAAAGAAAGAAAGGAGGAAATAAGAGGTAACAGCATTTAGGAAATAGGACAGCTGGCCAAAATATAATTTATTTATTTACTTAGTGAATATTATACAAATGGTTGTGAAGAATGCTTAATGAGTAGGGACCGGATTTTTAGGTTTTTAAAAACACTGTTTTAGGTTTTCCATTAGGTGAAATAGGTTTTTTTAGGTTTTTTGTCCAAAAATATCGTTTTCGGGTAGAATAATTGGTTTAATGAATTCGAATGTGCTACATAGGATTCAATACATAATTAACACGTCTTCTTAAAACACAGTGTGACCACTCAGTGTGAATAACAAGACAGTACTAAAGGCAAACAAAGCTTTAAAACACAGAATTCTATATCCTTGTTCATACACGGCAGCAATGGTTGTTCGTACGAATATTTTAAAAGGAATACGCCGGTACTCTACACTTCCTCTCTTGATGCTGTCCATCTTAGACGACAATGGGTTGAACGAATCGCTGGTGGCATTAATTTCAACCCGACAAAAATTATTGTCTCTCCGCAAAATATCGATTCCTCAACTGACAAACAAAAAAGACAAAAAAAGTAGCCTAAATTTGATATTTTAGGTTTTATATCCCGTTTAGGTATAATTAGGTTTTTATACCTCATTTAGGTATTTTTAGGTGCCACAGAATTAATGTGGGTGAATCCTATGGACATGATTCGAAAAAGTGTATGAGCGCTTTTTGTTTTGGAAGTAAGAAAAAAATAGGTAAAAACCTAAGAATCCGGTCCCTATTAATGAGTCACAAATAATATACATTCCAATGCCTTTTCGCTGTGTGGGCAAGCCATCAATAGCAATAGATCTTGCAACATGATGCAATTGCCGAGCTGAGTATTCAAATAATGATACGAGTTGTTCAGTAGTTCTTAGCTACCAACTCATTCTCACATCTTGCATCACAAGGAGTATTCAGATCCTGCATTCATCCAAAAACATTTTCATTCAGATGATCATCCAATTTTTTATATACTCAAAAACAGATTATTTGATTCTTAAAATCATTAAATTCTGCCCATCGCTAATAAATGATGCACATGAGCTAGAAAGAAGTTATAAGACACATGAGGGGTCTATTAGAAAACCCAACAATCTCCAATCTGAAAAAAGACAGAGATGCTACCTTCTATTGAAAGTTTAATGCATTTCCTGGTACATATTTAGTGAATATGTTGCAAATCTCACTTCCCACATGAAAGAGGAACTCAGATTTTCAGCATATTCACTAAATATGTAATAGGATTTGCATTAAACTTTCATTAGAAGTAGCATCTCTATCTTTTCTTTTCTCAGAATGGAGTTGCCGAGTTTGCTAATAGACCCCTCCTCATATGTAGGTTAGGTTACCAGCATTGGGTGCAGGGAATTCAGGTTTCTACCATGATAGCATAAACAGGATATAGATTAGATAACACTATCGTAAGAACATTTTTTTTAAAGAAGACTGTACCAGTAAGATAATTGAAATTTATACTGTATTAAATAGGGATGGGTCGATACCAGATTTTCTTGATACACGATACCGATATATGATTTTTCCCTCAATACTCGATACACAATAACGTCAACATTTCCAGTTTCAATAAATAGGTACATTAAAAATTAAAAGTTGGGAGAACTGTGTAATACCAACTAAATTAATTAAGTGTGCATATTTAATGAGATAAAATTTATTATCATCAGTACCCTATAATTATTTTTAAACTCTACACTAAAACTAAAATTAGTTTTTGAAACAGTCCACTTACAGGTTTTTGTTCAAAAATACTAGCATTCTCACTTAATTGCAGAATTACCAAAGTATCGAAAAAGTACCAAGCGAGTTGTATGAAGTCGCTTGATGCCGATACCATGCAAGTATCGAAAGTATCAAGGACCCATCCCTAGTATTAAATGCTATCATTGGATT
Source organism: Ectobius pallidus (assembly GCA_964059195.1). Taxonomy (NCBI): domain Eukaryota; kingdom Metazoa; phylum Arthropoda; class Insecta; order Blattodea; family Ectobiidae; genus Ectobius; species Ectobius pallidus. The sequence continues at coordinate 121,054,791 of CAXKWD010000009.1, read as the reverse complement.
CAAAATATCAAAATGGTCTGTGCATTAAATACAGAATGGTGTTCATTATTAATATTTATATTTCTTTTCAGGTTTGCCAACAGTTTGGTCTATTATGGTCTCTCTTTGAATACTGGAAAGTTATTTGGCAACCCCTTCCTAGTACTGTTTATCGTAGGTTTGGTCGAGTACCCAAGCTATGTGATGACAGTTCTTCTGATGGATCGATGGGGACGACGTAGTCTCCTTAGTGGTCTCATGTTGCTGGGTGGCATTGCTTGTATTGTTGCAACTTACATACCAAAAGGTAGATTGAAAACATTAATCTTAATGGTCTTGGTAGTAAAATTTCAAGTTTCTTTAATTTAAATAGGCCACTGCAAAATAAATCCAAATGTTACAGCAAGACTACTTCTTGAGCAATCTGTTGTTGAAGTTTCTATTACTGACATGATGACGAGGCCCTGAATTCTTACGTAATTGAGGCACAGTTTACGTAAGTGTCCGGATTTGATGACCTAAAGAAACTCTAAAAAATGATGTATAAAATTACTGCAAAAATAAAAAAAAAGGACTAATAAATTTGTATGAAAATATTAGTTTATTCATCAGATTTATGTCTATTCTACATTTATGTTGTTGACTCAATTATAAACTACATGTTTAAATGAAAACAGCAACTTCTTTCTGTATCGTAATTAAAATTATAACAAGATCTATTTATTTATGCTTATTTATAGTTCCGATAATATTCAATCAAAGTAAATGCACAAAAATTCTACCGGTATATAATGCGAGAAACAACACAAAATAAGAAAATAATGACTTTGTATTTTAAAAATTACCTAAAAATATGAAATGTTGAAAAAAATACCGTAAAACGACCAAATAATTGACATTAAATTCTAAAAATAAATATTGAAAATGACCAAAAAAGACCTAAAAATTACCATTTTTATAATCTAGGGCAAAATATCTGCACTAGTGGGCAACATTCATGATGTTCTAGCTAAAAATGGCATGTCATTAAAATCCGGGCCCTGGTAATTACATATTTTATTCTCTTACTTGTAGACTACTAAAATTGAAAAATTTTGACTATTTGAGCTTCTGATATGTTGAACATATTCTGTGTTAAATGTGTTGTTTACAGTTTTAGTACTACTTCTAAACTTCCTGAAGCATGCTCTGTACTTAATTTTCTTATATCTTTATTTTAAGATGTAGAAGGGGGCAGTGCAGCTGTAACATCCATTGTTATGATTGGGAAATTCTTTATTGCCGGCTCCTTCGCCATAATCTACAACTACACTGCTGAACTCTTCCCAACAGTTGTACGCAACACTGCCCTTGGCATTGGAAGTATGGGTGCTCGTCTCAGTGGTGCATTAACACCACTTATTATACTTCTGGTATGTAGATGATCACTAATGGAAAAAGTACAAAAAGAAAGTAATTGGGATGAATTACAATTACCTGAGACATTTTACTTAAATTACAATTACAATTACAATTTATTTTTCCAAATTACACGAAAAATACAAAAGTTGATACACCACCCGAAGAAGCAGAGCTTGTGTTCGGGGGTGGTTCAGTTCAATATATAGAAAAAAAAAAAGAAAGAAAAAAAAAAAAAAAAAACTTATACTAAACAATTACTTAAGCAATACATAATTTGGAGAAGTATGACAAAAATGATGTATAACAGGTTAGAACATGTTCTATTTACAATACAAAGGTACGAGGTAATACAATAATAATACATAACAATTTATTTGTTCAATTTTAGTAAAAAACAAAGAAATTAAGTTCTATTCAAATTTTAAAGTTTAATATGAAAAATGTTATAACAGTATTAGTAGATAACAGAAGTAATAATTATATAAATTTTCTAATTTTAGACCTAAATTGTTTGTTGTTTAAGCTATTTAGATCAGGATGGTTGGTAATAAATGAATTAAATAGTCTTGGGCCAAAACTTGAACAGTGCTTAGCTCCAGCAGTTGTAACATTTTTTGGTTCAAGTAATAAATTAAATTGATTCCTTCGCGTGTTATATACGTGAGATTCTGACTTGTAATTGTCACGATGTTTATGAAAATAATCCAGTATGACGTACTTGTAAATTTGGTCTATGGTGAAAACGTTAAATTCAGAAAATAATAATTTGGAAGAATAGTCAGGAGGCTTAGATAAACAAATCTTTATAATGCGTTTTTGAAGACAAAGCAAAGGGCTGAGGATCGTTGAATTACAATTACAATTACAAATTACTTTTTCAAAAGTAATTAGAAAAATTACAATTACAATTAATTTAAAAAATGTCAATGTCTAAAAATTCCTTGCTTTTTGTTTGTTTTGGGCCCCAAGGCCATAAACTATTGGACCATTCAGTGATAAAGCTGCTTGGGACGTTACTAAGTCTTAAATTATTAATGAACAAACAAAACATCAATACCAATACTTTCAGACACATTGAGTCACTTTTTGTTAATATTACCTCTAATGATGACTATATAGCAAGCGGGAATGATAATACTACTAATAATTACTAAAATGTAACGATTACAATTTGATTTCCAGAAGTAAATTACAAGTATAAATTACATTTCTGAAAAATAACAATTACAAGTAAATGGGACCAAAAAAGGAATTGTTACTGTAAACTGATTAGTTTTACTCAATTACTTCTCCTCACTGTAGATGATGTTATACTTACAATAAACATATAATAATTATGCTTATATTGAATACTGGCATAGAAATATTAGTTCTGATGGCTGTGGTGCTTTTGGTTTAGAATCTACGCTAAAAATTAAAAGGTTGTGGATCATCGATAAGATTATCAGGATTTTACAATTGGCCTATAGATTTTTTTGGATTTGTTTGTTATTTATTCTTTTCTTTCATATTTGTAGGCCTTTTTGTATTGTCATTATGTAGTTTGCCTGTATTTTTAAATTTATTCAAGAATTTTTCATAGCTAATCCCACAAGAGATTATGAATTTATTGATAGAGAAATAATGTAATCATGAGTGGGATTTATTGAAGATTATTCTATGAATTAAATATTATTATGTAAATATTATTATGTAAATATTTAATTACTTTCTTACTTAGATAGTTTAAAATCAATCAATATTCTCTCAGCTGTGAGACCACGGCATACTTTTTTTAAAATACTTTAATATTTATTGACCCCTGTCCTAGATTTTATCAGAGGCCTCTATGTGCACTGTACAATTTGTAATTACATAGGCTATCTAAATTATTTATAACAATTTAAATATATAACTTAGGCTATATTTAAAAAAAAAAGTTAAAAAATAAGAAGGAAAATAAAATATTGATAACTTAATACTACACTAACTACAGTGAATGTCAAATCGGGATGAGCTTAAGAATACCACACCCTTCAACACATGCAGTACACTCCCACATCCTCACTACCATCTCATCATCAACCTGGTGAAAACCGATGTTACCAGAATCCTTAGTCTGAAAGCCAGTCTTTAGGCATCGGCGGTTGACCAGTAGGTTATCCAGGCATTATGAAGTCATATCCGGGTGTGTTAATGTCCTTATGTCTTTGTTCATGTCTGCTATTTATATGACTTTCTTTTGCTTTCTGGGAAACTTTATTTGCTGCTTCATCCAACAACTTCCATGATTGGGGGTCTCTTATCGTGTTCCCTATTTGCCTACCTCGAAGTTGTCCCTGAAAGGGTTCCCTCAACTAAGCAGTGTTTGGGCATTCCCAAACCACATGCTCAGGCGTACCTATTCCCCCACACGTGCATGCATTAGAGTCCACAATGTCCTTTTCCTTAAGATAAACCATATAGGGTCCATGACCCATCAGATAGTGGATCAAACTTGGGATGTCTGCAGATGTAACAATTCTAGTCTTTCGTGGACATTCTTCAAAATGTCATAAGTTCTAAGGCATACTAAATGATGATAATTTGAATGAGTTACCAGATTGTAACCAACGCTACCGATAGTGCCTAGGTAAAGTAAAGTGATCCCTTTACAGGCCACGAAGATCCTAAGGATTCCCAGGAAGGTGAGGCTCCCAGATTTGAGAGATTCAGAACGTAAAGGTGGTAAGATTGTCAGCCTTCTGCACCGGCTGCCTTTACACCCAGGTTTGCTCCTGGTACTCATTTCTGTTAGATTCTGAGTTGACCCTAGGGTTTTAGTGCCACCAGAAGGATTAGGCCAATTGAAAAATCTCAATGACCTCATTGGGGATTGAACCCACAATCTTCTCAACCACTACACCACGGTGTTCCTCAACAGTTTTTATGAGAAACAGTTAACTTAATGAGCTATCATCAGAATGGAATAAAAGCACACAAACTGGTTTGCACCGAAACTAAATTGTGATTTTAATCAATGCACATTTATGTTATTTAAATTTCTGAATAAGGTATGGTGTATAAAACGTGTTTTTATTCTGTTCACTGGCAGCATGTAACATATTAATCACTGCATATTGATACCTTATGTTTCCAGTAATGAAATGACTTTAATCTGGCAAAATTGCATTATGTTCCTAGCAAGCATCATCTCGATGCTCAGTGCACATTAAATAAAAAACACAATATTTTTTTTCTAGGATTCCTTTGACAAGAGGTTGCCATCAGTTATCTTCGGTGCTATTGCTGTGATATCTGGATTGCTCGCACTATTTCTTCCTGAAACGCTCAACAAGCCCATGCCTCAAACTCTGGAAGATGGGGAGAGGTTTGGGAAAGGCGACACTGCTTTCACTTCCTGTTGCCATCCTAGGAGGAAAGGAGGCAACTATGAGCTACCACTTACAACTGTTGACTGAGCTTATTCTGCAAGGAAATCCATGAAAACATGTAAGGATAAGTATGTTTTAGAATTCTATTCCTATATATATTTGTAATATAGCTTTTTACTATACAATTTATTTTATTTTATCTTGCCAGACACAAGGAATACTGTTGTATTATTTAGAAGATAATTTATTTTATGATGTTATGGACATTTTGTGATGTATGAATGAGCAATCTCAAATTTCTTGAGTTTACTGTTTTCAGGTTTAGGTATTTATTTTTATATTCTTTCCCTGTCTTTCTATCTAAAGACTATTTTTTGTCAAGAAATATATTTGATGTTGATCAATGGGATATTGATATATTTATATAAATGCAGTTTATTTTAATAGAAAGATATTATTTATGTATGACAGTTCTGAAGAAGAGGAATATTTTTAAAATATGGGTATAATTTATATTAAATATAATTTAGTCCTATCCAAGAATAATTGGAAAAAGACAGGAAAGGATAGGTTAAAAGCTTTATAAGAGATGGTCAAAATATATACTGTAGTATCTTTAAAAAGGATTCAACCATTTTATTAAATTAATGTGAAAAAAACTGTGAAGGGTCAATATTGTATATTAACCTTAAAGCATTCAGCTTCACATAATTATTGTAAGTAAAACTTACCCAATTAGAACATATATTTCGCTGGATTCCCCATCATCATCAGCTGAGATCTACCGACATGTTGTTTCTCTGTCCATCAGATGTTCTCAAGATTTATTAAATTGAAAATGAGGTCATTGTAATTTGGAATGTCAAAATTTATATATGGAGCCTATCTTTAGTTTTTTGAATGTAGCCTACATTTTTTGCAAACTGTTAAATCAAGTTATTTCTGACACATATTTCATAATTTCTGTTCTACAGGTAATGATTTCAATAGTGAGACAAAATTACTGAAATGTGTCAAAAAACTACTTGTTTTAATTATTTGGGAAAAAGTATAGGCTACATAAAAAAAGCAAAGAAAGTTAGACTTGTAATTTTTGACATCCCTAAAGTCGATGACCTCATTTTCAAATTCACAGAACCTGGAGGACATCTGGTGACAGAGAAACAAACTTGTCAATAGATCTCAGTTAATGATGATGGGAAATCCATCGAATCGTATGTTCTAGTTTTGTAAATTTTTACTTAAAATAATTATGTAAAGTTGAATGCTTTAAAGCTTAATAAGCAATCAACCAACAAGTAATAAGGAATATCAGATACAGTCAAACCTCCTTACAACGATATCTACAGGCCCTAGCAAACCATATTGTTATATGAGGGTTATTGTTATATCGAGGGACATCTTAAGAAAACTGCATGCAAAACAAAAAAACCTAATTATGTACTCACACAGCCTAATGGAAGAATTTATTTAACACATACTCTATAATTTGTCCCACTCAAGTTTGATCCTGTTCAAAACAAAGGGGGAGGAGAACTCTCAGAGAGTTTGCGGAAAATTCGCATCATGTGACAAAACGTGATTGGTTAAAGTCATTAGCATGCACCATTACCAGGGAGTGGCTTGCTAGTAGAAAAGTAGTGTTCGTAAGTTCATGCAACAATAATAACATTTACACGTGAAATAACAAACTGGCATCATCATCATTATAGTATATCAAGTAGCAAACAAAACAAAGGATTCATTGTTCCTGACGACCCTGCGGGTGAGTTGTACAGAGAATAAACAAACTACCATTAATACGGTGATGTCATGCATTCTCACATGCGGACTATGACAGCCACGCCTCTTTGTTTTGAACAGAATCGTTCTTAAGTGGGATATAAAATAACAAACACTTTTCTCAATTTCTCTTCTCTTCTTAAGAAATGTAGCCAATGTAGATTGTGAAAATCCGTACTTTTTTGCAACTTCTGTCTGCTTCAAACCATCATCCAAATCTTGAAACGCTAATTTTGTTTTGAGACATTGATTTTCATTGACCGGAGGCCATAACTATTGTTCGCTTGCCTATTGAAACATAACTTTAAAGACTGGTTAGCTGTTTAAACCTCCTAGCATATGTTGCAGAAAGTTCAGTCACATGGAGGGGTGGAAAGAGGGCATAAAAGGAGAGAGGAGAGTAAAATTTCACTTTGGGGATTTCTAAAGGTGGCTTAAGGGTTCGCACCAGCTGGAAGGGACACTAATCTGCTACCTGCTACCGTTGGCAGGGCTAAGTTGCTGATCTAGAATGGAATTTAATTTCAAAATAAGTATCGTTATAAAAGGGTGTTTGTGAACTACCTTAATCACTATAACGAGGGACAAGTAACATTAAGTAGAAAATTTGCTGGGGCCATAGACAAATATTGCTTAATGGGGGTTTGTCGTTGTATCGGTCTTCGTTGTATGGAGGTTCAACTGTAACTTATCTTCAATGGGACACTTCCTAAATATTCCTCATTTTTTGCTAATTTATTTAAGCAAAACAAATTCCTGTGCTTTCCTGCTCTACTTACCCATGCTGCATTATCATAGATTGTAGGAGAAAAATATTTACAGAAATAATTACTGTGATTGTTTACAATGTGGCAAATGAACTGTATGTTCAACATACTAAGATTGTCCTCAAGAAATTTAATGTTACTGAGGCCTTCAGTGAATACATATCATTCAACTGTCCAATTTTAAGAAATATATATCAATATATGGGATCAATTCTAATGACTGGATTCATCAAAGACATGTCAACCACAGAAATCTGATGATTTCCTCTTGCTGTTGTTTCATTGGAACAATTTACATAAATACTCCAAGTCCGACTGTGAAATTATGGTGGCAAGTGTTCCTTATTCTTGAAAATTTGGCAATTCTATATCAAATTTATTTTCAAAAAATTGGCTGAAAATAGGAGCTTTGAATCATGACTAACAAAACAGGTATTTAAAAAAACTTTTAATATACTTTTTTTTTTAAATTAAATAAAAAAAACATCTTACATCCCATATTTGCTCTTAAAAAATTATGTCCACTGTAAGCTCAGTTTCATAAACTATTTGCTTTTCCAAATCAATAGATGTTTTCTTCGTAGTGTAATATAAAATTATATGTGTCAAACAGATGTGTCGATACTGTGTTTCATTGATATGCTACTGTGCAATTAATGTACTATCCAATACATATCATGCTTGCGCCTTTCATCAGAATGTCATCCAAAATGAATGTTTATCTAGCAGGAACTAAATACTGTAAGTGAATAATATATAAAAATTATATTCTCTGATAAAATAATGTTTTTAAGCATATAAACACGTCAAGCGCTTCCCATCCTTGGTTCCTGAACCTTCTTTTAACAGTGAGTAGCTCTACTACAGAAGTGAAGGGCAATTCAAAACAACTGGTAGAAAATTAATTCATTCTTGTGGCTGCTGTAATGAAATAATTTCACAAACAAGAAGGGTTCACTAAGTTCTCAAAGAAATACACAGATTTTTGATGTGGCTCCATCTGTGACAAGATAGATGTCTACATAATACTCCTTTTCTTGCCACACCCATGCCAGCGTAGCGTGATCAATTGCATTGCCTATCCACTGTCTTAAACAGTGGGGTAGTCCTCTGCTTAAGCTATTTATTAACATATTCTGTTTTGTTGATGGTTTATTAATTTAGGCCATTTGCCTATTTATCTATTTACCTATTATATATTTATGTATATGGTAATTCTGCTATTGACTTGAGAGACCAATTCGAAAGCACGTACAAAAAATTCTGGTAGCACAACAAAAAGAGGGTCCGAGGAGTGTTTTTTATTAAATGAACCAATCTTAAGATTTTACCATCAAATCAGAATAGTGTGGGCTTTAATATAAGTTTACTGTAGTCTTGTGCACAAATGTGATTGTTAGAATGTATTTCATCTTTTAAAATCACAAAATGGCTTCCTATAGTAATATGCCTCTTTCATTCCAAATCACAATTATAAATTCATTGTTATTGCCTCATTTTGAAATCAGCAAAAGACTTTGCTAAATTTATCATACTGCTTTTGTTTGGGTTATAAGTTAATATGACTTTCACTAAACGTTTGTCAAGGATTAAGAGTATACCGTGTCAAAATTTTGGGAGTACACCCCTGGTCTTAACTGAAATTGGAAATTGGGGTACAAACACCTTCACATACCCACAAAAAAAAAAAAAAAAAAAAAAAAAACTTCATTCATTCCAAGGACTCACCACATTTTACCTCATAAAAACATAATGTGCCACAAATGAAACACTCTTCTCACAGATTCCTTTTAAGATCAGTCACAACCAGTTTGGTTCAACTTACTAAATGTAATATTGTAGTTTGTGTTAACAGCTGACTATTTGAAGATTTACATCTGAACATGAAACATATAAATGCAGGAATGCACTATTTTTGTGAGTTCATTGGATGGTTGGGTGGGTACACTGTAGACAATGCAAGCTTGTAAGATGATGGCCCAAAGTAGTTCTTTGATGTGTATAAAGCTTTAAAACTGTTTTTGAAAGGTCTCAAATTCAAACTGGCCAGTAGGTGTATTCATCATACCACAGCTGAACATAGAAATAAAATGTATTAAGGAGTAACACAACTAATATCTTTAGATGAGCGAGTCAAGTGTCAAGTAGTTAAGTGTTTCATAATTGAAGAGTGTAACCCAAATACCAGCTAAGTGCCAAAAATTTGTTTAAGTAAGTTTAGTAGTAAAATGTCCACCTTACTTACAAGTCTACCCTCATTGGACAATGAAATTTATTAATTTGTTTAGTAGTTACAGTAAAAAATGTATTCCTAAATCATGAGGGACATAGCAGAGCTTCCATCTTGTGATCAATGTTTGAACTAAACTAAATACTGTGGCACATAGCCATGTCTTGGGTCAATTGGCAATGACATATAGATGGTTTTTGATGCAAAATCTAATTTTTTACAAAAATGGCACTTAGCAGCTATTTGGGTTACACTCTTCAATTTCTTTACTTTTACTATGTTTTAATACAAACTGTTTTTTCTCTCACCTGTAAAATTTTTCTTTAGAGGATTACGACATTTGGTCTGGACACATTTGGTAATGATTAGAGTTCTGTTGTTTATGACCTAAAAAAGTGGGAAATAGGACTGCAAATATGACCTTAAAAATGATTAAAAAATCCTAAATATAACCTCATAAAGGAACGTATTTTCTAAAAATAAATAGTTCCATTTAAAACGTTAATGACATTAAATTATTACATCACATTAAATCAATCAGATAACCACTTTTTTTATTTTATTTTACAGGTGATTTACAGTTTTACTTGTAAAGAACTTCTAATCTGTTAATGTTTCCAAATACCACTGCAAAGGTGATCTGAAAATATTTTTAAAACTTGTCTATTGGAAGTTGTTAACAACAAGGAGGAAGAGGTAATTGTCCTATTACTTGTTACTGTCCCTTCACATTTCAGTTACAGTAAAATCAAAATATTCGTGACTTTTCCGGAAAAAAAAAATTAAGTCGACAATTTAGTGCACATACTGCATATCTGTGCTCTTTTACAGATTTTATAACTGAAATATTACGTTAAATTACAGATATGACCAAAATATCACCAAGACCATGAAAATGACCAAAATATGAAAAACATGCAAAATAAAAACGGTCTGATTAGGACAACAAATGTGCAATTCGTGTTTAATTTGTGTTTGCTGCGAGAATGGAGGCCAGGATAAAAATACAACATGTCATAAACAACTGAACCCTAGTAATGATACATAGTGTGATCAATTAATCGGGAAAACATTGTGAAGTGCCAGCAAGCCTTTGTAAACGTATGTCCTAATTTGGTAGGATTTTACCTACAGTAATTACGTGAAGTTGAATGCCTTAAAGTTTAATGTTGAACATGGTTGTTTAAATATTATAACGGGAAAGAAAATTTAGTTTATAACAGTTCATGTCAGGGTTTTACAGTACACGTTACCTTGTACAAAAATACATTTTAAGCAAACTTAACTTTTAATTATACAATCACATATACAAATTTGATGACTCTTCCGCTCCTGAATATAATCTTCTAGTGAAATCAGGTTTCTCCTTCATTATCTTGAAAGGAATTTTGGAGACAAGGTCTGAGAAATGCTTCACAGACCTGGAATCTGGTCGAAAGGTGTGTGTGTAGCTCACATATACAACTGCTGGTATCTTGCACATCTGACAGTAAGTTAGAACTGAAAGTGAAGAAGAACTTACAATTAATTTCATTGTTATAAAGCGAAAAAAAACTGAAAAAATATTCAGTAATATTCATGGCTATTTGTGAAATTAACGAGTTAAGCTATATACGGTTTAACTAAAACGTAACTCCTTGCCTTATGTTTAGGACATATTTAGGAAGAAAAGGAGAGTTCTAAAAAGTTTAGATCCTAACTTATCACTTTGTTGGTGCTACTATGAAAAATCTATTACTATAAGAATGTTAAATATCTATTCCGCCTTAATGGAGTCTGTATGCTTAAAGTGGTAGTAACTAAACCCTTGTTTCAAAATTCTTTGCAAGTGCAAATGTTTATATGGGTAAAATCTTCAGCAAAAGCTTTCCCACTGTATGAAAAAAGCTATCAATTAAGCCATGCCTAATTATTACTTTCTATTCTAAGAATAAACTGTTTTGTGTCAATAGTAAATAAGATAAAAATACTTTCACTTATATTCTGCATTTTACAGTGAAACTTGTTTTCCTATTATTTTTTCAACATTTTAAAGTTATTAATTTTATTATGATAAAAAGCATCGACTTCCCACATTTGTAGGTTGTCATAGTGGACAAGGTAAGAGAGCAAGGTACACATGAAGTTACAATATGTAACATAATATGTAACAGGTGCACCTACTTCCAGCTGGCATTCCTGTTAAAGTGTTGGGTTGTTCTAGAATGGCACTCAGAACTTGATTCTTGTAGGAGTCTGTTTTCAGAGCCCTTAGGAATGAGTCTTGCTCACTTTGAAAGTTGCCACGATACTCAGGCAAGTACTTGCATGTCAGTACCATAACCTGCTCTGTGTTTTTCAACCATGGAGATAACTGAAAATAAAATACTGAATGAATTCACAGCTTTATAAAATGACAGAATTGTTGTCTGATCTTAATTTTTTTAAATACAGAATAAAGTTGTGTAATTTTAATGGCAGCAATTGAATTAAAAATTTTAATTGCCTATACACAAACCTCTTCAACAAAATCAAAAGACTGAGTGACAGGCAAATTAGGCGCACAGGTGCAAATTAGAACATCGTTAGTTAAACTGTGAATCGTTGTGCTATACTTCTTTCCTCTTTTCTCATGTGATGCGTTTTCTTCCGTTTTTGTTTCCTTGATTTCAGCTACAGTAGCTCCCTTATCCAGAAGACATGTCTCAGCAAAACCTGTCATAATGAAACAAAGCGGTTATTCAGTTTATTCAGTCTTGTCACATTTTAAGTCTCGTCATTCTATTTAAAGTCAGTAACACATACATGTATATAAAACTGAATTTTGTTCACTGGGTTTTCTCACTCTTTCCAGGCTTGTGGCACCCTTGTGAAGGAAATGAGATGTTCGTAGTAGCTTGCTAGAATTACCATGATAGCTAGGTGGTAATAATTTCAGATATATATAGGCTACAATGTGTACTAGTTAAAACTGATTTTTTCTTATATATTGTGCCTTTAATATTTTAGATATTAGGGATAAATATCGCAGAAACTTTCAAACGTGTTTTAAGATAGTTATTCTCAAATAAAGTTTTTGTGTGTTTATTTTTGAGGGAAGAAGATGGTGAATTTTAAAAGCTTTTTACAATTTAATCAAAAATATTAATTTTGAGCTCATAGCTATAGAACTTAACCAAATACCTTTTTTAAATTAATTTAGTGCTTAGGTTTTCAAAACCAAGTGTTACTAAAATTAATTTAACTAAGTCAACTTTAAAGATATATTCAAATACGTTTTTACATTTTACTTGAAAAATCATGTTTTACCAATTGTTTTTCAACAGAATTTCGATAATAATCCCTACATTTGTAAAATAAACTTAAATTTTACAAACACTTTTTTTTTACCTTTTTAAAATAGGTATTTGCATATTTTTTGTAACGAAGCTAAATTCTGTTAAAGAGAAAAGTTTCCTAATAGTTTAGAGAATATGCATGCTAAATTTAATCTGTGTACAGTAGGCTATCTTTAATAGTTTAGAAGGTAGCCTATATCGATCGTAGTGTGGCAGTGCTGCAAAATGAAGACATGGAAAACAGCAATTGAAGCGTTTAGTTTTATAAGTTTAGTAATCGAAGTTTAACATGCATTTCAAGAATCTATTACACATATCCATGTTATCTATGACCATGAATGTTAAATTATACAAATGCACCTGATGGACACTACTTGAATATTCATCCTAAGTTTTAATACGGCAATTAAACAAAACAATAGATAGCAACCTCATATCAGAATACAAACTCTCTCTGTATCAATTTGTGGTATAAGTATAATTTTAATTATATAGGTAGGTTCATGTGTAAAAGGGTCAACTACTCATCATATTCTTAGGGCTTCCTGTTTCAATTTTTGGAGATACCAGCCTTATTCTGACTCAAGAACGTTTAACAGTTTGTTTACATATTTGTATCTTACCTACTGTCAGTGCTCCATGAATAACAAGAAGCAATTTACTCCTTGTTATAGGTGTGCTGTTTTTACTCGAAACTTCCAGGCTCCTGGAAAGAAAACAAACTGCAGTCCTGACATGACCAATTCAATAACATCTCTAGCAAACCAGAAACCCCCCAGGTAAACTGACAGATTTCTTTAATTTCATTATTGAGTATGCTTTCCCAGACTGTATTGCAAATTGCATTGAACCTGTTTACGCAGGTTAGGCTTGATATCCATCATTCTCACTGGCTCACTCAGATCTAAAAGTACCATCTCATTGGTTTTTGTATAAGTGCTCTCCAAGCTGCCAAAAAAAGTTTTTTTAAATTTAAATTTTGTACCTCTGAGAAGTGTATAGAGGTGCACTTATAAGTGACTGTTCTGTGATTTCGTGTAGCCTATTATGCACTACAAAATATTAAAATATAGGAGCAAGTGGAGAAATTCAAATATGAGCTCCTTAACCTATACTCTTCACTGAATATAGTAAGGGTAGTTAAATCATGTCAGATGATATGGGCTGGACATATTGCATGCATGGGGGAGGAAAGACATCTCAAAAATACTGAATATAATACCCAAGGACTTGGAAGACCTAGACTTAGGCAGAAAGACAATGTTAGGATAGATTTAAGGGAAGTAAGATGTGAGAGGAATGGTTTAATGAAATTAGCACAGAATAGAGTTGAATGGCAGGCTCATTTTTTGTAGCAATGAACCTGCAGATTCCATAAAATAGATAATATTCCTTTGGCTTACTTAGGAATTGTCTATTGCTGTTGAGTAATTAAGTAAGTGTATTTAGCAAAGTAAAGCAAACCCCAGAATCTGAATTCAATGAATAAATTAGGGGTGTGGGGGATGCAAGCTCTGTGACTAAAGAGACTGAGAGATCCCTCAACCATCAACATCTGCTATGATTTAATACCATTTCCTGCATCGCCTCTTCATTCTCATCTTGCAGCATCTACTTCTCACACCTATTATCTCGTTTTACTACTTTTTGAACATTTTACGAATGAAGTGATTTCATATAAGGCCTCTATAGATTCTCAAGAAATATCAAGCTAATAAACGGGTCTAGTCAGCAACTCTGCTCCCTTCCATGCAAAGTCTTTCCTCCCATTATGCGGGCCCTGGCTTGGGGATGAACGCTATTGCAGTTTTTAGACTTTTTTCAGCAAGTTAAGTAGGCTACTATCTGAGAAAGCATCCCCATACTTTTTCTCATACACATATGGTGTATTAAATATAGGCTAGGTGGCATTATGTGTAGAAATGATCTTGTAAGGTGCACATAGATGAACTGACCATTCAGGAGATGTAATGTTTTTGCAATGTTTACGGAATAATTGAATCAGTAATGATTTTCATGAATAAGGCCTAGAATATTGGTAAGGTTTTACATCGGGAAAAAGGTAGAATCGGGCAGGCCTGAGTCCCCCACTCTCACTCCCTAACAAGACCCGCATGGAAAGTAGGGGTTTTGGGTGGGGAGATTCTTAAAACAGTGGAGAGACATCTAGTGGCGGCATTTGAACTACTAGCAGAGTAGCGACGGTAGCGCGATCTATTAAGCAACTGGTGAAACAGAAAAATAATTTATTTCTCCTTTATTCTCTTCTTCTCTTCCTTTCCCATCTCCTTCCTCTCATCCTCTCACCTCCTCTTCACCCTACCTACCTATTTGAGACCTATTCCTAACCGTAAATTTTGGATCGACCGGAATTCGAACTCCTAGCATCATAGTTAGGAGTCATAACGCATTAAGCCATGAGCGATTGTTGAGCAGTGAAGGAAGATTTCGTATATTTGAGTTATTATAGCATTCATGAGTGTTAACAAAAGAATCAGTTTTTATAATTTTTATACATTTTGTTGGTTTCGAAAAGAGTAGTGTTGGTGCAAGAGAATTTTTCTGCATCAATTAAGCCATGTTTTATGTTATAATACGGTGTTTTTTAAAATTGTCATATATCATGTAGGCTATGGTGCAAGAAATTGTAAATATTTTGTTTTTTTAAATGTTCTGTTGGCATATGTACGGCGTTTTTGAAAAAATTGTGAAATATTATGTTTGGTGCAAGGGTCTTCTTTTATTGTGAAATACGGTAGCCTATTTTGTTGCAAGTGTCGTTGTAATAATTCCGTGAAATATTATGCTTGGTGCAAGGGTATTTTTTTATTTTAAAATATTATTTTGTTTTTTTTATAATCGCCTTTAATAATAGTGAAATATGCTTGGTGCAAGGGTCTTTTTTATTTAAAAAAACAAAAATATATATATATATATATATATATATATAGTCCATGCAGTCCATAGTTTCCATCATAAAGTGTGCAGAACGGAAAGGTTCCATCAACTAAGTGATCAATGTCAGTGTAAGCTATGTGGGAACAAGTGCGGCAGATACCATGTGATGGAATGCAAGAACAGACCACAATCACTGACAAAGTTTTGTCAGGAATAAACAAACATGCACATTGTGCGAATTTCCTAATATTATTATATATATATTTTTAATAATCGTTCGCCATAATTTTTTGTAATTGTGAAAGATTGTGGCGCCGATTATGTTGGCGTTGGTGCAAGGGAAAATCTTTTAATTGTGAAATATTATGTTGACCCTGAAAAGAGCCATCAAGTGGCAAGTCCTGAGTAATGCTAAAGAGGCTCAGGATTGCAATTGCATTGAATATAATTTGCATGTGTATAACACAGTGAGCTGCATTAACGGCGTTGAGTAGTGGCCGGCAGGTGGCTAGGAGTGGCCGGCGGGATAGGGGAAGCGGTCAGGCGGGGAAGAAGCTGGCAGGCTAGTATGGAGTGGAAAGGGGACGAGCGTGCGCCGATTCTACCCTTATTCTTTTACATTTACTGTCCAAGTTACATGGACTCTTCTCGCACTGCATCAAGCAAGTTCCTTTCTCTGTTTATTTCTTCTTTTAATTTCAATTTTAAGTTCAGCACATCTAAGCAATTTCAGTCGTGTTTATCAATTACGAATTTTCCGGACTGATCGGGATTCAAACCACTTCGACTTAGTATCCAATCTACAGCCTATGCCTTATCCACTTCTATTATAGAGGAAAATGCAAATTTACCAATGGTAGGCCCTACCGGTTTATTCTCTGAACACCTCTTGTGGAAATTCAGTAAAAAAGTAGAATTAAGCTTCAGGTGTAGAGGTATTAAGTGAGAGAGTGCGGCAGGGCAAGTGAGGGTTCGCATACTCTGGGCTTAACACAACCTATGTGCCGGAATTTTATCCAGTAGATCTTTATACACATGCCAATAAGAGACTGTAGAATTTACGTATATATGACAGCCATCGACTTTCGCCAGGATCGAACCCGCGAACTGCTTGACATAACCAGTGAAGTTAATATCCATTCATGGAATTTATAGGTTAGGTTACGCATAATCAGCCATCAAAAGTGCTCTGTCACTTCTCAACATTACCTTCCTGCTACATTATCTAAGCACTCATCCTCTTCTTCATCGTACTCATCATCCCAAAAAGCTCTTGATGATCTCTCAATAATTTCACCAAAATAAGTTGCCATGTTATTGTTAACAGGAAGTAGAAATACAACAACACTACAACAGACACCACAGAAAAATTATAACCAAGCCCCACACGAAAACATAAACAAACCAGGATAGCCAACAGAAGCGCTACTTCAAATCACGCTAAATTAGTCTCAGCTATCGCTATCGGAATATCACATGGAATGGTATGAATAAACTAAATTATTAATAATTAAAATATTAACGATTCTGTAAAATCTGAAAAAAAGAGAGTCGAACAAGAATATTACATTTCCGTAAAATAATTATGAGATGTCTTATAATAACTAACTGTATATGAAAGAATGTACGGTACCTCAATTTCGAAATTTAGGAATTTCTATTACAATATAATATGTTCACTGCACGAAAGAAATTAGAGAAAGGATAGCAAGGCCAAAAAAGACTTTCTACAAAACGAGCACTCGAGTGACCGAAAAACTAGATTCAGCTAAGCAAGAAGATTATGAAAAACTTGCTTCATAGGAGTACCGGTATTGCTTCTATAGGACGCTGAGGAAAATGGAAAGAAAATATTTAGAGAACTTGGAGATGGGGGTATTGGAGGAAAAGGGAGAAGATAGAAAATGGAGAAATGTTGTTGATGTTTTTATATTCATCCTTATGATCATATGCATGTATGGAATACAAATGAAATAGGACACGTCAGTTCTTATATATTAATTCACTCATACACTCTGCATACACAGATGCTCAGAGTAATGAATGAAGAAGTTTTAAGAAGAGTGAATAAGAAGAAATGTATCTTGGAAGTTGTAAAGAAAAGAAAAGCTAACCGATTAGGACACGTCATGAGACGGAGATGACTTTAGCTGAATGTAATCGAAGAAATAGCAAAAGGAACAAGAGAACATGGTAGAAGAAGAATTGAGATAAGTTACTGGCTGGCATCATTAGAAAATAAGTTGTTTCCAACTGTTAAAATGTCAAATTCGATAACAAAATTGTTTTGCAATGCGTTCCATAAACTAACTTATCCATCACACTTGTGCATTCTTATAACAAGTTTATTAATACACAAATGTGATTCTTATAACTAGGGCTCGGACTTTTAGGTAAATACATATTTTTTTTGCTATTACCTACGATTTCTGGACTTTGTCAAAGTTCCGGTTGGGACCTTTGGATTCAAAATACTGAGTTGTATATCATATAAAAATAAATATTTTCGATATTTCTTATTTGAATAAATATTTTTGGTAACTTAATTTTTTTTTACATATTTTACCACATATCACGTTTAGAAATGAATATTTTGACTGTTTTTGTAAAATTGTGCCATATTTTGAATATGTTGCATTGTTATGTTTAGTCACACAATAAATCAGGGCTGATTTGGACTTCATTAGTACAAATTTATGTTTCCTCTCACACTGTATTACTAAGTTGGAAACAACAAAACAATTCTTGACAGAATCAATAAAAGAAACCAAACACATTGAAAACAAACTTAACAAAATCAGTGGTTCAAAAGCAAACGAAATTAAAGAAAAATTCCTGTCATGCCTAAATAAGAATGAAAGGTTACAAGTGTTGCCAAAGATTTCAGATATTTTAATGGGTAACAGTGTAGAGAACTTCGGAGCAGATGGAACATCTGAGTGTCAGTGATACTGCGTTTTACAAATATGCAAGATTAACATCCTGCAATGTTGAACGTACATTTTCAAGATACAAGTCTCTGTTCCGTGAAAATCGTCACAGCTTTAAAGGAAAAGTAAACTAAAAATTCAGTATCATTTTCTTCATACGGATTGAAAGAGAATGTTTTTAAGAAATGATATTCACTGTTAGAAATGTTTTACACCTTCACATTTAATCACAAAACGAATCTATTTATTGTAACGCGATGGGCGCGTGACGTCACGCTTGACGAAGGCTTGGCTCAGTCTCGCCCGGTGAAAGACATTTCACAGCATTCTGTCCACTGTTACAGTTTTTTAGTGAGTATCTGTTCAAACAATGGTTTATTGTTGTGTTGTGGGGTGTACAACCTCATCGTCGAAGAGTGATAACACACTTAAAATATCTTTCCATCGATTTCCCAACAGAGATAAGTCACCCGAACGTAAATAAGCAATGGCTGATAAAAATAAAAAGAGAAAAATTTGTTCCTACTAAATACAGTACGGTTTGTTCACAACATTTTGAAGAAAATGATACCGAGCTTTTGGTACAGTTACGAACACAGTTATCTGGAGAAACCCCGCAACCTGTTTAAAAAAGATGTGCTGTGCCATACTTCTTTTGCGTGGGAAATCTGAAACACCGCCAATGAAGAAAAGAAAATCGTCGTACTCGAGGAAGAAGGAAATGAGAGAGTTGTAGCAAGATTTGAATAGTAATCCTTCAGTATCCGGGAATGGACAAATCATGAATGTGGAATCTAGTATTTATGACGAAAATTCAGTTTCTAACAGAGTAGGCGTTCAGTGTGAACTAGGAAATGAAACTTATGTCAATGTTTGCACAGATTCATTGAATGTTTCTTCTAGAAATTGTGATTTAGATAGCTCTTTTAGCATTTCAGAAATTTCTACTACCGCAAAAGATGATTCTGAATCTGAAAGTGACTCTGTTCGTATCTTGAAAAATGTTTCGTTTTTGAACTGTATTAGCTCTAAGTATTAACTGATAACGCCTGGCAACTAGTGTATCTTTATTTATAATAACGCTATCGAATGAGCAATGTCGTGTTATACAGTCCACAACCCCCTTCTGTTCACAAATTACTTCACGGTCCCAACAACACACACTTTCGTGGCCCGTTTTCATATGTACACACAGCCCACATTTACACCATTCCGTATTTTCTTTTCTTCCTTGCAACTCTTTAAATAATTCCTTGTCATTTTCTTTTCGTGTGATATTAATTTGTGGACACCGAGATTTGTCCTTAGAAGGTAACATTGCAGGCATCTCTATCAACAACAAACACAAATGAGACTTTGTGGTGTATTAGAAACACAGGCGCGAGCATTACAGTAGCTGTTGTCCTGCCAGCGAGTTAGTCAGGAGTGACGTCACAGGAGCGTTTTACTTCACCCGTACAAGGCGTAATATTGGGCACCTGAAGTTCACGAGATCACCATTCGTTTCGTAATTCAAAGCTCCGTGCGATGAGATTAAAATTAGAAAATGGTATTTTTTTAGTTTACCCTTCCTTTAAGATGCACAACTTAAGATCTACTTCTGTCGTTCACTGCAACAGTTCTACACTTGCTGACTAGAATGACTAGATGAGTACTTCTGTAAATATTGGTTAAATAAATAAAATATTTTTATATTTTTTAAACATATTTTCGACTTTTTAACCACATAAAAAATAAATATTTTCGTTTTTATAAGCACCTAAAAGTCCGACGAGCCCTACTTATAACAAGTTTGTTGATACACAAATGTGATTCTTTTTGCGAACTGCGGAGCTTAGCTGACTGTGTTAGCTGACAGTTTGTTGGCTGCAGTGCTTATTCAGCGATACAAACAGTGAAATATAACCTGTCATGAACTAGTCATGAAATAATGCTAATAGCTTGATTATTTACAGCAAATTTATAACACGCGATTGAAGAATTATTTAATATATGACAAGCGTGAAATTTTTTCTCACGAGAAGATTCCCTAACATTTTTTCTAAAACATCTTAATTTTGTTAAAGTAGTCAACCTGTAAGCATCATAGGTGATTACGTAACTTGAATAAGTGCCGGTAGATGTCAGACACAGTCCCACCTGTATTCTGATTCGCTGGTTGTATCATTCATATGTCGCCATATTGAAACAAATATCCGGTCCGAGCGGATGTGTTTGTGTTCTGTGTGTTATCCGAAAAGCGTACTTTCAATAAGTGATAATTGATTACAGATATGCCTTTGGCTATTTTGACAGACCCATGGCAACGTGTTCAGGTCAGAGAAGAAGAGGTGAGTACAGAATTATATCAGTATTTCGTTTCTTATCAGCTTGACAAGTGATTCTATTACTTGGATGATGACTGTGATTAGTAATTGATGGTAGTTATGTAGGTTCACGTTACTGTTTTATAGGTTGTTTTCCCTCGATGTGTGTTGTTATATCTTAGCTGTAACTGTCATTTTCGCATGTAATGAATCATATCTTACATATATCGTAAATTATATAAATTCTTGTTATTGACAACGTGATGTATACTACTTTAGTAGTAATTATTTGACAGTTCCATTGTTGACAGGTGAAGTAAGTGAAGTGAACCTGTGTACCGGTATGAATGGACGATCATAGTTGTTTAACATTTATTTTGTACTCGATTTTGAAAGTAAAAACATAGTCTTGCTTTAAAAGTAATGCACTTTATACTTCAATCATTGGAATCATACTTCTATTTTTTTTAACTTTGTTAGAAGTAGACTATTTATTTCTTAGACGGTTGTAATCGAAAAAATGACAGGTTGTAGTATGTAGTGTTTGTTGACTGTAAGCTGTAAGCTGTCTAAAAAAAATATATATATATAATTATGGCTTTTCCGACAACTTTTTTTCATTGAATAAGTTAAATAGGCTTAGAAAGATTTCTGCAAGATTAGAAAAAACAAATCATATTTTAGCATAAAAAGTGTAAAATTTAATAATTCGTTGCCTGAGTGAAATATTGAAATATTAAATGTAGAGTCTAAATATTTTTTGACACATTGTATTCGTAATATAGACGACTTTCATGGTTTCTAATAATCTACTCTGTGATTAGGCTTATGCTTGTGTTAGAGTTTGGGTGTTTACTAATGCAAGCCTAACTTCAATAAACTAAAACATAAAATTGTATAACTGATGTGATGAGAATAATTTTTATTGCGAGACCATTTTTTGTTTTCAGTTTGTTAAAATTACTTAATCCTTTCATTTTTCTATAACCTTACATCTGTAGAAGTAATGGGGTTGATTGGTAATGGGATGCAATAGACACAAGTACCAGTAGGCTACCTAACCTTTTTGTAAAATTTACCAAAAAGTTTTACCGTACTTCAAGAACAGCTTGTTGCTCCATATAGCCACTGTTGTTACAAAAGCTTCAATTTGATCTTTCGGAACCATGTAGTACTATATGGGTCTATTTGAGTGCAAGAAATTTGAAGTCTGAAGACAGTAGTCAGACCAAGAATTTTAGTCTCCATTATTGTTACAAAAGATAAGATTACAGCCTTTTGGGAATTAAGAATTACGGTAACTATCCCTGCCTTAATGCTTCTTCACATAATTATGAAATATTACACCTACAGCATATAGCCCTTTTAAGTATGCAAAATTAAATAAGTAAAATCAACCCACACTAATTGAATGTCAACTAATTTTTTAACAATTTTTTTAAAGTAAGCTAAATATTTTGTAAGTTTTAAAGGCTGTAACAAACAAAATTGCCACACTGTGGCAAGAGAAATTAAAATTATTTCAATAACTTTAAGATATTTTCAAATGTTTCCGAGTAAACTATAATAATCAGTCATTCATAATACAAAAAAGACAGAAGATTTTTCAAAATTGAATCATGTCTCACATAGGCGTACCGAGGGGGGGGAAAATTGTATAATTTTTTAAGTCTGCCCATAAATTACTTAATACAAGTATAAAGCGTGGAAAGCTTAAAACTCGTTATTTTGCATCTTAATTTTTAAAATTTTCTGGGGGAGGACCCCCGGAAGATTAAACCTCGTTATTTTGCATCTTAATTTTTAAAATTATCCAGGGGAGGACCCCCGAACCCCCATCTCCCTGGGGGGGTATTCCATACCCCGCAGATGTTATACCCCCCCCCCATATGGTCGGCCTGGTTACGCCTATGATGTCTCAGGATTCTGGTTGTCATTGGCGATCTGGCAACCAGAAATTTCCCCCCCTGGTCTAATTGTTATTAAGCACGAAAATCCTCTTCGTAGATCTTTTAGCCATTTTTTGTTTGACAACTTGTTCATTGTATTGATTGAGCTCAGCACTACCATGTACAGGTAACATGTATTTTAACATCTTGCCATTTCAAACTAAGCAAGAATAGAAAATGCTTCTTCTGCTGTGGGGTCAATCCATATGAAATCATCCAATAATAAAATAATTTGTTGCTGACCTATTTTATTTTATTTTTAAGTATATATTTTCTGTTTCTGTTTCTGTTTCTGTTTCTATGTGTATCTGGGAGTACAAAACAATTTTTTTCACATTTTTATCACTAACGCTTCGGCAACTAGTGGCCATTTTGCTTAGAAGGATCTGTCATTTTTGGCATTTTCAAAGGTTAGCGGTAAGTTAAATAACTATTTTATTTATGAAGATATCAACTTGAAGTAAAAACCATCTTGATCTACAAAAAACAGTCTACAATAAAATATGTCAGCAACACCCATTGGATGATTTCATATGGATTGACCCTGTGGGTGAACTGGTAGTGAGACTGCCATCCACCTGGGCAGCCGGGTCGGGGATTTTGCAGAGATGTAAAGTTTCCTTCCTGGGTCAGGACTGGGTGTTGTGTCCTCATTCCCATCCCGCAAAAGGACTTGGCCACCCTACATGGTATCATGCGGCCTAGTGTCCTTAGTCGGGCTGTTGGCTCCTTCTGGAGAAGTAAAATTGAACGAAAATTGTTGATTTCTATTGATTTGTTAATGTAGCTACTGGTAGATGAATGACTTAATTTTGTGGTTGGTTTCTGCTGAGCAGTGATCATGACACTGTGCAATGCTGGCGTGAAAGTTAACTCCCGTGGGTACCATATCTGTTGAGTTTGTAGAGTAGCATTAGCACTACTCATTCGATTACCAAGGAGATGGCTGGTCAAGTGATGAAAAACATTCATGCTGGGACCAGATATCACTAACTGGGGTGTTGTCATCTTAGTAAGTTCATCTAACTTTTCTTATGATAAGCATAGGAGGATGACAGGATATAGACAGAGGGGTAAATGACTTAGTCAATGTTTATATTAATCAGTTAATATTACCACATGAATGGCTAGGTTTTTACAGTTAGTCTTTGCTGGGCAGTGGACATGACACTCATATAATAATGACTCAATGCCACGGGTACCATACCTGATGAGTTGTAAGAGTAGCATTGCACTACTCACTGTCACCAGTGAGAAATTGGGTAGCCCTTTAAGATTTGGATTACAGGAGGAAATTAAGAGCTATGGCTACTGAACCAGTAGATCAGGGCAATCCATCACATTTCCCACTTCGAAGTTTGTTCGTTTGTGGGTTTGCACACTTCCACAATCTTGTAAATATTTTCAGTTGAATTAAACTAAATTATAAAAGAGAATTTAGGCTGTTTAAAACTCTTGGAATGGAAGCATGAAGTATTACTTCTAGCTACAAACAGAGTAATGACAATGTAATTTTGTCTTTTCTTAGAAGGCAGGCTATAATATAAAGTAGTAATCATATTGCTAAGCCCTTAGTTAGATAAGGATACAGTTAATTTAAGAGGAAGTTGTAAAGAAAATTGCTGTTTTATAACACTTCCAGTTATTGTAAACCGGATGCTACATTGACATTCAGTGTAGGAAGAGGGCAACAATAATAGTTCCTGTTATTGAAAATGTTTTGTGTATATTTAGAAGACTGAATTTTCGAATGTCTGTGTGGCACATTTCTTTTTAATGGAATGTAGTTGGCCTGTTTTCTGCTGCAACATTGGCTGATAATGGCCAGTTGTATGCTGATGCTATTTTATGTAATTCCAGCTGTATGACATTATTTTATCATACAATTCGTATTTTGCAAAAGAAGCCATTGAAATAAGTTAGTTCTCCTTACAACTGATTTTGCTTGTGTGGATGCAATTCTGCAACTTTAAAGAAGAAAAAATTACAAATATTAATAAATTCAATGTTTTAATCACAACGGTTAGTTAGTAAATGATGGCTACTAATATTTGGTTAGTATTCTGCCTTGTATCTGTAGGGAGTTTTATTTATTTATTTATTTTTTGCTTCAGACTCAGAATTCTTCAACCTTTCCACATTTTTGTCATCTATTTCCTACATATAAACTGGTATTTTTCCAATTGATGGCTTTCTTCAGTTCAATCATGTTTAATCATTTTTATGTTTTCCCCTCATTCCCGGTATTATCTTGTTTCACCCACATATTTTCCCAAGTTTGCCCACTTCCTTTATCCAATTGTTATAAAATGTAGGCTACATATTTGTACACTGTACAGTACCATGCACCATGAAGCATTTCATTACCAGCAGTCTTTTCCTTGCTTTATCATATTCTCATGTTTCTTCTATTTGACAGTTAATTTTGCAGTTAATTGACTTCATGTACAGTAATAAATTATCTGTTCAAAGACACTTTCTTCATCCAGGAAGAAATATTTTTATTATTCATCAAATTACTTTCCAAGTGTTGCAAAAAGGAAGTTACTTGGTGTTAATACTAGATTGCATTGAATTAGTGGTGATATATCAGCATGCTTCGTATATTCGGGTGTTAGCGAAGTATGAACAATTTTTTTTTTCCTTGATTTGGAACATTTTCATGCATTTCTTAGTAGCTTTCAGTTTGTTATTAATTGATGGTTATCATTTTGTGCATTGGCTGCAAAGTATTGCCTTTCTTTTTTGTAGGTTCAGGTTTTGTTCTTCATTGTAAGTTTCAGAAATTTGGGCTTGATTAGATTCTTTAGTGGTTGAATGTAAGGTTTGTGCGTATTAAGATTTAGGAATTCATTTATATATATATAAAACTCTCGTTTTTATGAAAAAGACTGCTCAGTCTTGATTATCTAGTCTTGGTTCCTTATTATCAGGGCCAGAAGGCATATTGAGTAAAAATGACTTTGTGTTGTTGCTTAATCGTAATGTCCAGACATCACTCTGCATGCACACACAGTTGTACTACTGAGTGAACTGCAAATACCATACAAAGGGGAAAGAATTGACTCAAGAAGGATAACTCAACATTAGGTTTATCACTTGCAGGGGTTTCCAATTTCATGGATCCAAGGATCATATTACATCCAGGAGTCGATTGGTGGGACACAGTTCTTTTTTTTTGGGGGGGGGGATAAATTTAGACAAATTTTAAATAATGAGCTGAGAGCTATGATAAATTTTTATCTAACATTGCTTCTATTCCTGGATTTCTAAATTTCCACAAGAAAAGTCTCGCGGGCTGCCAGTTGGAAACTCCTGATCTAATGTATAAGACTGGTACATTTATTTACAAGCTTCTATCCTGATTATTGCTATTAATGAGCATTCGAAAATATTAAAATACAATGGATATTCCCTTTAATACAGTAGAGTTCGAGTTAGTTCCGGTAAAACCGTAGGAAGACAATGTGCACTTTCCTATATGTTTAGTGTTATTAAAAATGTACTTACTTTACAAATGATGAATTTTAGTAAGCCAGAAAAGTGTAACTATTTATCTAATGTACACTGATTTGTTTTCAGATGGCTTTTAGAAAGAAATAAAAAATAGTCTAAGTGGAAGGCAGTGAAATTCTCACATATTTGTGTTGTGTACTCAATGTAAATATAATATTCCAGTATGGTGATAGGATTTATATTTAAATTCATATATAAATGGTTTGGGGGATTGATTTAGTATCTAAAATACTTGTTTCTTCCTTGTTTTTGCAGCAAATGGAGTGTCCAGGTCCATTTCTGGACTAAGGATTTACTCTGTAGGTAAAATAAATAGGATGGAAGTGTGAGGGCAACTCTTTTTTAAGATTGAGCAGTTATATATTTTTATGAATGTAGTTCTGATATTTTCGGTGATTTCCGTTTATCTCTGAATTAATTGATCAGAATACATTTAAGATGACATAATATGGCTGGCAGAAATTTTATGAGTACAGTTGGCAATATATAGGTATTTTTGTGTACCGTTAATTATTTCTTTCCGATTAAAATCATCTGAAGTTTAAATACAATACAAGAAAAAGGTTGATCTAAGAACAGTTTTCCAAAAACCTCGTTGATTCATGTTACACAATTATGTATTCAAGAAGATAATGTAAAATTCACTATTCAAATTATTCTCCTCTGAATTTGGAGTATGGAAGACATTTTAACAAGGCCAAATTTTGCACCTGGAATGCAAAATTAAGGGAGCTGTTCTAAATAGAAGCCATAGTATTTGATACCAACATGCTAGTTTGGATTATCCTGTATATTTGGAAGAAGCTGGCATGAGCGAAAAAAGTTCTCTTCATATCCCTGAGTAGTCTTTAGCTGTGAGTTCCACTAGAAACATATACTGTAAATAGAGATTTTGTAGTAATTGCGAGATCAGTTTAAGTGGCAAATTCTGGTTGGCCTATTTAAAAAAAAAGAGAAAACACTTTTTTAAACAAATTTAAAAAATCAAAGTAATTTATCTCGGCTTCATTGGAAAACAAGTTTGAAGCATTTTATTACGAAAAGCGGGTGCAGAGTCCCTACTTGGAGAGTGCATCGTTGAAAGTGGAATTCTTTGCACTTTTAAGAATAATAATAATATTATGTATTATGTCAGATGAGACAGAGTTAAATGCTCAGGATCGCAAACTCCAAATATCCTTTAAAGCCAATAGGTTGCCTCAGATTGTAGATGACCTTACGCTCATTCTTACTGGGGTGAGTTGCGCCAATTTGCTCGGTGGACCATGATTACCAAAGTACCGTTTTAAGTAATGAATTGCTAATATATATATATATATATGAATTTACAATACAAAATACGCTTATTTTGTTACTAAAGAAGTAAGTGAATTTATACTACTTGGACACCCTTAGCGGAAAAAATATGAACTGGCATGCCCATCAAATTGCCCCTAGCAAATAGGATATATGCCATTTAAAAAGAAAGAAAAAATTCTTTATTGCTGTTACGAGACAAACTACTTTGGTGTTTGCAATAAACGTGAATTAGCCTATAATTAACTATGAACAGTTGGCAGGGATTCTCAAATAAAAACGATTGTCTGTTATCTGAAAGAAACCATTTTTACTTGGAAAAGCTCTTCTCTACCTCCATTGAAACATGACCTAAAACGCCAAAAATTACTCAAAAAATTTGAAAATGACGAAATGTGCAAAAAATGCAAAAACAAATGGCTCTTATTTAATCAGTTATTTCATGATACACATTTATATACGGTAAGTTATATTCGAGCTATCTTTTGACCTTAGTATACAAAAGATGAAAATTCTCAAATGCCTTGCCCTAGAATTGACAATTTGGAAATTTGAAAATGACGAAAAGTGCAAAAAATTTCAAAAAATTTGGCTAAATTTAATCAGTTATTTCATGATACACATTTATATACGGTAAGTTATATTCGATTTATCTTTTAACCTTAGTGTACAAAAGATGCAAAATCATCAAATGCTTTTCCCTAGAATTGACAAATAGAGTAATGGAAAACTAGGTTTAAATAATTGATTGCCATATTGTGCTCATAAACTTACCGCTAGCTATGTTGTTGCTTGGTGACTTCTTTAGTAGTCCATGACTAAACGTGATTCTGAGATATATTAATTTGGGGATAGTTTTCATATTTTAATGTATGATTTAAAAACAGACCAGGAATAGTTGTGCCATGCTGGAGTTTCCCTCATTTTTCGCCATTCTTTGTGTTGTAGTTCACATTTCTTCGTGTTTGTAGATGTGTCTTGACACAAGTTACAGTGGCTGTGATTAATATTTTATTAACAGAGGATGAATTTGGATGTTCATGCATTCTGTAGGTTTCTGTGATAAACATCCTTGTCTTGTATTAATAATTTCAGTAGTTATTTCTAAGAATTATAACTATTGCAAGAAAACGCATTATGCCGATTTAATTAACTTTTGAATAGATGTTACGCACTTGGAATATTTCACATTATTACTCTTGTTAGTGCTTCAGTCGCAAGATTACTGTTTCTTGTTTGAGTAGATGTTAGTATGCTTTCCCCATTTCCGGCTTATGGAAGACACTTATTCCTTTTTTTCAATTAATGATTTCAATACTGCACTAACCCGCATGTCTCATGTTCAGGGCTGGGTTTAAAAAATAATAATTTATTGTAACATATTTGCTTATGTAGAAATTCTTCTCGAGTTCGCAGCCAGGTGAGTAGTTGGGCGTTATTTGATGTTTCAGAGGCTGACGCTGCCTTCTTCCTCAGGGATCCTGAAATATCGAGTGTCAAATAATGGGGGGGGGGGGTATAATAAATGACCAACCCGTGTAGAGCTGAGTCAACCAATCAAGGGGCAGCTGTTCTATCTGAATTTTAGGTTCTGTATTTTCGCAATAATACGATTGGATAAATTTTCTCAACGAACTTATTTTTATTCACCGTATTTTATTTATGTATTTATTTATTTTTAACTCTAGGAGTCAGGAGTCTTGTAAAGGAATGGCGTACCGTATCGTAATTGGTTTTGCTATCGCAAGTAAACAGATTATCCTTTTCAAAAATAGGATAAAATTCTCTTGACCCTTTATACCTTTGTGTCTAGAATCATGTATACATATACCATCTTCGTATTCTGCAAATTGTTCACTTGAGAAATAATATTCTACTACAAACCCCTCTCCAAGTGGGCATGTAAGAATTTTGTTTGAAAAGGGTTGGTTTGGATATTTATAAGGCAAATATTTTTTCCGTTGCAGTTTACTCAAATATTTACGCAGTGATGCCGAATTCTGAATTTTGTACTAAATCATAATTAACTTGCCGGTTATATCTGTCGGTTTATTGATATTCTGCTGTAACCTATGCCATTTAGGTCATAGGCAGTCTGAATTCACTCGTTTTAACTTTCCTCGATAATTGCAGAGTTATCAAAGTTTACCGTTGAATGAGCTTGGGATATACCTACTATTGTACAGAAAGGACATTAGTACTTCTTGATCCTTGGTACATGTGAACTACAAACAGAATACAGTGATTTGAACATCCGTAACATTGCTTTACAGTGATGTTTTCATGCATCTCTGAAAAATGTAACCTACTCTTCGCTCTGTGTTTTAGCTTGTGTTGACTTAGCCTCTTGATGAAGAAAGAAAAAAAAAACCGATAGATGCCTAGGAAATTAATGTTTTCGGAAACCTGGATCAATGATGAAAGAATATTGGCCACAAACTATGTTATCTTCTTGACTTTTAATAAGCTGTACAAAATATTTTTTCAAAACGTATTAACTGTTCTGCGGTTATACTACCTAAAATATAATGCTAAGCATTTGTGAGAGGATCTAAACTAAGCATTGAAATTAATATTCGTTTTAAAATTGTCTTTTTTGTGTTGCTTCATTCTTTGCTTATGTTGTTTCTAAACAAGGCGAAGACAGTGTACCATCTCAGACAAAAAGAATGGCGCTGCGCATGATCGGACGACTAGTAGAGGTAATAAGATCCGTTCTACGTCGTATTTTTGTCATAGCTAGAAAAAAAGTGCTAGGAAAGAAGAATTTAGCAAAAATGACTCATGCTACTGGCTGTAACTTAAGAAAAGTTACTTAGAAAAAATCTACATAACTGCGGTATAGAACTTGCGACCTACCACATCATAAGCAAGTAGTTTAGCTGTTGAGCTGGACGGACGTATTCGCTCAGCCATGGTTGGAACTAGTGCTGCCAGTGTTCTCTCAAGTACGGATCCATGTAAGAGTAGCAATGGAAGCAACTCAAGTGAAGTTAATATCTGCAAGCGATGTAAGACCAAAGTTGTAAATGGACTCAGATGTAAAGATTGTAATAATTACTACCATAATAGTTGTGCAAAACGCATTAATGGAGTCTTGATCTTGGAGAACAGTTTTATTAAATGTTGTGAGAGTGATGGGAAACCCGACAGTGGCAATGGCGATATGGTGATACCAGTAGATGAAAATGAAGAATTTTACGAAGCACTTCAGGGATCTTGTGATAGTGACGGTAAAATTGATATTCGCATTTTAAAATTCCTTTTGAAACAGAAAGACTCTGTTATTAACGCACTTCAAGAACGAATAAATATCTTAGTGAAACATGTTGATCTACTTGAAAAACAACCACTACTCTCTAATAGGGCTCAAGTGAACTGTGACAAAGTGTTGCCAAATCAAATGGCCGGCATGAAAATTAACCCAGTAAATAAAGACACAGTCAGTAATGATGATAATTCTAGGACTGGTGCATCAAGTTATAACCAGATTCAAGTATCTAAAGAAATACGTGACCAATTGCCTATTGAAGTATCCAAGGGAACTTCCGGTTCCGGAAATAATGGTAAACCAGACTCATGGGTTGAAATCGTGCGTCGAAAACCTAATAGGCAAATCATTATAGGTAAAAAGGATACAAAGGATATAAATGATCCAAATCAATTTAAGTTAAGAGGTGTTCCAAAATTAGTATCCCTCCATGTTTATAGATTGGACCCTAACACAAATGTTGAACAACTTAAAGATTTTCTAAAGGCACAGTGTCCAGAAATACAATGTGAACAATTACCGTCCAGGCATCCCCAGGAATACTCTTCCTTTAAAATAGATGTACATGAAAACAACATAAAATATGTTATGGACTCCGATCTATGGCCAGTGAACACATGTGTAAGATACTTTATTCATCCACGTCCAAAAAACGGAGAGAAGAAAGAATAAGTACAAGTGATGATCTTCAACAAAATAAATACAACGAACCAATTGATATTCTCTTTACGAACATACAATGCATACGAAACAAGGTACCAGAATTAGAACTGTGTTTGAACGAAATTGAATGTAAAATTGCATGTTTTTCAGAACACTGGATGGTTAGTGCGGAGATGGACCTATATAGCATCAACAACTATAACCGAGCAAGTTGTTTTTGCCGTACTAATTTGACACATGGTGGTGTAGTTATTTTTGTCAAGAACGGTATCGACTTCAAGGTCATTGACATGGAATCATATTGCACAGAAATAGACTTTGAAGTAGTAGCAATTAATATTATAAGTTTGCAAATAATAGTTGTCTGTATATACCGTAGCCCATCTGGTAATTTTAACAATTTCATGACCAATTTAGAAGCAATGCTACTAAATTTTATCAACTCCAAATTTAAGGTAATAATATGTGGAGATTTTAATATTAATATACTCGTTGAAAATTATCGTAGCACAACATTTTTAAATCTGTTAAGATCTTATGGTTTTTATTGTTCAAACTTTAAACCCACAAGAGAAGTCGCATGCATTGACAACATTATCACTAATCTTAACAGAAGTCAATATAAAGGAGATGTAATTGATTATACTCTTTCAGATCACAGCTCTGTAATATTTAATCTTGATGTTAACTGGAAGAATACCGACAGTAGCCAGTATACTAAATGTGTGCTTTCTCGGAACATGTCTCCAAACAATATGAATAATTTTATTTCTTATCTTAACAATGTACAATGGGATACTGCAGCTTACGACAATTTTAATGGTTTTTTTGAAATATTTTTAAATCTATTTGATGTGTGTTTTCCATTTAAAAAAGTAATATTTAATCATAACAGAAATTCTCAAAATAAGGGTAGACCTGCTTGGTATAATAATGCTTTAGATAATAAGAGAAAACAGATTCTAGCATTAAACACTATTCACAAGGTAACAGGATCCAGTAACGTACTGAAAGTGTACAAAGATCTCAGAAAAGAATACAGAAGTGATCTGAAAAAATCCAAATTGGAACATAATGCCAAACTAATTGAAACTTCTGATAACAAATATAATGCAGCATGGCACATTGTTAATAAGGAGATTAAAACTCCAAACTGTAATATCCCAATACAAGCGGAAGATTTTAGATCATATTTTTCTAATGTCGTCCAACAGGTTAGTGAAGAAACTAAAAATCAGTTTATGGAATGTTTAGTCACAGCTGAGGATTTTTTAAGAAACAAAATAATTCCAAATGATATCAGTTTTAAATGGAAACAGATTTCAGAATACGACGTTTTACGGGTGGTGAATAATTTCAAAAATTCCACTAGCAAGGATATATATGGTATTAGTAACAGTACCATTAAAGCAATTGCTCCTTATATATGTAAACCACTCACTTCATGCATCAACAATTGCCTTGCATCTGGATATTTTCCTGACTACCTTAAGACTGCCAAAACAATTCCCATCTATAAGAAAGGGAAAAGAGATAGCCCCAGTAGTTATAGGCCTATAGCTATTGTACCAATCATGAGTAAGATTTTTGAAGGTATTATTTTAACTCAGTTGTATAATTATTTTACTTGCAATCACTTATTAACTCCATGCCAATTTGGATTCCGTCCTAAAAGTTCAACCAATAATGCGATAGATAGTCTATTGAATAATGTCTATGAGGTCTTTGAAAATAACTCTTATTCTGAGATAATGCTGTTCGATCTCAGTAAAGCCTTTGACTGCATATCGCATGATCTATTAATAAGAAAATTGCGTTACTATGGAATAACTGGTAATGAACTAAGACTTCTAGAATCCTTTATAACGGGCCGTTTCTTCATTGTTGAAACAAATGGACTAAGGTCGAGACCGTCACTTATAAAATTTGGTGTTCCTCAAGGGTCAATTTTAGGCCCATTTTTGTTTTCAATAATGTTAAACGATCTTCCAAATAATATAACAGCAAAAACAATATTGTATGCAGATGACTCAACTTTTCTTACGTCAAATTGCAATCTTGATGATTTAAGGCTACACTGTAATCAAGTATCACATGAAGTATTATTATGGTTCTCAAAAAACAGTTTCTTAGTAAATAAGGACAAAACCGAACGAATAATGTTTAGCCTAAGAGATGTTGTACATGAATCTGTAAAATTTTTGGGCATTTATTTAGATTCCAAACTGCAGTGGAATACACATGTAAAATTTGTCTGTAAAAAACTGTCTAGAGTATTATACCTCCTTCGAAAATTAATCAATATTGTTCCATTAGCATACATGAAGCAGGTTTATTATGCATTTTTTGAAAGCATAATTAGATATGGTTTAATGTTTTATGGATGCGCCAGTGATCTTGATGATATTTTAATTATACAAAAGAAGGCCATCAGAATAATTACAAAATCCAGCCCTTTTGCACACTGTAAACCACTTTTTATAAGTGAGGGGATCATGACCGTTGTAAATCTTTATGCTTTCATGGTACTAATACACATAAAAGGTAATATAAATACATACGACCTAAGAACTGACGTGCATTGTTATGGAACCAGAACGGCGAATGACATAAATATACCATTCAGGAGGCTTAAGAAGACACAGAACAATTATATAGTAAATGGCATGACCTTATACAATAAACTACCAGTAAATGTTAGGACATTGGCAATGAGGCCTTTTAAAAACAGAATTATGCGCTGGCTGAAACAGAATCCATTTTATAAGTACAGTGAATGTTTAAACAGTGATTTTAGACTATTGTAAATATTTTATTCTTTTGACGATGCTACATGTAAAAGTGTTTTTACTTTCCAGCAAATAAAGATTGATATTGATATTGATATTGATATAACCATTTTACACTACAGCCATCCGTGATGTTCTGCATGAGCCAAATAAGTGCATGGTTACTTTACGAAATTGGACATTCTTTTTACTTATATTTAGATTAAAGAAATTAGGATGCGTTTTGCATTAATTGCCCTGCGATTCAGAAACTAAGGATTGTGGAAAATCATTATTACTTCGCCATGTGATTTGGTTCCTGTTAATAGACTAATAGACGTTTAATCTTTTCACTGCTGCTGACTAGAAATTCGTCGCCTAAGTCTAGATTCCACGCCCCAATTTGGACGGTGTAAATTTAGCCATTAAGAAGAGCAAAAAGTAATTTCAATTTGCAATAAATGAATAAATAAACAGCTAACGTGTTTAGAATTTTAGCGACGCTATTAAAACTAGGGAGCCCGGAACGAACTAGTGTCTTTCTGGATTACAAGCTACATGCCACAGCTAGGCACGAAGATATGCTTATAGCCGGGCTACTTGTCAAATGACAGGTTCTGTTGTCAACGGAGATTAGAAGCATAGGGTGCTCGTGTAAATCGCGTATCGAAACTTGAAAATCTTTCCCATCAAGTGTAACGCCATTACTTTTTTGGTCTAAGAAGGTACATTACCTGTCTCCTTCGTGATAGCAAGTCATTACTGATGCCAGATTCAAGAGGTTTTAATGTCTTCGAGTGTACATGGAATTACACCGGAAAACAGGTTCTCAACCGAGAAAAAGCATTATTCAGATTTAAAGAATTTCATGTTACCAGTAAAGATGTATTAGACGTTAAAATCTTGATAATATACACACGCTTAAACCCTTCAACTTTGCTTGTCTGAGTCCTGATCCAATTAAGCATTCATAAATAATTAATAAAATATAAACATAATAAAGCAGTGTTGTTACGATTATTTAAAAGTGACAAGTTTACGAAGCTGGTAAGTTTCTTTCTTCTTCGATGGATCCCCGAGATCCCAGATATGTCATATGTTCAAACTACATTTCGGCACACATGACACGTCTGGGATCCCTGGGATCCATCGAAGAAGAAAGAAACTTACCAGCTTCATAAACTTGTGACTTTTCATCATTGTAACAACATTGTTTTATTATTAATTATTTATCATGTTTATAATATAACAGTCTCATTGCCCAATTAGGCCCAACAGTATTCTCTTATACTAGCCTAATTACACCAGTTTTACAACACTAATATTATATATTTCATGTAATACTAAAAATATTTAAACTAATAGTACCAACTAAAAAAAAAAGAAACACACACATATATATGAAAGATTTAAATAAAGAAAATAACATGGAGCATATTTTAGTTATCACTTTTTTAATTATTACCGTTGTAAAGTTTTCAGATTTTGATCACAGATACTTTTAAAGAGCTTGTTGTTAGTATTAAATGTAGGTATCTCTATTGTCCATTTTGTGTAATTGTTCGTATAGACGAAGAACGTTATAAAGAGGAGAATTATTGTGGGAGTCAGTATTTTCTTTTGGGATGAAAAAAAAAGAATGTAGTTTATGTTTATATTTGTGTATATTTTATTCATCTATTTATGAAAGCTGAAATGTGATCTGGATCCAGACAAGCAAAATTTAAAGGTTTAAGCTTGTGTATTTTGTCAAGATTTTAACCCTTATTCAGATTGTTACTTATTGGCTGAACACCTGTTTTCACCCATATGGCTAAAATATTGTACAGTTTAACTCAACATATTCGGCTGCTGTGTTGTGTGGGTGATGTAGAAAGCGATTGTTTAGGCCTATTTATTTTCTTTAATTGACCGAAGACCCTAGCCCTGTTCATGTCTTCAGTTAAGACCTGCCAATGCAAGTGTATCTTGTCTGTTTTTATTAGTGAAAAGTCTGTGCTCGTATCTTTCATGCTTTTCTCATCGAAATAAGTTGATTTCATTACTTCCGTTGTTGTTTGCTTGCTCTTAGTTGTTGTTAATCGTTCAAAAATAATGTTCTGCTAACTACTTATTTCAGATTACTCTGTATATTTGTTGAAAAATAAAGATGCTAATATTAATGTGTACAGTTATTTATTTGCTGAATATCTTACATTATAAATTTATAATGTGAGCCATATAGACAGATATTCGTATGCTAAGCCGGAATTATATTATTACGGATTGCAATATAGAACATCAAAAGCTACAATGTTTCGAATTTCTACAGAATGATTATCTCTGTATTTGATAGAAATTCCAGTGTTTAGCCTATTTTATGTATAGAATTATTCGTAATTACAAATAGACCTGGAGGCTAAGAATGGGCCTCAGGTTTCATTTATTTAATCTCTGCTGTTAATTACACTTAAGTTAGTTCTATGTCAGTTTGAAAATATAGGTGTATTTTGTCATTTTTATTATTTAAGGAATTTAACAACGAAGACAGATTGAAATGTTAATTTAATATTATATTTTAGATAGGAGTTTCGATGAAATGAACCTAGTAGAAATGGAACTTTAAACACTACAAACTGTTTCGTCTGAGTTTGACTTTCAGCGTTTTCAGGGTACAGACCAGTCAGACGTGGCTTTCTGTTCCCAATTTTGCGGGTCCGATCCCGGTTCAAATCGTCATTTATGTGTACATAAACGTAACAGTCACTTATCTATGGTTTTACATATAAGGCATATAAAAGAACTCCTGCGGGACACATTTCTGGCATAACGGCAACATATACGGCCTAAGTAACAGTACACAGCTCTCGTTAAGTACCCACAGGGAACATGAATTTATCCATGGGATATAGTATAGTCGGAATCACGTGTAAATGTTCGTCGCTTTTTTCCTTTCTCTGTTAGATTTTCCCCACATTCTATATGCGTCACGAATCATGATATTCCAGCCAAGAAGTTAGCAATTCGTAGTCTCTGGTATACCGGTACGATGTTCGTGTCGTTAATGGAAAATGAAGCCATTAGTTTAATAGTCGCTTTGAGTACCACCAGGGTACGTATCTCTCTTCCCGAAGTGGGAAAATCTAATAATGCTAATAGACTGA
The DNA here is from genome assembly GCA_964059195.1 of Ectobius pallidus. NCBI lineage: Eukaryota > Metazoa > Arthropoda > Insecta > Blattodea > Ectobiidae > Ectobius > Ectobius pallidus. The sequence goes on along the minus strand of CAXKWD010000009.1, from coordinate 121,017,222 downwards.
TGTCATTTTAGTCTGATGAAAACGGAGCTCTTTAATTGGTTTATTTCGTTATGTATCTCGCCAAGCACTGTAAATGTAAATTAAATTCTAGCATGTTTGCATATATAGGTAGTTCGGACGACGGAAATTATCTTAAATTAGTACGAAGTTGGTTGCTGCTCTGAGCTGTAAGCATGCACAGAAACAATTTATGGCGAAATAGTCTCACGTATTTATGTTTTCTGTATTAACAGTTTTTTCATTCCTCTGTTTAAAGCATTCCTTTTCTTTAAGAATAACACGATTAACATCGAATACCTTGTACGAGGGAGAATCAAATTAAAACCGCAATTAATTTTTTCCACTATTTTACTGCAGGAAGAATGTTTGCTTGCACATTATTTTCCACACATTCCCCTCCCATTTCAATGCATTTGCGCCATCGGATAGGAAGTGCTTTGATACCGCGTGAGAAAAAATATTTTGGTTGACGCTGTAGCCACTCGTGCACCGCCTATTGGACGTCTTCATCAGACTTGAACTTTTGCCCTCCAAGGTGCTCTTTTAATGGACCAAAGATGTGGAAATCTGATGGTGACAAATCTGGCGAGTATTGGGGATGTGGGAGGCCCTTGAAGCGAATGTCATCGATGGTTTTCATGGTTGCACGAGTAGCATGAAAACACCCGCACTGAGCAATCCCCTTCGCCTTGGCACCATTAGACTTCCACATCTTTGGTCCATTAAAGAAGCACCTTGGAGGGCAGAAGTTCAAGTCTGATGAAGACATCGAATCGGCGGTGCTCGAGTGGCTGGTGCTGCACTCTTCCTTCTTACAGCAAGATCTCCAAATGGGATTTGATTTTTTTTTTGTTTCCACCGAAGAAACAGCTGCTAAAATCTGCACAGTATCTTTTCTATATAAATATTATAATCTTCACTTTGTATGAGTGTATGTTTTCTATACAAATATATCATTTGCCCATAAATCGATGTTACCAGATTTTGAACGCCTACCCTCTACAATCGAGAGGAAAATGTAGATTACGTTATAATTAGGACAGATCACAATTTTCATACCTTAGTGATATTTTGTCTATAATCTGCATTCTTTGGTGGATATTAGCGGATTTTGCAGGTAATTTCTATAACTAGGGAAAATAATGTGACTCGAGATATGATAATGATACTTATATTATTGTTGGAGTTAGGCATAAGAAAATCTTTCAATACCCTACTTTTAACAACTTTATTACCAGTGATGGGAAGTAATTGAGTAAAAGTAATCGGATTACAGTAACAATTCCTTTTTTGGTCCCGTTTACTTGTAATCAATACTTTAAAAAAAATGTAATTTGTACTTGTAATTTACTTCTGGAAATAAAATTGTAATTATTACAATTTAGTAGTCGTTAGTATTAATATCATTCTCGCTTGTTATATCGTCATCACTACTGGTTTTGCAACTAATATCCAAATTAGAGTTAATATTAACAAAAAGTTACTCAATGTTTCCGAAAATATTCTCATTGATGTGTTTTTTTGTTTGTTCATTAATAATTTGGGCTTGTGCCCAAAACATACCAAAAACAAGGAATTTTTAGGTACTGCCATTTTGTAAAGTAATTGTAAAATGTAATTGTAATTTTACTGATTACTTTTTGAGAAAGTAATTTGTAGTTGTAATTAAGTAAAATGTCTCTGAGGTAATTTTAATTCAGCCCAATTACTTTCTTTTTGTACTTTTTCCATCACTGTTTGTTACTTATAATTTGGAAATGCTTACCGTGTTTTTAATATGATTTGCATAAATCTCAGGATGCAGATTTTGTATGTTAAGGGCTAGAGTTCTTAGATTTCCGTAGCAGATATAACTACGTAACCCTAACCAAAGTAAACCTAATGCTACACCGTTAAACAACAATATTAAATACACGAGCCCGAACCTTAAAATATTTTACTTGGTTTGGGCGTAGTAATCTTTAAATTATGAAACCTTATCGGCATGACAGCTGTATACTAAAGCATGTTTAACAACCGGTTTATAAAAGTCGACTCACTGGGATATTTTACGTTCCAGATTAAACACAAGTATTGCAAGCAACTTGCAGTTTGGACACAAGAAATTTCATTTCCCGTTGGGAGTGGCCTTCGAAGGCCGTACCACCAACTGAGATGCTTTTGCTTACAAGACTTATGTAAACATTTAAAGTGCTTTGGTTTCACTTCAGGTTGCGCTGTCACCCATATGCATGCGACATATTTGAATATTTCAATTAATAACTTGATACTTTTAATTTTTTTCTAATAGATTTTTCCCTTATACTAAGTATGAGCACACAATAGTGCGTATATTATGTGCATCTGGGTATAGGATATACCTTCTGGCAAAGGACTGAAGATGGTCTACTTAGGTTGAAATGCGCATATCCATTTTAGCACCAATGAAGAAAGAACCCTGCTTAGATACACAATTAATTAATTAAATAAATATAAGGCAGCATTTTATTCTGAAGAATGTTTGTATATTTTTAATGTTTTAAAATTTAAATTTATGACAAGTATTTTGTAAAACTTTTAGACATTATGCCACAAATATGTTAATTTTAATTTAAGCTGTGACATAAACACATGATGATATGTAACATAGATTTAGACTACTATGTAGGGGTACTTTATTATAAGTTATATGTATGTATATATATACACACACATAAACACGTGATAATGTGTATGAGATTTAGACTATTATGTAGGGGTTCTTTTTAATATAGGCTATATGTATAGGGTATAAAACGGAGAATATTATTGTAAAAATAAAAATAAAATAAAAAAGTCTAGCTTAGCCATTGCCAACAACATCAGATTTATGGCTATGAAGAATAAGTTCAAACGTGATAAACAGATATTAGGAAATCGTTTATTGAATAAACGGTAGATGCAAGCGGTATACATTTGTTAAAATCTAAAATCTTTACCCCACGGGAGCTGTAACAAAGTCATTGCTAGTCTCGCAGAGATTTAGGATATCAACATATTAATTGCAATAACAATAGAGCACTTGACATGAATCTGTCCAATACCGTTTTATTAAATAAATATATTTTGCAATAGGCAAGTACTATTTTCATCTTGCCTCCAATACGTTTTCATTAAAAATGAGTTATTCTCATGTTTTAAGCTTGACTCTAAAGCATTAGAAAGGGAATTATTTAATATGTATTTATTATTTCTAATATTGAAATTCCTACCTTCTTGTGTATCCTAGTCTCGTTTGTGCAAATTGATCAATTAAGAATGATAAGCATATTAGAAATGCTGCTTTATCTACATGTCCTTGGGATTCGATCTATGTACATTGAAAAGAAAGGCAGACATGTTCACCTTGAGCTATGACTCCATGACCAGTGAAGACGAGTAAGTTTGACAAAAAGAGAGAAATCTAATTAAAATTTGTTATATTCTATTTTTCTTTTTCTCAATCTTCTAATTGGTTATTGACTCTTAATTATTTCTATTAATTTACATGCCTTTATTTTACTAGTTTTTATTCTTTGATTTATTTTTATATTAGCTTACCCTTATCAATTGTAGGCCTACTTGTGTTACCTTGATAATTATTGTAGAAAAATAGTTCGCCAGTGATAGGGCTCCCTATAGCTTTTCCCCTTCGAATTGTGACTCTTTCTAGGTACCGGTACCGTACTATATTTAATCAGTGGGCGTGGTATTATGATTTCATTTCCTTATATGCCCTTAAACTCAGCGAATGTTCTTTTTCTTTCGGATCGGCACTGTAGATATATATATATATATATGTACACACATATACATCTATATTAATAAAAATGAATTTCCAAAATGTATGACGGAGCATCACTTGAGAACTGCTCGACCGATTTTGCTGATTCTTTTTTTGTTGTGTTCGTAATTTTGTATCATATTACTATTGTTATTAGATTGACTTGGCACCAGAGTCTGACACCTGCTTGGATTTGAGAGTGAAAACTACTGTTTACCCTCAATAAACAGCAATATAATCCAGCAGACCACAAAAGGATGTACCGAATTTTGACGCACCAGTGCCTCAGTGCCAGTATAAATTTCCGTGAGAAAAGAACATTCACAACATTACAGTTATTTACAGTTTTTACAATTATGTACAAACTCGTCTATAACTTTGTATGTGCAATAATAATGTTTTATAAATACAATATAAGTTTTTAGGTCATTTTTTATAATTATAAAGTCATTTTCTTTAAAATTTAGGGTCATTTTATAGGTCATTTTTCAGACAAATTTAGGTCATCAGAATCCGGGCCCTGATAATGACCTAGAGTTTCAACATCGAAAGTCCTCCATAAGTTAATTTCATATTAAAAAATACAAAACCCGGGCGACGCCGGGCCTTTTAAGCTAGTATATACATATAAGTTACCTGTAGTCTATATATACACAGGCCTCAAAAGTATGGGACAATGGGCCTTGTCTAAGTACCCCTTGTCTACTACATAGTAGGCTAATGGGCATAGAAGAGGAAGGAGCCACGTAGGTAGGCCTATACCTATTTCTTGACTATAAGGATTTAAAATATAATATTAATATCAATAATACTAATATTAATAATAAAGTAAAGTAAAGTATTCCCTATACAGGCCATGGAGGCCCAGAGTGTTCCAGGAAGTTGAGGCTCCCAGATTTTGGACATTCGGCACATGAAGGTGGTAAGGTTGTCAGCCTTACGCACCGACCGCCTTTACCCCCAGGATTGCTCCTGGTACTCATTTCTGTTAGAGGCTGAGTCGACCCCAGGGCCATAGGGCCACCAGAAGGATTATGCCAGTTGAAAAACTCCAACGACCTCATCGGGGATCAATCCCGCGACCATCCGGTTTGTAGCGCAGCACCTCAATCAGTACGCTACGGCGTACCCCACTAATATTAATAATGCTTACATTAAAATTAAGAGGAAAACTGAATAGACCCTAAATATGGCAGTTCACTGCATATATCTGCATTTAAGAAAGAACTCAGTTTCTTTAATTGAAACGATCGATGAGGTCTACGTTTATTCAGTAGCCTACTCGTTCTTTATAAAACTTGTGGCTTCATCTCTGCTTGAATTTCTATACTTGTTTTGCTGTTGATTATAATGAGTCTGACTTCAAAGGACTTCTTTTTACAGGGCTTGGAGTAATGAAATGGAAATGCATGATGTTGGGATGTGAATGAGATTCTTTTCTTATACTTCTCCGCATAGTCTCTGTGTCGAAATTGCCATTGGGATTTGCAGTCCCCCGTTTCGTTCCCTAGTCATTTGCTAAAGAATACTCTTACCAAAAGAGCAATTCGTTCAGTAAAAAAGGGGCGGTTTTTCACCAAACAGATAGTCGAGTCCATGGTTTGTTCCCGAATTTTGAGTCACCAGCATAGCAAAACAAAACACAATCGAACAGGCTATTTCAACTAAATGGACAAATAGGGTTTAGTTTCCCACTCTACTGGATTTCGGCACGCGATGTTCGGCGTTGGTATGCGGTATCTGGCTTGCAGACCAACACTCCCATTGGCTCCCAACGACCTTGCATTTCATTGGTCTGTTCCATACGGTCCTGCAACCTCTACATAAAGCTAAATAATGCAAAACACTAACCACATTAGTTAAGTGCGCGAGCGGAGGCGGCAGCCGAAGCGAAGCGCCCTTGCAGTTTAGAATAATGTACGATACACTGTTTGTCGGTTTCGAAAATGTGGCATATTATATCTTCCAGAGGGTTGTCTGACCATTATCACGTTGGCAGCTGATTCCAGCACCACGTGGCCCATCGGCTTCTTCCCAGCATGCACCTGCGCTGTTTCTAGCAGCTGATTCTGTATTATTGTGATTCCAATCTGAGCGCCATTTTAGGTTAGTTTTTTGTGAACTTCTTACCGATTTTACCCATATTTAAAATATTCTTAGAAACAAAATGTGCCCTTATATGGATTCTAAAACTTCTGGAGAATAATATTACATGAAATTTTGCCGTTTTACGTGAGTAAAAAACAAAGTTACCGAATCCAGTAGAATGGGAAACTAACCCCGACAAATATTGTTCTTTACCAGACCTGTCCAACTGTAGTGTAACTGGGGGCCAGATTTCTTTAGATAGATCTTGAGAGCCGCACCAAAATCACTTGGTTTTGATTCTACTTGCTTAACCGTTTGGCTTATCGCTTAGAAAGACCACTCACGAAGACTGTTATAGTTATCGCTGTTTGATTGGTAAATGTATTTCAGTTAGCGTACAGATTTCTGCGCCATAGAGTAAAATACTGTCAACAATGATTAATTTTGAGAACAATACATTTTATTTCTTGTCGGATGTGTCTGCTCCATAAAATTCCCTTAAGTTGTTTAACTGCTAAACGAGCCTGGGTTATTCTACTGTTCACATCCTCCTCACTCCTGCCAGATTTGTGAATTACTGGCCCAAATTTCAAAACTCTGGATTTTCACTCGATTTCTCTAATTTGAATAGGCTATACGTTCGAAGTTTCGTCCATGTGAAATTTATATGTCGTCAGATAACTTACGTGAAATTCAGAGGAGACAGCATGGTTAACATTTACTTTAAGGTGAATTAAATACTGAAATTCTTCTTTTCATTACTTGAGTCTTAGGTAGGAGATGGAAGTAGCAGAGGTAGCTAAAAACTTTTGCGGCGATCGACGGCGCTATGCACGGTAGAAGTGAGGAAGCTTCATGTTTGATTCGCAGTTACATTGCCATTGACATACACTAATTGCTTTGCTAATATTCCACGTAACTTATAAGAAAGTCTGGTGAGTTGCTTAATCCTTGAACCTAGCTAAAAATAAATTCAATTTATTATAATGAAGAGTTCAACCTTCCTTCTTGGCTGCAGTCGACTTTGAAATGTTCAGTCAACTGCATTTCCAGAGCCACGAACGGGGACGTGAAGGATAGGATTTTCTGATATTCCTTTCAACTTGATTGCCCTACAGTGAATTATAAATATTGCATAAATAAAATGTTCTGAATTTTAAATGGTAAAGGAATAGCAGACATTAGGCTCCGTTATCGCTTCCGTGTTCGATGAACAAAGAAACGATTCACCAAAGACCAACATTCTTTAAGAATAGACATTTCCCAATGTTTTAACACATTTTTAACTTGAATTCAAATTTTGAATTTTTTTTATTAAGAGGTGGAAAATCTCATCCAAAGAAACCTCCGTGTAACCTTACTAATTTGTGTAGTGATTGAAAGAATAAGCTATTCTTTAGACGTGGTCTTTGGTCCTATTAGTTTTTACTCTCTGTCCCAATTATTCTTTACAGTACAGATATAGTATCTTCTTTCACACTCCCTTCTGTCCTTCACCAGTCGGGTGTTAGCATAATAGCTTTCAGTAGGCGACTTCGTGTTCTTCTTTAAGTAAAGTCTCATTAGTATCTGTTGGCCTCCCCGTACCGCTGAGTCGTCATGATGGAAGTTCTCATAAATTTGTTGGGTATTCTATAGGAAAAGAGGCCATACAAAGGTTATTATGTACATTGAACTTTATTTTTATTGGTAGGATTCGCTTAACATTATCGTTAAAAAAAAATCATTATGAGTAGTATGGTTTTCCCACCTACGTCACAGGTGGCCCAGGTGGCCCGGTAGGGGAAACGGGTCACGTGACAGGTGGCGCTGTAGGGGAAGGTGGGCGTGGCTATGACGTCACGGATTCTGATTGGCTGGATTGGGTCACGTGACAGGTGGCGCTGGAGGGGAGGGCGGCGCGGCTATGACGTCACGGATTACGTCATAGGTGGCCCGGTAGGGGAAGGCGGCGCGGTTATGACGTCATGGAGGGGAGGGAGGCGCGGCTATGACGTCACCACAGGTGGCCCGGTAGGGGAGGGTGGCGCGGTTATGACGTCACAAGTGGGCGTGGCTATAACCACGTGATTCAAAATGGCGTCGGTTCCGGTTCCTATTGCAAATGGCGGCGGTTCCGGTTCCTATTTCAAATGGCGTACGAAGCGCGAAATTTAAAATTTGGGAATTTATAATATAATTGGTTACGTTTCCGGCGCGAAATTCAAAATTTGGTAATTCATAATGAAAATGGCTACGTTTCCGGTTCCTATTTCAAATGGCGGATGGTGGGAAATTTAAAGTTTATATATTGGTAATGTTTTACAAAATGGCGGCATGGCTTACGTCATCAGAGGATTGGTAGGATTAGATCATATAACAGGTGGATTGTTTTATGACGTCACAACAGTTTTTAATCTTTATGTCTTTTTTTGCATGGAAGTATATAGATCACAACGCATAAATACGTCATATTCCTACACATAGGTTTTCTGTAAGATGACTATTTCAGTAAAAAATATCCCTGAGAGCGTTATTTTATTCCTTCGTAAATATGGTAGCTTTCGTCTTAAAACTATATTTTATTTGTAAGATGATAATCCTAGCCCAAGGGGTTAACTCAGCTTCTGGCTTAGCGGATAGTCGTAAATTTTCCTATCATGATCGATGCATAATCTTACGTGTTGAATTATCTTCAAATCCCCCAGTATAATGTCGGAATAATATTATATCATACTTCATTATTCAAAGGCGTCTTGTAAAGTCAATGTATAGAACTGTGTTAGCACACTGTTTCAATGTACGTGACAGAATTGATGCATGTGTATCTCGTTATCTACAACAGTCATATGAGGCTTGTAGTAACCTTGACGTACGTCTCATATCTTCATTCACTGCAACTAATCTATCGTATGCTGACCTATTCAAAAGTCTTAAAACAATCTCTTTAAACAGCAGTACTTTTAAATATTAAATCCCTAATCATAGCACATGTCTTATGTATTATTAGTCAACAGTATTTTTATTGCGGTATATTAAAAACTTATATTGTAATATTTCATCGCAGAGTGGTAGTGAACTTATATTGTAATATTCCATCGCTGAGTGGTTCTGAGTTCGATTCAAAGTCAGTAAAGGCATATTCAGCTTTTCTCACATTGCGGGAAATTGAATATACTGTTTCAGAAAAGCGCTGATAAGAAATAAATATCAAATAACGCTTTAACGTATATTTCTCCCAGTGATTCATCTCCGATGGAACCTTATATTATTAATGTAGTTTGATACAGAGTATATCATATCACAATTGTCAGCATTTATTGCATGAAAATTAATATTCTATTTCCGTACCAGAATTAAATATCGGATATCTGATAATTTCACCAGAAATGAATATTTTTCGCATACGACATCGATTTAATGTGGGAAATCATGAACAGGTATTTTCACAAGCAGGAAACGCGAAATATCTAATTACTACTGACTTAAGCTTTAACGTATATTTCTCCTGTCGCGAGGCTAGTCAGCATTTTTTTAAAACTCCAATCATGTCATTGGTGTAAAATATATTTGTCCTGTTGCGAGACTATTTTATAACAACACTATATAAACCAATGACGTCATGCTTCAGGCTCACTTCTTATTCATCCGTTATCAGCTTCAGATCTCTTCGGAAAAATGGAAAGCGCCAAGTTTGTTCAGTGTTCAGAGTGTGATGCGAAATTTAGACATAAGAAGGATCTGAATAGGCATATTAATCAGAAACATAAAAAATCTGAATACATATGTGAAACCTGCGGCGCATCTTTTACGCGAAGTGATGTTTTGAAAAGACACGTTCGTGAAAATCACTCCAACGTTAATGTCGTGTGTGACATTTGCAAGACAACGTTCAAAACGGGAAGATACTTAGCTGACCACATCCAGAATGTTCACCACCCATCCAGGAAGGTGGAACCTAGGCATATCGGGATCTACACCAACACTGGTCGCTTCCATCTGCCATCACATAGCGGGGATGGAGTAGCCCACCCACCGATGGTTGTAGAGGAAGCCGGGCATTCATCTCATCATTTACAGGTATGTTATTATTATTATTATTATTGTGCAAGCCATCAAACTTATTTCTTTTATCGTAAAACTCAATCTGTGTTTTTTATTGGTATAGAACTGATAAAACCATGACATCAATCTTATTTCTTTTATGATAAAACTTAGTATTATTTTTTTATATTGGTATAGAATAGTTAAAAACAAGTCATAAAACTTTATTTCTTTTATCATAAATCTTAATACTATTTTTTTCTGTTGTTATAGAATGCAAGACCAGTGAGTGTAGCCAACATGCAACAGACTTCCACCCATCCAAATGGTGACTTATATCAACCTGGGCCTTCCAGTATACGTCCACAGGTATGTTATTATTATTATTATTATTATTATTATTGTACAAGCCATCAATCTTATTTCTTTTATGATAAAACTTAGTATTATTTTTTTATATTGGTATAGAATAGTTAAAAACAAGTCATAAAACTTTATTTCTTTTACCATAAATCTTACTATTTTATTATTATTATGCAAGACAACAAACTTATTTCTTTTATCATCAATCTTAATATTTTATTTTTCTATTGTTGTAGAATATAAGTCCAATGAGTGTGGATACCATGCGGACATCATCCGTCCAGCCAACCACCAGCCATCCTATGCATTCAGGTCAACATTTACAGGTATGTTATTATTATGATTATTGTACAAGCCATCAATCTTATTTCTTTTATGATAAAACTTAGTATTATTTTTTTTATATTGGTATAGAACTGATAAAACCATGCCATCAAACTTATTTCTTTTATGATAAAACTTAGTATTATTTTTTTATATTGGTATAGAATAGTTAAAAACAAGTCATAAAACTTTATTTCTTTTATCATAAATCTTAATACTATTTTTTTCTGTTGTTATAGAATGCAAGACCAGTGAGTGTAGCCAACATGCAACAGACTTCCACCCATCCAAATGGTGACTTATATCAACCTGGGCCTTCCAGTATACGTCCACAGGTATGTTATTATTATTATTATTGTACAAGCCATCAATCTTATTTCTTTTATGATAAAACTTAGTATTATTTTTTTATATTGGTATAGAATAGTTAAAAACAAGTCATAAAACTTTATTTCTTTTACCATAAATCTTACTATTTTATTATTATTATGCAAGACAACAAACTTATTTCTTTTATCATAAATCTTAATATTTTATTTTTTATTGTTCATGCCATCAAACTTATTTCTTTTATCATAAAACTTAATATGCTTTTTTATATTAGTACAGAATTGTTAAAACAAAACATAAAACTTTATTTCTTTTATCATAAAACTCATTTTTATTTTTCTATTGTTACAGAATCCAGAGTCCATCCACCAGTTACGACCTAGTGTCATCATGCATACGCGTGATATTCCACAGGTATGTACAGTGAAATGTCTTAGTCTTTTATTATACCATTCGCTTACAAAAGTCCCGATACAATGAAATGTCTTAGTCTTTTATTATGCCATTCGCTTACACAAGTCCCGATTGCTAATGTTGATGTTTTTTTTCGTTATTACAGAATCAATATGGAATGGATCGCGGCGCTGGACCACTGGGAGCAGCCACAACATCTGCAGAAACAAGTGAGTTTTTCATGCTACAATCTGCATTCAAATCAAGAATTGCTACTTATGCCGCATTAGATTTTCCTGTTGGCGATATGGAGTCTATCCTGTCGTCGTATCAGAACAAAATCGAGAACCTCCTTTCAGAGTCACTAAAGAAATTTACATCAATAAAATTTAACTTATTCGTTGAGTGTAACTTTGAAAATTTAGATGGTCAGGCATCATTATATAACTTCAAAACTAAAAATGAAATTCTGTACAGAACCTCGATCATTAGTGAAATAGTAACTAACCACATTGCTAAATTGAAGAAGGAGCTTGAGGAATGTAGCATGCGGGGCTCTGGGTGGTTTTATAAAAAACTACACAAAGTTGAGGTACGAATCAATGAACATGTCCCATTTATAGGGCGTGGCCATATGGTTCTGCCTGAAAAATTCCGCCACCTACATTCTCTCATCAATATTAATAATGAGGATGAATTTTGTTTTAAATATTGTATCTTATCTAAATTTGTAGAATCTGGTAAGGAATTGTGGACCAGCTACCTTGAAAGACCCGAATTGGGTAATAAGTACAACTGGAACTGTGTGAAATTCCCCGTTTCACTTCATGATATTGAAAAGTTTTCAAAATTAAACAATATTTCCATCAATGTTTTCGGCCTCGAGGAAAAGCGGGATGGGAAAAATATTTCTCATTTCGTGTTTCCTATAAAAATTGTAGAAAAGGAACTAGATGATCACAGAGATCTATTGTATGTATGTAACGAACAAAATTCTCATTACATAGTTATTTCAGATTTTGACGCTTTTGTAAGACCATTCATAATGTCCGACAAACATAAAATCAGAGTTTGCAAACGGTGTTTTTCACATTTTCAAGCGTATGCTGACAAGTCTGCGGATGAGAGATTGGATAACCATCTGGCTCTGTGTAATTCTTTCACACCTGTCAGATGCGAAATTCCAAAGAACCCTGAAGTTTGTTTCAATAAGCCTGAATATTCGCAAAAAATTAGATTTGTAATTTATGCTGATTTTGAATGCCTATTGGAGCCGATTTCAGGATGTTCAGGAGATCCACAGAAAAGTTGGACTACACCTTACCAGAAACACACTCCGTACAGTTTTTGCTATTTCATTAAAGATGCAGAGGGTACGTTTTCCCAGTTACGGCTGTTTAGAGGGAAAGATTGCAGCGGGGAGTTTATGCGCTCGCTTGTTGATGATGTCAAAGTCATCGATCGAGTTTTAAACAGCGTAAACAAACCTATGATCCCTCTAACCAGCGAGGAAAACAAAGTGTATATGAGCAGTACCATTTGTCACATTTGTAAGCAGGGTAACTTCACCGATGTGAACTTCAAAGTTAGGGACCATTGCCATGTTAGCGGTCGTTTCAGAGGGGCCGCTCACAGGAATTGTAATCTGAATTATAGAAATCAAAGATTTGTCCCTGTTGTTCTACATAACATGTCCAACTATGATGCCCATTTTATTGTGAAAGAACTAGGATTCGATCAGAATAGAATCAACGTCATATGTAATAGTCAAGAAAAGTATGTCACATTTTCCAAATTTATTCCCTCCCCCTATTTGAGGAGGGGAGGTATGGAGTTAAGATTTATAGATTCGTTTCGGTTCATGGCAAGCAGCCTGGAAAAGCTGGCAAACAATCTACCTAAAGATAAATTTATAGAAACAAGAAATTCGTTTGGTGAACAGGCCGATTTGGTATGTCGAAAGGGAGTGTTCCCCTATGACTATGTATCATCACACGAAGTTCTAAATGAGAAAAAACTGCCGCCTAAAGAAGCATTTTATAATAAGCTTAATAACAATCATATTTCAGATGAAGATTACCTTCATGCCACCAATGTGTGGAATTCATTTTCATTGAGCTCTTTGGGCGAATATTCGGACCTATATTTGAAATCTGATGTTTTGATTCTAACAGATATTTTTGAAAACTTTAGAGAGATGTGTTTTGAGACGTACGGAATGGATTGTTTGTTCTATTCCACAGTTGCAGGCTTTGCTTACTCAGCAATGTTGAAGTTCACAAAAGTTAAATTACCCTTACTCACCGATATGGATATGATACAAATGATTGAGCGAGGGATAAGAGGTGGAATTTGTCAATGCATCACCCGACACGTTACAGCAAACAATGAAATGTGTCAGGAATATGACGAGTCTGAAAAAAAATCTTACCTCTATTATGTTGATGCTAATAATCTTTATGGGTATGCGATGTCTCAGGCATTGCCATCAGGTGAGTTTCGCTGGCTCGATAAAGATGAAATCGAGTCGTTTGATATCATGTCCATACCGGTCAATTCCAACACCGGCTACATATTAGAAGTAGACATTGAATATCCAGAACATCTACATGAATCACATTCTGATTTACCGTTCTGTGCGGAGATGAAAATTCCTCCAGGTAGTAAAAACAAAAAATTATTAACCACTTTGGAGCCAAAAGAAAAATATGTCGTTCATCACACGGTACTTAAACAAGCCGTGCAGCATGGATTGAGATTATCGAAAATCCATAGAGTCATTAGCTTTGAACAGTCAAATTGGATGAAGCCTTACATTGATTTTAATGCCACCAAGAGAAAAGCTGCCAGTAATGAATTTGAAAAAGATTTCTTCAAGTTGATGGTAAATTCAGTTTTCGGCAAGACTATGGAGAATGTTAGGAAAAGAATGAACTTTAGGCTTGTTTCGGATGAAAATTTAATGAGGAAACTGGTAGCTAAACCTAACTTTTTGGATAGAACAATTTATAATGAGAACTTGGTGGGAGTCCACCTTGCTAAAACTAGCTTGGTGTTTGACAAAGCTATCTACGTCGGCATGTCTATTTTAGATATTTCTAAAACTAGAATGTACGACTTTCATTATGACACGATGAAAAAATTGTATAAAGAAGGTTTGAAATTGTGTTACATGGACACAGACAGCCTAATTTACAAAATTGATTCCGATAATCTCTTCCGTGATTTGATGAATATTAAAGATGAGCTGGATACCAGTGTCTACCCTTCTAATCATGTTTTGTATTCCTCCCAAAACAAAGGGGTGGTTGGAAAGTTTAAAGATGAAGGTGCTGGTCATTGTATTAACGGTTTTGTAGGTCTGCGAGCGAAAATGTATGCTATAAAGTTTAATGACAAAACCATAAAGAAATTGAAAGGTATTAAGAAGAATGTTATTGAGAAAGATGTAAAATATGAAGATTATGTCAACTGTCTCAAGGTGGGTCATTCGACTTTTTCCATCAACAGGTCGATTAGATCATACAAACATGATGTGTACTCCATCAGTATGAATAAACTCACCTTGAGCGGTAATGATGACAAAAGGTACATTTTACCTAACGGTATAGATACTATCGCTCACGGACACTACCAAATCATTGATGAGGAGTGTGAGGAGGAACCTCCTACTAAGAAACTTAAACTGTAAAAAATGTAAGAAATGTGTAAAAATTGTATATTTGTGTAAAAAATTTATATTTATGTGTATGAAATGTGTAAAAAAATGTGTATGGTTTGTGTAAAAAATTTATATTTATGTGTATGAAATGTGTAAAAAATTGTGTATGGTTTGTGTAAAAAAATGTACATTTATGATTCAAACAATATGATTTATGATGAAGAAGAATAGGTATGATACAATAAAGTAAGATAACTTTGGGTTCATGTGGGATATAAATAAAAGAAAAAAGTTATAAAAATGAATCTATCTTTTATTTTCCCTAATCACATACAACATCCTTAATATTAACCCATGAATTTTTTGAGCTAGGGAACCCTAACCACTTTACAAACACCTTCTGTCCTTTGTTCTTTAACACTTTTTCAATTAAATAACAGTCTGGAAACTTAGTTTTCTGGAGTTCTTCAGCATAAAAAGCACCTTCAATACTCCCACCCTCCAAATCCTGAAGCAGATACGTGGGAGGAAATGTCGATTGGATCTTCTGTATCTTGAAAATCTCCGTAGTCCACGATGGTAAGTATCCTTTATTAAATAATTTCCTATGTTTTGAAACTCTTACATAGTCACCTTTAGCAAACTTTGGTTTCGTATAGCATTCATTGTAGTGATACACTGTTTTAAGTAGACTATCGTCCTTTACTTGGTTAGGTTTCATTTTAATGGTAGAGTGATACCTATCGTTGTAATGTCTAATGAGTTCTTGCAACATGTCCACCCATCTGTAACTGCCTCTTGCCGAAAATTCGAGATACATGTTAGTTTTCAAAGTTCTGATGAAGCGTTCAGCAATGCACGCCTTAACATTAGAGTATGTAGAATAATGATTGATGCCATATTGTTTCATTAACCCTTTAAAATTAACGTTATAATATTCCTTTCCCATGTCGGTCTGTAAATTTTTAGGTGGAATATTAACAGATTCAAGTATATCTTGCATGGCTGCGGTAACATCTTTTCCGCTTTTACTTTTCAACGGTCTCGCATAAGCAAACTTGGAATATGCGTTTATACAAACCAAAATATATTTAAAACCTCTGTTTTCTCTATGATATGGAATCATTTCAATCAAGTCGCTTTGCCACAAATCGTTTAGTCCTTTCATTATAACATGACGTCTTTGATAATTTATTCTAACTGGTGCATGAAGTTCGTACGCGATTTCCCGCTTTTTCATGCTATGATTTTTCTCTCCTTCAACTCAGATAAGATTTCTTCTATTTCGTTGTGATGAGAATTATTCCCTGCCGCAGACGAGGACACAAGAAGCCTAAGTCGACCAATGAGCTCATTCGGATCGTCCCAGTATTTATATTCAATTTTACGATTTGGATGTACTTCTTTCATCATACCGCTACCTAATACACGATGTGGCGATCCCTCGTCGGATGATTCTTCATCAGAAAATAATTTCTTGATGACATGTAGATATTTGTGAGTATTGATTCTACGAATGTTTCCACTTTCGTCATAATTTATTTTGTGCGCGTTAGTTTTTTTCAAAATCTCCTTATACACATCTAAATCACGATCGTTGTACAATTTTTTGTCAGGAATATTTTTCATAAGCAATTCATACAACCCAGGGCGTCCAATATATGTCTTCTTGCCGATAACGAGGCGATCGTTTCTAATGGTCACAGGTGTTGATCCAATGTAGAATGATTGTCTGTCAGTATCCATTCTCAATCCGTAGATTGGATCGATATTTCTCGGCTTATGTGAAATGAGTTTTTGAATGTAAGGTGTAATCACTGGCCCATAAACTCTTTGTAGCATAGATTTATAATGTTTATGAGGAGATTGTTTAGAGGACTGAAACGTTTCGTATTCCATCTCCGACTCTTCAGATTCATGTTTACCGATGTTCACGAGCTCTTCCAAGGGTTTCGTTATCGGGTTTATAATTTCACCAATTTCTTGTTTGGTCTGAAGATTGGATTTTTTTAGCGCTAAATATTTATTCCGTATAGATTTAACATGATTGGCAATGTCTTGTTTCACTCGTATCTGTTCCTTGCTCAACGAAGGATTCATTTCGACTGATACATATTTAGGGTTTACATAACAATATATTCGTCTATGCCACGCCTGTATCTCCCATGTTCACGAGCGTTTTCTTTACAAATTGTTAAGAATCCATACTTTTGAGATGACCAACATTCGCGACATAACTGTTGAAATTTATCGAACGTCATGTCTGCATTTACGTAGTCGTTGTATAAATGTCTTAAATTTAACGCGTCCTGGTTAAATACGATCACCAAGTTACAATTGTCTCTTATCAGATGTTTAGGTATTCTCGCATACGATTGTGCAAGATAAAACATATCTAAAGATTTATGTCGTCCCATGCTAAAGTAATTTCTAATAGGTCCTTGCGGATCGCACATCACATCGTCGAAAATCACCACTGAATTCTCTTTGACTTCTGTCGGCTCAGGCATGGTTTGGTCGCTGCTTTCAAACTTGAAGTAACCAATTTCTGGAACGTTTGCTAAAATTTCTTCAAGCATTTTGTACTTTGGTTGAAACAGAGATCTTGAAAATATGTAAATATTTGAAAACTTTATCCCGTTAGGATGGAGAAGAATATTTATAAGCACGTTGGTCTTTCCGGAATTACTAGGCCCACATATAATACACCTAGTGCTGCTGGGAAATAGTATGCTATGCTTGCATTCGTCTTCTTCTCGATATAAGCTATCCATTGGGAGGATCTCCAGAGACACGTTTTGCTTCTCAACCTTCATGACTGTAAATGAGATTTTTTACAATGATGCGAATGTTTTTATATAAAAAGTTATAACATGAGGATATTGTAATCAGTATGGCGCCACGAGTAGAACGAAGCAGACGTCGACAGCGCTCGTGGAGGTAAATTAATAAACACTCTGATTGATAAATTACCTGTGGAATTACACATACCTGGGTATCGCTTTTGTGGACCTGGAACTAAATTGGAAAAACGACTGAAAAGAGGTGATAAGGGAATCAATCCTCTAGACGAAGCCTGTAAGGAGCACGATATAAGTTACGCACAGAGCTCAGATATAAGCGATCGGCATAAAGCAGACTTGAAATTGGCACAACAAGCCTCCAATCGTGCAAAGGCTGCCGACGCAAGTCTTGGGGAACGTGTTGCAGCTTACACCGTTTCTAAAATTATGAAAGGAAAAGCGAAGATGGGTGCTGGAATGGATACCATTAAAAAACTAAAGGCGGCATATAGAAAGTTACTATCGAATAAAAAGAACAAGAAAAAGAAGAGAGTGTTGAAATCGCCAAAGAAAATTGGTGGTATACTACCTCTGCTACCTATATTCGCAGGTTTATCTGCACTCGGGGCTCTCGGTGGTGCAGGAGCACATATCGCTAAAGCTGTAAATTCTGCAAAGTCCAATAAGAAACAGTTGCTAGAAAACATTCGTCATAACCATATGATGGAGAGCATAGCCTTAGGGAAAAAAGGATCTGGTATCGTGATGCAAGGAAAAGGAATGTATCTAAAACCTTATGCGAGCGGTAAAGGACTTCGTTTAAAAAAAAAGCCCTAACTAACTACGACTTGGAACGATACGCTAAAAAACTAGATATTCCACATTTTAGAGGCGTGTACATGAGGAACAACTTACCATCCAAGCCATATAAGCAGGAGCGAATCATTATAAACCTTGATGATACCAAAGGTCCTGGTACGCACTGGGTAGCCTTAAAAATATGTAACAAGAATGCTTTCTATTTCGACAGCTATGGTGACTTACCACCTCCTATGGAAATAGTAAATTACGTTGGACCACATACAAAACTACTTTACAACGTTACACGTTATCAGAAATACAACACTTTGATTTGTGGACATTTGTGTCTAGCATTTTTACTATAAAAGCCTTCACCTCAGACATACAAGTGTTAAAACGATGCCTACGTTCACTCTAAGCGGATCCACGTCCGAAATCTCCAACACGATTCATCCACCTATTGAGCTGAAAGATGGAGCAGACTACGAGATTGCTTTGCTGCGGTTTGACTCATACAATTCTATACCTAATGTGTCTGAAAACAACAATTCGATGATAGTGATCGATGAAGGAGGTAAGGAACATGTCATCAGCATTCCAACTGGAACGTACGAGATTGAAGATATTTCTGATTATATAGCGTACGAAATAAAAGCTATGACAAATTCTACTAGAGACCTTAGTGAAATATTTAGAGTTATTACCAACACCAACACGTTGCTAACAACAATCTACTCTTTCCTCGAAGTTTCTTTCAACGTTCCAAACTCTGTTGCAAATTTACTGGGATTTGAAAAGTCCGATAGAATTCCTAAAAGGACCGCCACCGTTTCCAAGAGACCTCCAGATATAAACGGTGTTAACGTTATAAGAGTGGAGTGTAATCTCGCAAGCGGATCATTTCTGAATGGACAGCCGACTCATACCATTCATGAATTTTTCCCCACGGTGCCTCCTGGATACAAGATCACTGAAGTTCCATCATATTTGATTTTCTTACCTTTAATCAACATACAAAAAATATCTGACATTACAATCTCTCTTGTGGACCAGAAAGGACGTCTTATCGACTTTAGAGGAGAGCATGTATCTGTGAAAATTGTAATAAGGAAAAATGGGTCTTAATTTTAACAAATACGTTCCCACCACGGAGCAATCTCAAAAAATAAGTCTTGACACCGTTAAGATTAAAAAAGTTTATAATCCTACACACTGTGAAAAAGGCCACACTCCAAGTCGTAACGTCGTGAAGGTAACACGTGTGAATAAGAAGTATCTCAAGTCTCTAGGATACAAAGTGTTATAATATGGATATCCTCGCTGTACACTCCAAGGCTATATTTGAAGATGCCATAGAAAATTTTCAATATCATGGATTCAAACCGTATAACAACTCGGCTCTTGGTGAAAACGATGAAATACGGATTCCTATTCAGGCTGAAAACTCGTATGCATTAGTAAGCAGGAGTTTTATTATGGTTTCTGGAAATATAACCGACGATAAGGATGCTGAATATAAGGGAAAGGTTGTAAATAATGGTTTCCTCTACCTGTTCGATGAAATAAAATTAAATCTTCATGGAGAAACAGTCGATCGTAGCAGAAACCCTGGAATTACAAGCTTATTGAAAGCAATTTGTTCTTACACCGTTCTGGATAGTGAAAGATTGGAAAACGCTGGGTGGATTCACCCCTCCGACGATAATGTGGAGACTATAATAAAAAACAAAAAGTTTAATGTATGCATTCCTCTAAGCCACATCCTTGGAATCGCTGAAGATTATGATAAAATATTCGTCAATTGTAAGATGGAACTTGTTCTCATGAGATCGAAAAACACGATCAATGTCACCAAAGGAGAAGTTAGTAAAATTACCATCACGGATATCGAGTGGATGGTGCCTATCATTAAGGTCTCCGATGTCGAAAGAATAAAACTACTGAATATGTTGGGATCTGATCGCTCGCTGACAATAGATTTCAGAAGCTGGCAATTGTATGAGCATCCATCATTACCTCAAGCAACCAACATTTCATGGAACGTTACGACATCTCCTCAGTTGCAGAAACCTAGGATGGTTATCATAGGATTTCAAACTGCTAGGAATAAAAAGGAAGCCGACTGCTCAAAGTTTGATTTAGGTGATATCCAGAACGTATCTGTATACTTGAACGATACAAAGTACCCCTATCACTCTTTCATGGTAGACAGTACAAATGGTTCGTATGGAATCCTTTATGAAATGTATGCTAGATTTCAAGAGTCATACTATCAAAAACCATCCAATCCTCTCCTTAAAAGAAGCGATTTTATCATAAATACACCAGTCTATGTCATCGATTGCACCAAGCAGAACGAAGATCTGAAATCGGGGGCTTGTACCACCAGGATTGAAATTTCTGCAGCAAACAATATACCAGCAAACACAAAGGCTTATTGCTTAATTCTACACGATCGAAGTGTAGAGTATACTGCATTAACCAACATCGTTACCAATGTCGTGTAACAACATGATTATAATCGACTGTCAAGGATATCAGTCAAGGTGCAAACAATTTATAGCTAAAGAGGTTGCAGTGTCTTCGGTGGATGATAGATTTGCACATTTTGTTCTCCAACCACCTAAAAACAATTACCCAGATACAAAGTCGCAGCGGTACATCGAATCCAACATCCATGGAATTCCGTGGCAGAGTGGATACTTACCCTACGACGACTTGAAGCCTGTTCTTGAAAGTGTTTTAAAACCAGTGGATGTTCTTCATTGTAAAGGACTGGAAAAGGTTCGGTTTTTTGAAAAACTGTTGCAGAGACCTGTTATAAACATGGATGATATTGGTGTTCCAAAGCTTGACAAATTAAGAGACTGTGAAACCAAATGTCTTTTTCATAATGACTCTAATATGAAATGTGCATTGCGAAATGTTATTATGCTTACGCTGTGGATGAAATCCCAGTAAGATTGTAATAAAGTGAATAAAATTCTATAATCCTGAGTTGTGTTCTTTATTTCACAGCCCCCTCATCCTAGGAATTAGGAATAGGAGATGTTAGGGAAAACTGGACTTTGTCAAACATGAGAAAATCCAGCTATGAAATAACTTACAAAAGAATACATTTTTTATCACTTTGGTTTTATTGAATATTTACAAGATGAATTTCACTTGAAAAGTCTCCTATTTCTAAAATGAATATCACTCATGATCTTGAGAGTCTCCAACTTCTGAAACACAGAAAAATAAAAAGCACATAAGAATTTAGCTTATGATGGATAAGAATGGGAAATGATTCATGTTATTAACACATACCTTTCTAGAGAAATCGATGAATGTAGGGTGTCGGTTGTCGTGTTGTATAATCACTTTTAGTCTGTTACACACACTTCACACTGAGTCTAAAATCTCAAAAAGTTTCCCATATTACACAAAGTTGAGAACGTGGTAGTAGTATCCATCTGACTTCGGCTCCTTACCATAGTACACCAATGAAAGTTTCTCCTCGTTCATCTGTTGAAGCTGATCTTCACTTAACTTCCCGAACCTTGGTGGTAGAAAAACACTGCATCCAATCATTAAGTCTATAACGATTCTCCTTCCATACCTTGTATACACGGAACGAGCTTCCTTTACCGGATAAGCAAGTCCAATTTGCAGCTCGCTCAAGGGTTTGGTACAATTCACATCGGGGATGTTTACAACTGAATACCGCTCTAGAGTGGATACTATAGGTGTCTTCTTATTCTTGTTTTCCTCCGATTGAAACTGTGTATTTGGTAAATCCGCTTGTGATGGATGTATGGTAGGGGACTGCAGCGCATCCCACAGGTCTTGCGTTGTAATATCCATTATATCAGCAGCAGCAGCTGTAGTAGATTTAGGTGCACTTTTACGACCACGCTTCGTTGTTGACATCTCGGAGGTTTGACGATCACTAAACTATGCATACACACAACTAAGTATTATATACTGTCCACCTTCCCCTCACTCTTGCTGTACACAATCATGCTCGTCAGGAACATGCATCATTTCACCTGTGCCACAAACATCTCGTCCCATATCGATGAGTACCTCACCTTTAGTTTTACTTATAAACCTGCAGAAGGGGGCCCATCTTCTATGTTCATTTGCTGGATCGTCCGTTTTTTCCCATTGTCCTATCTGCGTATGACAGTACGCGCACTCGACTACATCCTTGTATCCAATATAGTAGAATCCAGCTTCGCTCATTTTGTCCAAGTCAATAAACGTCAATGGCCAATCTTTAAAAGTTTTACGTCGATCAGATTGTATATGCATATCAAGCATCGTTCCATGATACAGAGCCATCCTACGCGTTATGCTTCTCACTTACGACTAGCCTTGAACCTGTCCTGCACGTGCCGTGTAAGACCTTGAAACAAGTTTGAACAAGTCCGAGTGATGACGTCATACATAAAGAATTCATGATTCAGTTGTAATGTAAGATGAACTTCCGGCCAGGTGTTCTGGTGTACGTGACAAAACGTGGGAATAAAACTGATGATGTAGAGGATTATGATAAAATGCTAACACAGTTCTGTACATTGACTTTACAAAACGCCTTTGAATAATGAAGTATGATATAATATTATTCCGACATTATACTGGGGGATTTGAAGATAATTCAACACGTAAGATTATGCATCGATCATGATAGGAAAATTTACGACTATCCGCTAAGCCAGAAGCTGAGTTAACCCCTTGGGCTAGGATTATCATCTTACAAATAAAATATAGTTTTAAGACGAAAGCTACCATATTTACGAAGGAATAAAATAACGCTCTCAGGGATATTTTTTACTGAAATAGTCATCTTACAGAAAACCTATGTGTAGGAATATGACGTATTTATGCGTTGTGATCTATATACTTCCATGCAAAAAAAGACATAAAGATTAAAAACTGTTGTGACGTCATAAAACAATCCACCTGTTATATGATCTAATCCTACCAATCCTCTGATGACGTAAGCCATGCCGCCATTTTGTAAAACATTACCAATATATAAACTTTAAATTTCCCACCATCCGCCATTTGAAATAGGAACCGGAAACGTAGCCATTTTCATTATGAATTACCAAATTTTGAATTTCGCGCCGGAAACGTAACCAATTATATTATAAATTCCCAAATTTTAAATTTCGCGCTTCGTACGCCATTTGAAATAGGAACCGGAACCGCCGCCATTTGCAATAGGAACCGGAACCGACGCCATTTTGAATCACGTGGTTATAGCCACGCCCACTTGTGACGTCATAACCGCGCCACCCTCCCCTACCGGGCCACCTGTGGTGACGTCATAGCCGCGCCTCCCTCCCCTCCATGACGTCATAACCGCGCCGCCTTCCCCTACCGGGCCACCTATGACGTAATCCGTGACGTCATAGCCGCGCCGCCCTCCCCTCCAGCGCCACCTGTCACGTGACCCAATCCAGCCAATCAGAATCCGTGACGTCATAGCCACGCCCACCTTCCCCTACAGCGCCACCTGTCACGTGACCCGTTTCCCCTACCGGGCCACCTGGGCCACCTGTGACGTAGGTGGGAAAACCATACTACTATTATGGAAGGAAGGATTAGTAAAATCTCCAGATTTTATAAAAATGAGAGTAGTTTGAAGGAAATTTTATAGTAATACACATTATGGTGAATTTTAATTTAAGTACGCTTGTAGAAAATTACTTCCGTTTTAATACATTCCCCGTCAAAAGCAGTAACTTATTCGGGAGTGTCCTCTTTATACTGTGGGTATAAATGTAAGATGTTTCAAATCAATTCATTTTGCTAATAAAATTTGAATTTTTATTAAGACAAATTGTAGACTACGTTGAATACCATTACTCACCGCATAGTACGCTGACTTTATACAGAATATTATTCTTATATTTTTTGATGTTTTCGATTCCCAAGTTCACCCAGTTTCCATTAAAGTAGGCTATCATCTTACGATTTCTGAATACTTTTTCTGTTTATATACTTGAATTTTGATCTAAAATATTCTTTGAATATTTGACGAAGATTTACGTTTCCGTGGAAACAGATCGCTAAGAATACTTGGCTATTCTTTTCTTCCATAACGCGTAACCATGTATACCACCAATTAATAAGTGTGAAAAAATGATTGAATGAAGTGCATTTATTGTTACTACAAAAGTCTAAAAAATGCCTTTAAACATGACTCTT
The DNA here is from genome assembly GCA_964059195.1 of Ectobius pallidus. Classification (NCBI taxonomy): domain Eukaryota; kingdom Metazoa; phylum Arthropoda; class Insecta; order Blattodea; family Ectobiidae; genus Ectobius; species Ectobius pallidus. Next base: position 120,992,474 of record CAXKWD010000009.1, on the reverse strand, counting down.
TACACGAGCCGTTTGACTGTCCGTGCAGTAACTTATATGCAAGTAGAAACACAAACAGATAATTAAAACTAGCAAACACCAAAAATTCAAAAAACACTAAGAAAGTCAAGAACACAAAACCCGCACACACAAGCACAAGTGATATCTAGCCCAGGCCAATTGCGTCCTGGGCGGACTCATTTTGGATAAAAAATTTCCCATCCTTTCAAAAAATGCCATGTTATTCAAGAGATTGTATGTTGCCAGATGATCCTTAAAAAATCTGGTAGCACCAGCTTGTTTTCAATGATTCCAAACTCTCACTCTTCCAAAATGAGGTGTGTAGTCCCCCCCCGCAGAGAAGATATGTTTTCTCCCCCTCTTCATAGGTAATTTCAGTATCCGCCAAGACTTATATATATATATATATATATATATATATATATATATATATACATATATATATATAATATTTGACATATTATAATGTAATATACGTATAATATATATATTATATAAGGAAAATATTCCAGCCGTCAGTTAATACATAAGATGAGATCGCAAGCTTCGGCGAGACTGGTGATGGGTTTATAATTGTTCCCTTGGGTTCAGAGCTTTGGGTTTGTGTCTCACAGCTTGAATTGATAATGCAATTTAATCCTGCAGGTTAACTACAGCTATTGAATGTTATAATCAACTAAATATAGATAAAAACCATGTTGCTGTCTTTTTTGTTGCTCATGTATGCTGGTTCATTCTCGCTTTATAAAAATCTGTATTATAAAAGATAAGATGATAGAAGTTAAAAACATTGAAAATTAACTTGTTTGGTCTGGGCATTTTTCAAAAGTTATCGCAATAAAGCTATCTGCTATTTCGGAACGAGAAAGCTATCGCTGGCTGAGCGTCCAGTTTGTAACATCACATCTAATCCTCTCAGAACTGAATTTCTGTGTTAATATAAGCAATCCTCAAGTGAAATCAGTAGAATAGCTGGCCTCTATAAATGAAAACTAAACACATGGATAAAATTCCTCACGTTTTAAATAAAGCTATACTTAATCTTATATGCTATCTCTGCTTTTATTCAGTTTTTTGAGGTCGAAATTCATGTTTACGTCAGTAGAAGTGAAATGGTTAAGAATTACTATTATCGTGCATCTATTCCATATTCATTTAATTTCAAAATAGCGTATATAACTATTTCAACTTGGTTGAACTTCGTCCATCTACTATACAG